>JABTXL010000001.1:16539682-16569475 GCA_025134845.1 Neodon shergylaensis
TTTCTTTCTTTCTTTCTTTCTTTCTTTCTTTCTTTCTTTCTTTCTTTCTTTTTTTCTTTCCTTCCTTCCTTCCTTCCTCCCTCCTCCCCTCCTCCCTCCCTCCCTCCCTCCCTCCCTCCCTCCCTCCCTCCCTTCCTTCCTTCCTTCCTTCCTTCTTTCCTTCCTTTCTTTCTTTTTTTGAGGCAGAATCTCTTGCAGCCCATGCTGTCCTTAAACTTAACAGTAAACCCAACAGTGACTTTGTACTCTTGTAAATCTGGTTTCTAGCTTCCAAGTGCTGAGAATACAGGCCAGACATTTATAATTATTTAAAAATCTAGGAATAATAAAATCCCTTCCAATACCATCAGTGATGGGGGACTCAGTGCCACAGACACTCCTTTGCTACAGATTAACCTCAATACATAGGCCAGAAAGTGATGAGAACTGTGTGTAGATTGAAAAGTTACAACAGACCACTACAAAACTCAAACGAGTTTAAAAGATCAAAAATTACAATAAAAATAAATAAAGTATTTGATTCTCCCTTAGAATATAGAAGAAATGCAAAAAATTAATTAAGACCAGATATTTCACTTTGTTAGGAATAAAGTAAAGTCTATATTCAATCTTCTTAATCACTGGAGAATCATCATAGAACAAAACCAAAGAGAAGTACAATGAGACTTATGGTAAGAACCTGTCTCACATATAGAAAATCCCAGGTGAAAAAGTATAATATAAGCAATAAAAATTAGTGCAGCTTTTGATACAAATAGAACCCAATACAATGTATTCATTCACTGATTATTTCAACCTTAGGACTCAAGTCAGAGTAGAACTCAAAAACAGAAGAATGCCAATGCTGAAATCAGGTAGCCAGGCTTTGAATACTAAGCCACTAAGTGTTACCTTTGAAACATGCTTTGATATCATTGTATTGCTCTGTTCTGTAGTTTAAAAGGTATTAACAAAACCAAGCTTTTAATATTGTAATGACTATATTCCTAAATACATGTTAGAAACTTAGGTTATATTTAGTAAGAAGTATTAGAATACTGGTTGACTACTGCTACAGATGGATTATTTTTTGAAAAGTCTACCTTGCTAGTATTGATTTCCTCAAGCATGCAGTATTTAAATTTTTGTTTAGTAACATTTTTCTGTGTATCTAAGTATCTTGAAAGTTGGCACAGGCTATAAGAGGAAAAGGTAGATATGTTAAGTAAAAAATCCTCAGCATGTAGGAAGCCATGAACACTGGTGTTGGAAGCAAAAGAGGTAGACTATTAGGCAGCATCTTCTTGCAGCATAAATAATAAAAACGCAGAGAAAGAAATTGGGGTTCAATCAGAAAACCAGAAAAGCAAAACAGCCAAGCCACTAGAGAAGTCTTAACTCTACCAAGGCTGGGCAACCACAAACTAAACTGACTAAACCTCTTCCTCCTCTCATTTTATATTCCCTCTAGTTCTGGGATTAAGAATGTATGACTCCCTCGTACTGGGATTAAAGGCATAGGCTACCACCACTTGGATTTGTTTCTACATTGATCTTGTATAGCCCAGGATGGCCTTGAACTCCCAGAGATCAATCTGACTCTGTCTCCCAAATCCTAGGATTAATGGTGTGTGTCACCATTGTATGACCTCTTGTAGCTTTAGCTTTTCTTCTGGCCTTTGGGAAAGATTTATCAAAATACAAATAACATACCACTACACCTTCTGAAGGGATTTTTGTCACCTTCCTATCCAATTTGTCTGTTAGTCCACTTCTTTTATTATATTTCATATTTTCCCCAACTGTAAAACCTTGTTTGCTTTCTGAATCACCCTTCTTAGTACTGCACAGATTCTTCCCCAAGAAGCCAGGTCAGCCACTGCTCTGGTGTAATTTCTACCTGATAGAATCCACTGTACATGTGTGCTTGGGGATATTAATTATTGTCTTAATTGCATCTTGCTCCTTCTGGTGGATTTCTAAGGAGGATGCTAATAACAATGTGTTTGCCTGTATTTGTTCTACTTACTCCATGTGAAAAAGATTGTCTAAATTAATGTGACTGGCAATTGTATTGTTCAGATGATTGGCAGGGAAAACAAACAGTTTGTGCAGGCTTTGTGAAGCCACCTTTGATTGGAGCAGTTAATACCTATTGTGGCACCCATTCAGCCCCATCTGGCTTTGAAGCGCTTGGGTAGCTAGGCCTTTCCTGAAAGAACCCAGCTTTGTATTTCAGACTTGAAATACTCGGGGACATTTTAAAATAATTTCCTAGAGATAGTTTTTCTCCATAATACCTGTTTTCAAATGTCCCTCTGGGAAAGCATAAGTGGCCTGTTAGAAGGAGAATGAAAGGTTCAACTTTTGGTGGATTAAAAAGCATGAAGAAAGAGCCTCGCGTTTTCAGATGGACAGCAACACTTAGCTTTTACAGCTTTGGGGAAAACAGAAAAAAAGTCATAGTTTTATTGATATGCTCATTGCACTATAGGTAAAGGGACAGTGTCCTTGTCTATAGCTAAAAGCATTTAATGAATGCCAGCTAGACTATGTGTTAAAAATGCTGCAAGATCCCGGGCGGCAGTAGGCAGTGGGTTCACAGAGCAGCTAGTCCCAGGCAGAGACAGCTGCCGGTTCCCAAGTGGTGGCTGGTGCCGGGCAGGCTGGTCCCAGCAAACCCGGGGGTGTGAGCAGGTGGTGGGAAGAAGGCACATGGACAGACACATCGTACAGAATAGAATTGGATATTTATTACTTAGAGAGAGAGAGAGAGAGAGAAGAAGGAGAAGAGAAAGGAGAGAGTGGTTCCCATTTAGTACATTTTTCAACATTCAGTTTCCTGTTTCCATAACTTAATGGCCCAAAGCATTGTCATTTATTTGACTTTACTCTTTCACATTGAAGACTTTGTACAGGAGGGAACTGACCAGGTACTTTATGAGTCCCCATCAGGATACCCTAAGCTGAGCAGAAACATGGTGTCTGTCTCCTTATGTTTCTACTACACAGTTGATGTGCTTTGAACTTCTTATAGCCTGCCATAGCATAATAAAACACAGCTAGGCATTGACATGGTGAACTATAGACTTCAGGACTACCTTAATGTTTCATTCATGAACATATTAATGCATACACACATATAAAATTAATTAGAGTCAAGCCATATAGACTCTGTTACCATTTCCTTATTTGTTCATTTATTACACTTCTCCATTTATTTCGGTTTATTGAGACAGGGTCTTGTGATATTGCTATGGTGGCCTTGAACTCATGGAAATCCTCCCCCAAGCATCCAAGGGTCAGGGTTAAAGGCCAGTGCTCTGGTGCCTAGCTGCTTTTTCTCTTCTCCTGTCCCAGTATTGCCTTTCTACAACTGTGATCCTGAGGCCGGGAAGCTACACTCTTTTGTTCAGCTATTGACTTGCGTAAGTGATCAAAGCTGACGGGTGCACCGGTCTGCCTTTGATCCTCTGCCTAAGTGCTGGCAAGCTAGCTTTCCTTTGCCCACTTTCAAGGTTCTCTTACCCTTGAGGCAATTTTTGTGCATTGTGTCGAGTGCTAGGTGCAAAAGGGCACATTTTAGAAACTTATTTGAAGACTCAAACAAGGGAAAAAGGTAGCTCAACAACACAAGCCATATATTCATTGCCTTTGGTGAGATATGTCAAATGAGTAAAGAAAAAAATAGAGAAAAATGAAATATTGCAAGGGGTTGTTACCAAAATGTATGTCATCACCTTTGCACTCTTTTGCTTATGGTTCTTAGCTGAATAATGAGCAATTTTCTTTTTCTTGGTATTATCTTGCTACTCCCTCCTCATCAGTTGATCCTCTCTCATACAACAGCATGTCCATTTCAATTCACCATCTAGTCCTCTGCATCCTTGTTCTGAGCTCACTTGGGATGTGAGAAACAAGTAAGGAAATTTTGCTTCACATCCATCCTTTCTTCGCTTTACTTGCCCTTGTGCATAACTTCAGCTCCTTGTATTGCTCTTCAGACATGTCAATCACATTCTCAAAATACAGCCACCATCTTCAGCCAGATTCTAATCACATTTCCCCATCTGGATTTTGGCTTTGTGTCTAAGAGAATCTGTAATGTGTACTGTTGCATTTTCAGTGAAGGGACTCAATTGGTTCAAGCATGATAAAATGGCTCTTGGAGGATTTGCCCTTCTCCCCCATTCCCTCTGCCTTACTAAAAGACATTAGCTTGCATTCTAAAAGCTAGCACCAAGCTCTCTTCCCTTATTTGGTAACTTCTTCCTCCTAGACTACCAAGGTCCAGCTATTACAGTATTGAATTCCAGTAATCAGAAGTCTCCTTTGTCTTACCTAACTAACCTGTCCAAGCAAAATCAAACACCTCCAAAACTAGCATAAGGTTTCCCTTTTCAGCTTTATAAACTGTCATTTGGCTCTGGACCATGTCTATCTCCTCTTCATCCAGAGGCAGTCCTTTGGACCCCACCAATACAAATACCTTTTCCTCCTCTCCCTCATACCCTCGCTCATGTCTTTGCCTCTTACTCCTCTCCCTTTGTCCCTCTGAGGAAAATAAATCTCCTTTGTTCTGAGAACTGGATTTTGGGGTGTCGAGAGACAATACTGGTCCCTTCATTCTGGAAAATAGTATTATTATATACATTCAAGGATTTGCAAATATCTTCCACAGTGTCTCATTGGAAGTCCTTGCCTTCCTTCTGTCATTACCAACTTATTTCCAGAATGTATCCTTAATTAGAAAGAACTGCACTGGACAGGAGAGATTAAGGGAGTTTGAAGTGAGACCTCTATTGTTTGCAGTGGGCAGTGATGAGGCAGAGAACCAGGTGCAGCCCACTCTTTCCAGTCCACTCCAGCTCTCCCTTCTTTACCCTGATTGAAACCGTCCTGAATTCCAAATGATGAGTGGTTGACACCTACGGTCACATAAATCAGACTTGTGTATACACATATGTATGATCCATAGACTAACTTACTGTATTTTGATCCAAGATGTATTTAAAAATATATAACACGGATGCCTACAAATACCGAAATTTGTAATTTTCTTGATGTTTAATCTAATGAAAAAGAAGTATTTTGAAAATAGCAGAAGATCCCACCAAGTTCTATTTTTCTACACCTCCTCCCTGTAACAAAGTAAAAAATACCTTTACACACCCGTAGCAAAATATAGAAAACATAATGATAAAATTTTATAGTTTTTCTTGTGAGCAGCCATCATGAGCAAAGTTAAAATACAATTCATTGTGAAACAAATGAAATTCAATTAAGCACTGAGAACACAAAGTGATTTTTAGAACGGTAGAAAATAGAGCATGGTAAGGAACTGACAGGCATTCAGCCATGTCATCAGTGCGGCTGGTGGCACATTTCTGCCTGCATTGTTTTATAACCAGAGGAATGTGGGAGGGCAGCTGTTCTGACACTCCACAAGCAGCCTCGCAGCAACATATCAGCTTTGGCATTTAGTCTTCTAAGCCATCAGTCTGCATTAGCACTCCTGTTCGTGCAAGGGAGAACTCAATTCTGATTAACACAAATCAAAGATCTCAAATTCAGGAAGGGTTTATTTGTTTATTTTAAAAGGAACCTCTAAAAACTTTCAGCCTTCAATCTCTTCTCTGACTTAGTTGATCATCATTGCCAATAGATTATGTAAAACACTAAAATATAATAATGACATTAACTTTGAAGAAAGACATGGAAATATATTTGAGAAGCTGTAGGAGCATAAAAAGTTATTATATCATTTGAAAGCATTTGGAATACAATAATACAATAAAAGTATATTTATAAGTGTGGAATTCAAACTTTGCACATAAATTTAAAGATATGTATTTATATATTATGTCAACTTAAAAGATTTGTGCTCATATATGAACTTGTCCTATGGAGACACGATTTAAGACCTCTTCATTCTAGATATGGCATCAGTGACAAAACTAAATGATCCAGCAAAGTCTGACTTAATGAATTGAGAGCTTACTAGACTTTTAGAACAAGAGTGAGGGGTAACTTGCAGGAACATGAGTGACCTCAATAAAGCTGCTTCACTGCAAATATCACCCAATGTTCTTCACTGCATTTATAATCTAGCAGAAGAGGAGGGGAGCAGAGGAGAGAATAAGAGCTAGAACCCCCAAAGAAGGTCCTCTAACCCTCCCTGTACTCCTAAACCCAGGGAGAGTAAATAGTTTCAATGAAATGATCATGGACCTAAATGACTTCCACAGCCAGGAACACTGACTTTTCCTACTAAATTCTCTATGTTCGCTCCTCAGGCAACTTACTCCCCTTCCCTGCAAGTTGCCCTGGCCTGGTTGTGCAATTAGCTCAACTCAGGGTCACCTGAGCTTTCTCTGCCCTCACAGCCAACCATGGTCTTTAGGCACCCTACCTGTCCAGTCCTTCCTTCTCATATAACTAAACATCTTCACTCCACCTGGATGCCTCACACAGCTCCACTTATGTTGTCATTGCTATCAGTGATCTGGTGACACCTGGGAATTCCTAAAGGGGAAATTAGGTTGAGAGAGAGAGAGAGAGAGAGAGAGAGAGAGAAGCCTTTTTTCATGTTAAGAAAGGGAAAAATATTATGGTACATGAATTGAGGTCTCTATGGTTTCACAATGAATGCACTAAAATGGAAAAATTAAATGAAGGGATAATCAACTTAGTTGGGATTGACATATCAATTATAAATATTATCAGTTTGGTAATTCATAATTTATCCCTAAAGAAGGAGTTTGATAACTGTGACAAATATAAATTTGACTAATAAGCTATAAGCCTTAAGAAGACTTATTCCTGATAAGATACCAGCATTAGATAGACATACTAATGAAAATAGTAAAATTTTGACTGATAAGATACAAGTCTTAGAAAGATTTACTACCAATAAGATTCAAGCCTTAGAAAGATTAACTAATGAAATAATAAAAAGTGGACAGAGAAATATAAGCCCTAGAAATACTTACTCATGAAAATAAGAAATACTTAAACACAGATATAGAAATTTAGACAAGAACCTCCTGTACCACTGTATGATGAAACCAAAGAAAAATATCTCAAGATTATTAGAAAATCTTTTGTAAACTGAGACTGCTCATTGATTTCCCGGCCACCCAGACATGAATAATTACACAGAAACTATATTAATGATGACAGTATTTGACCAATGACTCAGGCATATTTCTAGTTAACTCTTACATCTAAAATTAACCCATTTCTATTAATCTGTGTATTACCATGAGACTGTGGCTTGTCTAAGGTTCTGGTGTCATCAGCAACATGCTGTCTCCTCATCTCTGCCTTCTCTTTCTCTCTCTCTTTCAGACTGACTATTTCTGCCCTAGAGTTGGCCAAAGAATCTTTATTCATTAACCAATAAAGCAACACATATACAGAAGGTCATCCCACATATCCCACATCATCTGCTCTTTTCTGTTTAATTAAAAAGGAATGTTTTAACTTTAACATAGTAAAAGTACATATATAAAAAAGTTACCAAACAAGAATTATACTTATAATATTTAGTCCATTTACATTAGGCAAATTAAGAAAAATACTCTATCATCTATCCTACCTTTGTGAGTCTAAAGTTTTATGTCTAATTTATCTTTTATCATAACTAAGGAAAGCTATAATTATAAACGTCTATTCTTCAACTCAATCAAAGACCCCAGAAGGAAATAATATTACCTAGGTAATCAGGAAGTGCATTGTAAGCCAACTTCCAAAACTGTAGAATTGACGAAGACGTCATGCTGCCTGAACAGTTGTGCAAAGTTCTGTTGTAACACTGGGGCAAACATCTTCATCCTACATGCCTAAAATACCTAGCAGACTTTTCCATGAAGAAGGAAATTTTAAAGATTCCTTTGCCTATATTGGCAGTTTGTCAGTCACATTCTTCTGTGTGCTACAAAATGTCTGGCAGACTCCTTAATGAAGCAAGGACCCTGAAGGACTGTCTCTCCTCCTTTAGCAAGTTCAGCAGTCTTTTTTCTGTGGGTCCTGCATGTACAGTTCTTAGAGCATACCATCAAACAGTCCAGGCAAGAACAGTTTTTTGCCTAAATGGCTAGAGAACTTTTTTGAGTCCCATCATCCTCTTGAAGTAATTGGGGCTTCCAGAAGCAGACCTGTCTCCCTGTTGAGAAAAGTCTAATTTTTTTTAATTTAAATTTATTTTAAATACTATCTTTTCTCATTTTACACACCAAATCCATTTCCTCCCCTTCTGGTCCCTCTATCTTCCTCCCTATTGCCCGTATCCCACAACCCATCTACTCCTCAGAGAAGGGACTTTATTGACTCCCCATGGAGTCACATTGCTTTGAGGCAGTACCAAGGCCCTTCCCACAGTTTCTAAGCTGAGAAAGTTATCTCTCCAGAGAGAAAGGGTTCCAAAATGCTGGAATAAACAATGGGATATAAAGCCTGGTCTCACTACCAGTGTCCCCAGAATCTGCCCCAGCCAAACAATTGTCACCTACATTCAGGGGGGTGGCTAGTTTGGTCCTATGCTGGTTCCCCCACTGTCAGGCTGGAGTAGGAAAGCTTCTGAGCTAATGGAAATGTAATTTCTTGAGCCAATTTAAATACAATATTCTTTAGGTCTTTGAAAGGTTTGAAGAATATCTATCCATCTGAAATATATCTCTGAACATTTGGAAAACTTAACATACCTACAACTTTGACTATTATAAATATCTATAAATCCATAATTTTAAATGAGCTGTATAAACATAGTACCTTAAACAAGAGCAGAAATTCAGATACATACTGTAACAAAATATACCTTTAATCTATAGCAATGGACTTAGGTCCATATCAAAGCAAAGTATTTATCTCTATATCATATCTCCCTTATTTCCATTAGTCATTTATAACCAACCTTTTTTAAATGAAAATAAACTTTTATAAACATTCATTTTGGGAATTTGGGCATGGTTTTCTCAAAACTGTTTCCTGCAGTTTATTGGATGAAGTATTTTTAAGGTTCACAGAGACCTTTCGGTGAGTTTTGTTCCATCAAACCATATTAGTCATTTTGTTCCACAGATTCTCATCTTCTGTAGAAACAAAAGTAGAATCTGTTTTCAAAAGCAATATATCCTTAGACCCAAATTTTGAAGTCAAGATTGTTTTATGTTGGTTTAACTTACCAGCCCCCAGCATCAAATGTCTCTCTGCAGTCAAACAATTCAAAGAAAGCACACTACTATACATAATCCAGACTCTCTGTGTATATTCCATCTTTATGTGGCTTATTTTATTTAACTCTATTACTTTTTAATATTTCTTTTATTATCTTTTCTCCTTTAATCTATGAATGTCTGTACTCATGTCTATATTCTTTTTCCTCTCTTTCCCAATCCTATGTACATTTTAAAACACGCAGTTACCTGTTCAGAGATTTATTTTTGTCTGAATCTGTCTTTATTGAATATCTGTAATAACTTTCTAACCAGGAGCACCTTTTTTTTAATGCCATGCGGGCATGGCTAGGACAAACTCCACAGCTCTGCCTGTTGGCTCCATCCTGTCCAACATGGCAGAAGTATGTTCACTGCCTCTGAGAACCATATTCAATGCCCCAGCTCCAGGGATGCAGCAGGACTATGATGCCACTAAGCAACTTGTAGGATTCTGCTCACAAACCCTATTTAATTGCAGTACCTCCTGAAAGAATCAGAGTTTGTGCTGCCAGCATGAACCAGAAAGCCAACTCTCAAAGAAGCTGTGCAGTCTTTATTGTTAATACTGAGTCAGGAATTCTTCCCTTAAAGAACCCAAGCCTCTACTCACTACCAGCAAACAAAGCCTATCTCATAAAAAAAAAATACAACCATCAAGAAGCTATGTTTGCCTCCTGCTTTTGTGGGTCTAGAATCCCTTTTTTCTTTTCTTTTCTTTTCTTTTCTTTTCTTTTCTTTTCTTTTCTTTTCTTTTCTCTTTTTTATTTCCCTTTCCCTTCTTTCTTTCCTTCCTTCCTTCCTTTCTTTTTCTTAAGCTTTTTTATGTCTTATGTAGATCCATGCCTCCGATAGTAGGCACCATTTTGTAAGTGGAGAGTGCTCATTCATTTCCTGAGTACCTAGACCTGAAAAATCACACAGAAACTGTACTAAGTACAAAATTGTTTGGTCAATGACTCAGGTGTATTTCTAGCTGGCTCTTACATCTTAAATCAACCTATGTCTACTAATGTATGTATTTTCAAAAGCCTGTGGCTTACCTAGGGTTCTAGAGTCTTTCTGCTTTAGCGATGACATGGCATCTCCTTAACTCCATCTACTCTCTTTATCTCTTCCAAACTGGCTATATTTTGCCCTGCCATAGGCCAAAGCAACTTTATTTATTAACCAATAAAAGTAACACATATAAGGAAGACATCCCACACTAAAAACCAACCTTAGTTTATTCAGTTGCCATACAAGAATTATCACTGGATGATAAGCATCCCCAAAGGTTATACATAAATTAACTAGAATCCTATAGAAATGTTAGATTTGAGAAGATTTAGGGAAATAGTAATTTCACAGAGAACTCATTCACCATATGTGAAGCAGATATGAAATTCATGGCCTACTCAGAGCAGAATTAGCCTCAATATTAGAAAGATTTAGTTATAGCAATATTGGAAGCTGGTCCTAAGTTACAATGGTGAACATAGTAGACAGAGGAAGCAAGAATCATAGAACAAAGAAACAGGGCTAGAGGCAATGTTTCCCAAGATAAGCTTTTAGATAAAAGCCAATATTCTAATCTTTACCAATCTTGGTAGTATTCATAGCTTTTCTTCTCCTGTGGAAACAAAAGGAAAATCTCTTTCCCAACCTAAAAGCTATCCTTGTTCCCATTCTGAGGTCAACACATTTTGCTATTATCTTTCTTCCTGTTTGGACTTCCTTATGGCTAGAATTTATATAAACCCAATAGAAAACCTCTAGTGACACCTGAGGGCAGATATTCTATACTTTGGTAAGAGCATCTGCTTTCTGATTTGTGGGATAATTGGAAAGGCTAAAGTCTTCCACATGGAAAACTCTTGAGTGACCCTCATTTCAACTGAATTTATTTTACAATTCCTACCACAGTTGCTGCCCCCACAGAGTTCAGCCTAACACTTCTATACTCATCTCCTTTTCCAACTGAGCCTGGAAGTACCACCTGTAAGTACATCCCATTTGTCACTACATGTTATCACAGGTCATATGTCATATCCCAAGTTACTATTATTTAACTCATCTCATTGATGAAGAGAAGTGTACTTCTCTTCTCTCCAGTCATCCAGTGTCTGTGTTCCTTTTATTGTTACACCAACTCATTTTTATTTATTGTCTCCTTATGTACTTTCTGTGTAACAGACATATAGGAATGAGGTGTCACTTCTGCTTCCTTATATGACTTGGCTGTTGGTTCAGCTACAGGGCAAGACTCCGTGGCTTGAAACCACAACCTCCATGGCATTTGTGAATGGATCAATAATTCCTATATCTTCTTATTTCTTGACTATTTCTGTAATTTAGTCATAACCCTCAGGCAAACTATACTGTTTGATATTTCACTGATTCCTTATGGAACGGAACAACAGGCTCTTACATCATACAGCCATGTATGATTGATTGTTTTCACATTTCAGAACCTGAGATAAAATTCTCCAGTGGTGGTATTCAGAATGTGTTTTACAATATATTCATCCCCATAATGTTTTCTTGTATGGAAGAAATATACACTGTCATTCTGGTGGGTGATAATTGCCTTCCCCTTAGACAAGCTTAGTTCACTGAACCTGCACCCGTGTGTCTCATATGTTCACATCTGGCTAATGCTTTTGTATTTTTGGGGGGGTTGTAAGTTATACTTGGCTTTATTATTCACTACATACCAAGTCTTCTTCATATTTATATAGGAAAAATGATTTATGATTCAACAAGGGGATTCTAATCTCTTTCTTTAAGTCCTCATTCACAGCAAGCTCATTCACCCATTAAAGAGTAACAGGGATGATTCCTAGCTCAGAATACCTTTTTTCCTCCATAAGAGGAAGAACAATGCGATCACACCTGTATCTTTCTGTCTTTTAATCTCTCCATCACTTTGGTGAACTGTTCATGAGATTTTAAAAGGTGTTTCAAAGGTTCAAAAACACATTTGGTTTTTATCAATTTCTTCCTTAGGTATTTCTGTGCAATGCATATTTTACCACATTTGTCTTCGAATGATTTAGAAGTTTCCCATCCTTTTCTTGTTTTATCTTGTTTGTTTTAACATTTTATAGACATGATTGGCATCATGATATAAGTTACTTAGTCTGCCAAAACTTCCTCACCATCATAGAGATCATGCCCTTCTATGGGGCTCAGAAAAGTCACCACAGTTCCAGATGCCTGAATTAAGCATGTTCTTGACTCTCTGGTTTACACAGTTCTATAGTGCCTAGTGACCACTGATCATACATCACCTATCTCATGCTTAACCCATGTATCCTCTCTATTATATTGCATTCCATAATATCAATGGGAGGCTCAGATGGTAATTGGAAAATATACCTAATTATTTCTTGTTTCTTATGTTCCTACTTTTACTTTTTTGACTACGAATGCTTTACTTGACTGCATGTCTGTGTATTACATTGCCTTTGAAGGCATGAATAAAGCACTGTATCCCTGGAACTAAAGTTTAAGACAAATGTGAACCACCATGTGGATTCCTGGAGCTGAACCCCATTTCTCTAGAAAAGTAGTTTGTGCTCTAAATTGTTGAGTCATCTCTCCGACCTCCATAATGCTTCTTATGAACCAGTTTACAAATGATTGACTTCTGTCACATTGCCTCAGGTTATATAGATTTTGTCTCAAGAAGAGATGTTAGCTACATTACTCAATTTCTCTGCACTCAGACTGATATCAATCACCCTCAAGATCCATGTTCTGGAGCCTCATAATCCAGACTGGAGACTTTCTTCCATTGTGTGCTGAAAGCCCAAACATAATTCTTAATCAAGCAGTTCAGAGGGGCAACCACAGGTTCCATGCATCAAGCCATTATTACAGCTACTATCTGCAGGTTGAACTATAAAGTTACATTCTTCTACCATATTTTCTCCCTCTTATGTATCCAACTCTTTTCATGGATTTATAAATTTTAATATTCCAATATGAGTTGTTCAACATAGATCTGGCTTGTCCTCTTTCCTTTAAGCTACTCCACCAACTCTAAGAATGGTAAACTAGCATCTACATGTCATTTATACCATTTGTTATTTATTCAATTTACTCATAAAATCCAAGGCTAGCAAAAAAGATGATACTCTTGTGTTTCTTTTCTATTACAATTCCTCCTTTACCCAAGGAGGTTTCTTCTGGGCTGCTATCTTAGCAGCAGTTACATGTTGTGTCAGTCATTAACAGCAGCCACTCCCGTGGTTTCATGGATGTGACTTCTCAGTCATTGCTAGAAGAAAAAAAAATCTCACAACATATTTCCTCATCCCCTGGCTCTTCCAGTCCTTCTGATCCCTCTTTTGAAATGTTCTCTGAGCCTTAGATGTAGGCATCATTAACTAACTATATCAATTGGGTCTGGATACCTCGCAATAAGTTGGTCTCTATAGTTTGACTAGTTGTAGATTTCTGTCATACTCTCATTCAGTTGCCAAAGAAGCTTTATGCATTCTGGATAAGATCAATATCTGTGTTGATTTTCTATCTCACAGTGGGTACCAATCTGTTGCATGAACTTTGCCTGAAAGATGTGAATAAAGGTCTAAATGTCTCAGTTGAGGAGTCAATTACAAACCAAAGTAATAATTCCACCAAAGCACAGATGGACCAATGAATTTATTAGGTTCTTTGTTAGTTTGCTAATTTATTTATTTTTCCCTCATATATCCTGACTACAGTTTTTCCTCTTTTTTCTCCACCCAGGCTCTCCACAGTCTGCCATCACTCCTATATCCATTCCTTTTCCTTCTCCCTTCAGAAAATGGCAGGAATCTCAGGGATACCAATCAAACATGGCATACCATGGTGTGACCAGATTGGCCACATCCCTTCATATTAAGGCTGAACAAGTCAACCCAGTAAAAGGAAAATGGTCTTCAAAGCAGGTAAAAGAGCCAAAGACAGTCCCTGACTCCACTGTTAGGAATCAGGCAAGAACAACAAGGTGCACAACCATAGCATATATCCAGAGGACCAATGTCTGCAGGCTCCTTGATTTTCCCTTAAGTATCTATGAGCTTCTGTGATCCATGTTGTTCTTATAGTGTCCCTGACCCTTCTGGATCCTACAATCCTTCCTCCCACTCTTACTCAGGATTCCTCAGGCTCCTCTTAAAATAATTTCTGCATCTTCTCCCATGAGTTGCTGATGAAGCCTCTCTGATGACAATTATGCTCGACTCTGGTTTACAAATAGAGCAGAGTATCATTAGGAATAATTCATTGATATTTTTCTGCACATGTTTGGTTTTATACTTGATCTCTAGAATATCCTTCCTCCATTCCCTGAGCCTCCAGCCAGTAGTAGGCATGGGATGACTCTCTGCATGGGCCTCAAGTTGGACCAGTCATTGGTTGACCACTCACACAAGTTCTGTACCACCTTTAACGCAGCTAACCTTGCAGGCAGAATAAATTGTAGGTCAAAGGTTTTGTGCCTGGATTAGTTTCCCAGTTCCTCTATGAGAAGCTGTGCCTTGTTATAAAAGATGGCCAGTTCAAGCACTGTATTCTCCACTACTAGGAGTTTTGACCACAAACATTCCTGGGATTATGCATTACACTAGGTTTCTACCTTGCTCCTGATGCCCCAATTTCAGTTATTTTCCCAGGACTCTCTCCTTCCATCCTCCACCTGCTTCCTTCTGTGCTCCTCCCTGCCTGCCCCCAGTCCACCCCGAAAAGCTGTTACACTTGCCCTTCCCAAGGATATTCATGCATGCCTCCTTGAACCCTCCTTGATAATTAACATCTCTGGATCTGTGGATGGTAGCATAGTTATCCTTTACAGCCAATAGCCACTTAAAATTGAATATATACCATTCTTATCTTTCTGGCTCTGGGTTACCTTACACAGGATGATTTTTTTTCTAGTTTGGTCTATTTGCCTGCACATTTCATGGCGTTATTTTTTTTTTCTAGCTCTTCCCTCTGGTCTCCAGGCAAACTTTAATTGTCAAAACACAAACAAAATATCTCACAATTCCAGGACTTGAAGAAGACGTCAAGAATCTCAATGACCAGCACTTATAACTCTCATGTAAGGAATCATTAAAATTGTCATTTCAGGGCTATTTTACTAGAGAAAACTGGGAAGCTTGTGTATTTGTAACTTTTCATTGCTATGATAAAACACCTTGATAATGTGTCCTGATTAGTGTGGTGTTTTTTGTTTGTTTGTTTGTTTGTTTATTTTGTTTGCTTTTTTGTTTTTCAACTTGCACAAGCTAGGGTTATTTGAGAGGAAGAAAACACAAATGAGAAAATGTCTCCATAAGACTGGAATGTAGGCAAGCCTACAGGGACATTTTTCTTAATTAATGACAGATGTGGGAGGGCCCAGACTCCCACAAGAGGAGGTGGTCCTGGGTTGTATTAAAAATCAGGGTGAGAAAGCCATGGGGAGCACGGTAGTAAGCAGTACTGCTCTGCAGTTTCTGCTTCAGCTTCTACCTTCGGCTTCCTATCTTGAGTTGTCATGTCTTCTCTCAGTGATGGAGGATGATCTGAAATTTTTAGGATGAAATAAACCCTTTCACTCCCAGGCTGCTTTTTGTCATTGTGTTTTATCTCAGCAATAGTAGATTAACACACCAAGGCAACTCTAAAGAAAGGGTTTATTTAAGCCTACAGTTCCAGAGGGTTAAGATTATGTCATAGCTGGGATGCATGGCAACCATCATCAGGCTGAAGCAGGATGCTGAGGTCTAGTATCTTGAACCACAAGAACAAAACAGAGAGCAATCTAGCAATGGCGTGCGTCTTCTAACTTTCAAAGTGTGCCTGTGTCAACATGCTTTCTGAGTAAGGCCACAGCTCTTACACTTAAACTATCTTCAAATTTATGTCACTGCTGGGAATTATGGTACACACGTGTGTTAATCTCAGCATTTGCAAGAAAAAGCAGGCAAAAGCCTGTAAGTTCCAGCCAGGGCTACATAGTGAGACCCTTTCTAAAAACAAATTGAAACAATTTATGGTGTCATAGGAAGTCTCTTGATACCTCCACTCACATCTCATCATCTCCTTTCCCCAATTTTTAGGAATGTAACTCCAAACTGCCTATGATTTTGACTAAGTTAGTGAAGCTCTCTGTGCCTCTATCTCCTCAAATATAAACAAAGGTGATAAAGCACCTGCCCAATACTTTTAGGTGACTATGTGAACACACTTGGTATTAGAAGTATTTCATATATTCCTTGTGATTATTTCCTGCTTTCCTTACTTTCCTGGGATGACCTGTTCTGCTTCCTGATTTATTGGTTTCTACAGTGATCCTTTCATACATTCATACTTACTTTTTCTAAGTTCTTTATCTAGCACACTCATAGAAGATAATTTGTCAAGAAATGTCAGCTCTTGGACCTGAGAGAGAATAACTATCTGAAATGGTTTGAATGAGATTCTTTTTTAACAACTAGATGATACTCCATTTTTAAAATGTACCACATTTCCATTTTGCATTCTTTAGTTGAGGGGCACCGAGGCCATTTTCAGCTTCTGGGTGTTATGAATAAAGCTGCTATGCATGTAGTTGAGTAAGTGTCCCTGTGGTAGGTTGGACAGTCCTTTGTGTATATGCTCAGGGGTGGTATAGTTGGGTCTTGAGGTAGGGTGATTTCCAATTTCCTGAGAAAGGAAAATACTGATTTCCAAAGTGCCTGTATAAATTTGTACTCTCACCAGCAATGGAGGAGTGCTCTCCCTTCACTATCCCCACCAGCATGACTTATGTTTTGATCTTAACCATTATGACAGGTATAAAATGGAATCAGAATTCTTTCGATTTGCGTTTCTCAAATGGATAAAAATGTTGCCTTTTTTTAAATTGTTGTGTTTTTTTTTTGCCATTTGATTACTTTGTTGAAAATTCTGTTTAGATGGGTACCCCATTTTTTAAATTGGACTGCATGGTTTGTTGCTGTTTAGTTTTTTGAGTTCTTTATATATTTTAGATATTAGACACTTGTCAGATGTGGAGTTGGTGGAAATCTTATCCCTTTCTCTAGGCTGCCAATGTGTCCTACTGATGGCATCCTTTGCCTTCCTTACAAAAAAAAATTAAGTTTCATGAGGTCTCATTACAGTCTTAGTGCTTGTGCTATTGGCGCTCTGCTCATGAAGCTGCCTCCTGTGCTAAGGCATTCCAGGCTTTTCCCCACTTTCTATTCAGTCAGGCTCAGTTTATTTGGTATTATGTCGAGATATTTGGTCCACTTAGACTCAAATTTTGTGCAGAGTGATAGATATGGATCTATCTGTATTCATTCACACGCTGACATCCAGTGAGATCAGCTCCATTTTTGCAGATACTTTCTTCTTTCCCCTGTATATTTCCGGCTTCTTTATAAAAAAAAAATCAGATTTCCATGGTGAGTTGATTTATGTCTTCAATTTGATTCCATTGATCTACCTGCTTGTTTTTATGCAAATATTATGCAGTTTTAATTACTATAATTACGTACTACATCTTGAAATCAGGGATGGTGATATCACGGAAAGTTGTTTTTTTTATTGCATAGGATTGTTTTAGCCATATATATATATATATATATATATATATATATATATATATATATGAAGCCAACTATTCTTCTTTCAAGGTCTGTAAAGAACTGTGTTGGACCTTTGATGGGGATTGTGGTGAATCCATAGATTGCTTTGGGAAAAGTGCCATTTTTGCATGTCAATCCTAAAGATCCATGGTCATTGGAGAGCTTTTCATCTTCTTATATCTACCTCCGTTTCCTTCTCCAAAGATTTGAAGTTCTTGTCATACAGAACTTTCACTTGCTTGGTTAGAGTTACCCCAAGACATTTTATGTTATTTATGGCTATTTGAAGAGTATTGTTTCCATGATTTCTTTCTCAACCAATTTGTAATTTGGATATAGGAGGGCTATTGTTTTTGTTGTTGTTTTAGTTTAGGTTATATCGAGCTACTTTGCTGAAGGTGTTTATCAGCTGTAGGATTCCCTTGCAGAATTTTTGGTGTTCTTATGTATAGTATCATATCATCTGCTAATAGCTATACCTTGACTTCTTCCTTTCCAATTTGTATCCCTTTGATCTCCAATATTTATCTTATTGATTTAGTTATAACTTAAAGTAGTATATTGAATAGATATGGAGACAGCGGAAATCCTTGTCTTGTTCCTGATTTCAGTGGAATTGCTTTGAGTTTCTCTCCATTTAAATTGGCATTCATGTAGGCTTGCTGTAGATTGACCTTATTATTTTTATGTGTCTATTGTATCTCTAATCTCCCTAAAATTTTTGTCATAAATGAGTGTAGGATTTCAAAGAAATTTTCATCATCTGATGACATGTTATGTAATTTATTTTTATTTCAATTTATTTATATGGTGGATTACATTTGGCAGATTTTCATATGTGGATCCATCCTTACATCTCTAGGATGAAGCCTTATTGATCTAGTGGGTGATCTTTTTGATGCATTCTTGGATTTGGGCCCTAAGTGGCAAGAAATAGTATAATCCCTCCACCCTCTATTAGGAATCAATGCTTTCAATGTACTAACACCATTGAGACTGAAATTCTGCCAACAACCACATGAGTTTGGAAATGCATACCTCCCTACTCAAACATTCATATGAGGCAGTCACACCACAGCTCAGAATTACCGGTGTGAAAGACTGTGATTCCAAGGATTTAGTTAAGGTATTCTCAGACTTCTGACACAAAGAAAAATTGAACTAATAACTGTGTATTTTATAAACAACTAGATGTTTGATAATTTGCTACCCAGAAACCAAAAACTAATAAAGTATTCCAAAAATACGTAGGAAGTATGTGTCTAATACACACAGTATGTAATTATCCCTATAATGTAGTTAATATTTATCTATTTTGTGATATGTGACATTCTTCTGACTTTTGTAGTTTTTAGTCTGTTGTGTCTTTACCTTTTGCAATATTAAATTAATGATTTATTATATAGTAACTAATTTAGATAAACTGTTTGATACCTAGTGAGTTCTTAGAAATAGTATCTGTCACCTCACCATAGGGAAAATACTAAAAATTATGTTTGCATATAATGCATTACTAGCAACGTGTGCCTCTGTTTCCTGTGGTTTCCTTCCATATAATATAATGTCATCCCCTATCCCTTAATTGCCCTTATGTTCCACAATAAATTGAATCTAACAGCATGAAAATCTTAGATGGCACAGTAATCTGAATGAGTATGTAGTAAAAAGCATATAGATATATTATCCCCAGACAAAAATAATCACTTGCTCACATAGTGAATTTAATCTGGTGAATGTGTAGCAAATATTCAGAGACGGGGCTTGCGAAATCTATGTGCTAAATTATATACTGCCAATTTTAACTTGGAAAAATCCTAATTTGACCCCATATACGACATGCTATGTCTAGCTCAGCATAATACTGCTTAATTTAGGAAAATGAGTCCCTTATAGGAGGATTTGGCTCTCCCCTTGAAGTACAAAATGCATTCTTTCATCTCCAGTGACAGGTGTTAATGTAAATTCACTGCACACTTTTGGAAGAAGGAAAAAGCTAAAGGTTTGGACTGTTTGCAAATCGCCTGCTATTGTACCTCTTTAAACTAGTCTCTTTGACTGCATGGGGCTTTGATAGCTCATCTAGTTGCAATAGCAAGAGCACAGTGCTGCAGGCACCAGGCGATTGGGGCAGTGTGTTATTGACAGAATCTTTTGAATGATGATTTATTATGAACATCAATGGAAACAACACTTGTTCTTTCCAGAAAGCATGTTTGTTCCTTTTACCTCACCTGGGAGGAGCACACTGCCCAGGACTGAGACACTGTTTGTAGTGGTTTTTAGTGGTTTTACAGCTGCATGTATTGTAGAGTTGTTGTTGATAGTTGTTTTATTTTTTTTCTCCTTTCTGTCTCTCTGTTGATAACTTACCAATCACTTAGAATTGTGGCATGCCTGGAAATATTTGAAACTAAGACAATTTGGCATGAAGTAAATACAATAAACTAGAAATGGTCTTGCAATAAAAAGCAGTTTGCCTCTGGCTTGTAGCTGGTGTCCTGAAAAGAATAGGAAATGCGTATAGATTGAGGGTATTCATTCAAATTTCATGCTATGAAACAAAGCATCTTGTGCATTGTGCACATTCCAGGCAGGCTAAAATACAAAACTGATGATTACGTATAGACATGCTCTGAGCAAGAATCACTTTCCTTGATGATTTGCTAAACATGCCGTGTATCCGTTCTTCTCAGTTCCAGCACTGCTTAAGCATTGATATCTTGTCAGAGACAGGCCTCAACAAACTCACCTCTTATCAGGGTAGGAGGGTGGGAATTTTAGAAATATAAGTAAAGAATATGAAGACCCCCAAAATAATAAGACAGAAAACATAGAATAATACTTGGGAGGGCATTCCAGTGATAATTGAAATCCTATAATCCACACGTGTTTATTTTTCCACAGATTTTATACCCAATGTTAACTGGGGGAGGGTAACAAAAGACTTTATTAACATGATACAAGGATAACTCACACAGTTGACTACTTTTCACTCTGAGACATCAAATCATTAGCATTCTGTTGTTTAGGAAGCTAAGGTGCTCTAGATCACTATCCTAAAGGTAGCCCTTCCCCAGTGACCTGATACTTACAAAAGAAGGCATGGAAGTACATTTGTATATCCTGACCACCTGTCTGGATGTCATGGACTTACTAGAATGAGCTATTTTAATGTTAAAAAAAAATAACAAGCAATCACTTCCTGAGTTAGGACCTGTAACTACCCTTATGGATCATTTGAGTAACTCCCAAACTCTCTGACTGTCAGACAAGGTGGAAATAAGCCCATATTTCTCAGATTCCACAGTTTCTCTCTTGATAAATCGAAGAAATACATTTACTTCTCTACTTAAGTCAACTGCGTAAAGAAGAAGAAACTTGGTCCATGTGGGCAGGCCATCTTCGATGTTAAGGAAGTGCAGATTCTAGCAATAATAATTTCAAATACTAAAACAAAATGCAGTGTATGAATTTCCAAAAAGAAATAGCTCTTTCAAACTGCTGATATAAGCAAACCAGAGACAGTCTTTAATCAAATTACAAAAGGAAATAATTTATGCAGTCGGTCAGGCTCAAGAAGATAGAGTTTATAAAATTTACAGCCTGTCTGCTCTTAAGTTACTCACCCTTCCTCCTACACCAGTCTGAGATGCTAGGAGTCTGAGGCTAGAATTTTTACTACTAAGGAGAATTTTAAGTAGAGATCTCCAAACCATTTTTTTTTGTCCCACCTGCCTTCCCTCACTTTCAGCCTGCTCACCAACCACTGGGAACCAGGACACTAAAGCTCAGAATGGTTCCAAGACTGAAAGGTTATTCACTCATTCACAGTCTGACAGATTGGAATAAGAGTAAACAAAGACATAGACACCTATCCAATTACAGCGTGACTAGACAGCCACACCAAGAAATGTCATGAATTTCATAACTCCAGATGCCCAGATCCCTTCCGGAAAACATAAGTGTGAATAATCAAGACAATTGTTTCTTCCAGAAAACAGCTCCTTAATTGCAATATCCCCTGAGAAAGGGAATTTGCCTGAAATATAGGGTAAAGACTTCAAAATAGCAAGTATAAATACACTAAAGGACATTAAGGTAAAGTGAATTTCCTTAATGAAGATCAGGAAGATACAAACAAGTAGTTGAATGAAATAATATGAGCAATTCAAGGTATAAAAATAAGCCTTAACAAAAAAAATGGAATCTCACACACACACACAAAAAGGCCAAACTAAAATAAAAATAGAAATGCAAAACTTAAGAAGTCAAACAAAAAAACTTGAGAAAAGACTTACCAACAGATTGAGTGAAGTGAAAAAGAATCTCATATCTTAATCAATCAAAAAATTTTAAATCTAAAATATTCCAGGCACAAAACATCCAGAAATTCTGGGATACTATGGAAATACAAATCATAGAAATACATGGATAGAGGAGAGAGAGAAATCCAGTTTCAAGACACAGAAAATATTTTAACATTCCTAAAGAAAATATCCTACATCTGAAGAAAAGATAAAAAAAAAGGACATGCTTAGCAAAGTGCAAGAGTAATTTTGCATATGACACAATAAGTAAAACACAAAATATTCATAACAAAGAAAGTATATCAAAATCTCAAAGAGAAAAAGAACAGGTCACACATAAAGAACCCCCATTAGCATAACACCTATATTTTCATTGGAGCGTCTGTGATTCAAAAGGGCTTAGAAAGATACTTTACAAACTCTAAAGGATCACAGATGCCTGGGCAGATTACTTTACTTAGGAAAACTATGAAGCACAATTGAAGGAGAAAGAAAATATTTTATGATGTAATCATACTTAAGAAAATTCTTTCCACAAACTCAACAACCGTAGAAAGCACTGTAAGAAAACTTTGAATCTGAGAAGAAAGTTAGCTGTATCCCAGAATACAAAGTGATAAATAAATCCAGAACTGTTAATCAAAAGTTACAACTAATAATGACATAAAAATCACTATAACAAAACAAAAGAAGTTAATGAACATTACTTAATAAAAACTCTAGATTTTAATAATATCAATTCTCTCATTAGAAGATGTAGAAAAGTAGATTGTATTAGGAAAACAGGATCCAATTTTTCTTTGGTCTCTAAGAATCTGCAGCTCACTACCAAGTACAGTTACTGACTTTAGGCATAAGGATGAGAAAGTGTTCACCAAGCAAACATAACCAAGAAACAAGCTGCATAGTTATTTTAATATCTGGCAAAATTAACTTCAAATCAAAACTAATCAGAAAAAAACCTCACTAAGGAAAAAATCAACCTAGAAGGCATTAAAATTCTAAACATTTATGCACTAAACACAAGGACACACACATTTATAAAAGAAAATCAGTTATGCCCAGATCATGGAATCCCCCCCAAAACTGACTAGGAAACTGAATCCTGTATGAAAAAGCAAAGAGCCTTTATTCTTTTGCAAACTCGGACTCTCTATGTATCCATAGTATTGTAGTGTTTGGAGAGTCCCAAGCTCAGTTAGGGTTGGGTTTTTATAGTAGCAGAGGTGGGGTGAGGGATTTCTAAGGTTCAGGACCTCTTTTAGGCTGACATTTTTCTAGGGGTGTCCTGGTGAAAAGCGATGGGTGTGTTTGAGAGGTGATCCTATCTACAATAATCGGAATGTTAAGAATTTACTTTGAATGCTAGGTAGTCTCAGTTTATGATCTTTCTTGGAACCAGATATTTATTGCCTTAGGGAAAATTACTGAGACTCAGACCTCTATTGAGCTTGTCATGGCTGGGCCCTACAATCACTTTAACTAAAATCAAATATTTTCCCCCATATAGGGATACCAGATGACTTTATACCCCATTCTCACCAATATATAAGACATCAAACAAAAATGTATGGGGAAACACTGGAGTTAATAACTTCATAAATCAAATAGACCAAACAGATATCTACAGGACATTCCACCAAAACACTAAGGAATATACTTTTTCTCATCAGCTCATGTATTTCTCATTAAAACTGACCACTTATTGTAACACAAACAAGTCTCAATAGAGAGAAAAAAATAGAAATTACACCCTGCATCCTCTGTGATTAGTATGATTTTTAAATCTAATTATTACCAACAATAGAAATGGGAGTAAGGGTACAAACCAATAGAAGTTAAACCACTCACCAAATAAAAATTGGGTCAACAGAGAAATCAAGAAGGAAATTTATATATTTTTAGAGTTTAATGAAAATAAAAATACAAAATTTATAGGGAGCAATGAAGGAAGTTGTTTGAAGCAAATTCATATCACTAGGTGCCTACATATGAAACTGAAGACATTGCCTAACAGTAACTTAAAGATACACTTTTGCTTTGTTTTGCTTTTCTTTGCTTTTTTGAAACAAGGTTTCTCTGTATAGCCCTATCTGTCCTGGAACTAGCTCTTGTAGACCAGGCTGGCCTCGAACTCACAGAGATCCACCTGCCTCTGCCTCCTAAGTGCTGGGATTAAAGGCGTGCGCTACCATCACCCGGCACCATTGTTTTTCTTTACAAAGAAACCAAAGACACACTATAGCAAAGAACCTTTTTAGCAAGTGGTTCTGGCTGAACTAGACTGCTACAGGTTGAAGAATAAAAATAGATCACGATATACTACTCTACACAAAACTCAATTTCATATAGATCAAGAACCCCAATATAACACCAGATACCCCGATTATGATAAAAGAAGGTACACACTTTAATTCATTAGCACAGGAAAAATCTTCCTAAACAGTACCCTGTTAACATATTAAGATCAATATTGAACCTGGTGAAGCAAAAAATCTCCTGTGTAGCAAAGGACAAACAGCACCTGGGCAAAGTGAGAGCTTACAGAATGGCAAAAGAAAAACTTTACCTTTTAATAGAGGGGTATATATCTGACTAAAGGTTAGCTCATAGAAAAAAATTATGAAATTGAACATCAAAAAAAAAACCCAACTTATTTGAAACACGGCATAATCCTAAACAGATCTCTTAAAAAATGAAGCACAGTTGACTGAGAAATAATTTTAAGAGGCTCAACTCCTTCAGTACCAAGGAAATCCAAATTAAAACTACTTTGAGATTTTAGCTCACCACAGTCAGAATGGTCAAGATCAAGGAAACAGGTAAGTTTTATACCAGTGAGGATGCAGAGATAAGACGTTTGTACCTTGCTCATGGAAGTGAAATCACCATGGAGATTCCTCAAAAAGATGAAAATAAATCTAACACAAGGTCCAATTCCACTCTTTCAATAGTGCTGGATAGGCTTATGTCAACTTGATACAAATTAGAGTCATCTTAAAGGAGGTAAACCTAACTGAAAAAATGTTTCCAGAAGATCCAATTGTCTGACATTTTCTTAACTAGTGATTGATGGGGGAAGGTTGGGACCATCCCAGGCTGATAGTCCTGGGTTCTAAAAGAAAGATGGTTAAGCAACTGGTAATAAGCAAGCCAACAAGAAGCACCCTTCCATGGCCTCTGTATTAGCTTATGACTCCACATTCCAGCCCTGAGTAAGTTTTTGTCCTGACTTCCTTTGGTGATGAAATCTGATGAGGAAATGTAAGCCAAATAAACCCCTTCCTCTCCAACTTGCTTTTGATTATGGTCTCTCATTATATCAATAGGAACCCCTACTAGGACAGAAATATATACGAAGGAGCTACATCTTACTACAGAGATTCTGGATCATCCATCTTCACTAATACTCTCTTCATAATAGTCAGAATTTGGAAACAGCTTAGATGTCCATCAACTCATGCATGCCCAGTGAAAATGTGGTACATTTATAAAATGGGATATTATTCAAAATTTCTAAGGAAAAAATAAGACTTGTATGTAATTAGATGGAGCCAGAAACAAAAAAGTAGATCTCCCAAAGATTGGGAAAAAATATAATGTTATAAAGGCATAGAGGGGAGTAGCAGTTTGTTGTAGGGAGGCTGATTGTTCATTTCCCAGCTTCCCAGACTCTTGAAATAACCACTCAGAAACTCTATTAATTAAATCAATGCTTGCCCCATTAGTTCTAGCTTCTTATTGGCTAACTCTTACATATTCATTTAACCCATCTCCATTAATCTGTGTATCTCCACGAGGCAGTGCTTTCCGGCAAAGTTTCAGCATGTCTGTCTCTGGAGGTGGCTCCATGGCTTCTCCTCTTTCTGCCTCCTTTCTGCCAACATTCAGTTTAATTTTCCCTGACTACCTCGATTCTACCTTATCATTGGCTTAAGGCAGTTTCTTTATTTATCAGTGGTATTCACAGCATACAGAGGGGGATCCCACATCATACATACACCAAAAGAATTCAAACAAAGTCTATATTATGAGGAGACAATGCACAAACTAGGCATCATATGCTACTAAGTAAAACCTTTAATAAGAAATGGGTTCCATATTTTGAGTCATTGGCCCAAGTCATCTCACAAGTCTCCTGCAAGACAATATTATTGCCAATGCTATTGATTATACTCCACATCCTGATGGTAAGACTCTATTGATAACATACCACATACTTATGCTATCCAAGATGATTAAATAAAGGTCATGCCCATCTAGAAGCTTCAGTCCTATAAAGAATTTCTGGAAGGTACTATACTTGATACAAGAAATGAAAAACATTCTTCAATATCACCTAGCTATGAACTCTGAGAGCACTTATAAGTGTCCTGACTGCAAGAAATATTGGCTGTATAGTGACACAAATGTTACAGAAGTAGGCAATTGCTTTTTAAAGTTGGATGTAGGACCCATTCTATTATATGGTAATCCAAACTGACACTGGTAATGGCGCCATGAACCTGAGGGTAGGTAGAAAATGTGTCAAGTTGAAAATACACTTCTATAATTCTGCTAGGTGAGAACAGCAATAAAATGCCTCCTAGTGACTTATTGTCATACCCATTACTCACAGAAGCTTCTATTTTCAATAGATGGTTATTAACATATATATTCATAACTAGACAATAGGCAGAGAATAAGAGACCTTGTTGTATTCAGCTATTAGTTAGATGTTTCATCATACCTTTCACCTCAAGGCTCAGTGTAAGGGGAGATAGAACAATTTTAAGATCCAGAGATGGTAGACAAGTCTATGGAAACTATTTTTCAGACACATGAGGACTGAGCACATATGGACTCAAATAACCTGTGTCAGATGCACAATATGTACTTGTTCTGGTCAGACAGAACAACAAAACAGTATGGAAAAGTGGCGACAAAGGCCCACCCTGAACCAAGAAGCTTTTTGAAATTGATACCGCTAAGAGAAGTAACTCAGTTTTCTCCAGTGGAGTGATGCTTGCTATAGAACCACACTCCAAAGCAGTTCTCATATTCAGAAAGAGTTGGCATAAAATAAAACATAAAACAGCCCCCATGATATTTATGCAATTTTCTGTTTGGATTTTTACTTTTATCTATATTTACTAAAGGTGGTATAGGAAGTTAGTTTGGTAGGGAAGGGACTAATATTTGAGAGAAGTTAAGGGAGGAAAAGAATACCAGCCAAAATTTTGTGTGAAAAAACGTGATAAGAAATATCACATTTAAGAGAAAATGACTGTTATTGAATGATAATTGTGAAGGCATTTCTCCCCAAATGTTTTGGTAGATTTCACCCCTATAAAGTACATCTTCCAGCATCTACAGATATGGAGATGTCCCCAGATGTACTTTACATAACAATTGAATTTGCTGGAATCAAGCTTTCAAGTGTAACCTCAATGAATAACTTTTCCTTCAATGTTCACAATTATTCAGTAATTATTCAGTTTATAGTTGATGTTTAAGTCTGAAGGTGAATCCTTTTGATTACATTTAAAATGTTCTGTTACAATTTGGAGACAAATATCGATTCATATTTTTGAAATTCCCCATGAGTCGAGCCTTGAAGGTACTGGTACCGAGAGTTAAACTTTTCTTTGTCTGAAGCAATAGTCTTTACACTCTATTGTCTATTAGTACATATTTCAGTGCTCCCTATGACTTACAGAATAAGCATAGGCTCCCAAAGGAACTTTTATCCTCATGTGTGGATGCTTAACCAAGAAAGAGCTCATCAAACATTTCTTCCTCAGTGATGTGCCATTTGTTGAACAAGAGCTATATCAAACTCTTAAATCACTGCCACTCTAAAATTTATAGAATGTGTATCCTCAGATATATCTAAATCTGATTGGTTTTTTTTTTTTTTTGCTCTTTTACATGGAGTGAGTAATGAATATTGTTGTGGGGCATGATTATTGATATATTTGGTTTGCCTTTTAAATTGATCCCTATGCTTATATTTTCCATGTACTGTGATTGCACCAACACTTCTATAAGAAATGATGGTTAACCCTGATTGTCAAGTTGATTAGGCTGAGAGATACCTTGTTGATTAGCAAGGCACATTTCTGGTTATTGTCTATTGTAGTGGCATTTCAAATGTGTTTTAGTAAATAAAGACTGCCTGAAGTTCTGAGAGTTAGAGTCCCACTGTTCAGCCTTATAGTCCAGAGTATAGTAACACACACCTTTAATCACAGTAGCCACCCTAGTTGCCATAGAAATCAGGTGGTGCACACCTTTAATCCCAGTGGTGCACTCCTTTGATCCCAGCCCTAGCGAGGAATATAAAACGAAAGAGACAGCTCTCAGACATTGTCTCCTGCTGAGATTTCAGGAGGGAGAATTGCCATTTAGGACTGAGGTTGAGGTGAGAGCCATTGGCTGGCTATTTTGTTTTTCGGATCTTCAGGTTGAATCCAAATTTAGCACCCTGAGTTTTTATTAATCGTGCCTCAGTCTATGACAGTGTTTTCAAAGAGAATTAGCATGGATGAGAGCAACTGTGTGGGAACATTTTACCTTGAATTTACAGGCTGCCAAACTGTCAAGGGGTCATGAAAGAATAAAAGGACCGATAAGATAGTCAGTCAGTATACACAAACTCCATTATTCTTGAGATTGTGCACCTATTGTCTCTGTCACTGCCCTGAACATCAAATTCCAGCACCTTCTGCCCTTTAAAGCAGACTCATTTACTCCAGTAACTCTACATGAAGTCGCTGTGTCTTCAGCCTGAGATCAGGACTAGATAATTGCAAACCATCTTTCTGAGGCTTTATTTCCTGAACTGAGTAGCTGCCAGATGCCCTGCTTCTCTAGGGTACATATATACTACTAGTTTTGTTCATCTGGAGAATTCTGGCTAATGTGAAATATAAGAATATCATACAATGTTCAAAGTCTTGCTTAGTCAAGATTCTTCTGCTATCTCATCAAACATTAAAACCTACTAGTATGGGAATTCTATGGTGTCATTATGTCATTCCTCCAGTTTAAAATGTGAAGTGACATTTGCTTTGGAAGGCCATGGCTCACTTGAAGATAAATTGTTATGCTTTACTTTAATTTTTGAAAAAATCATTAATAGCTATAAAATGATATAACATTTGCAACTAGGGGTAAATAAAACATTGACCCTTAAAAAGAGAGGATTTTAGACTTCCATTTTGGTAATTGCCAACCATTGCTGGGAATTGGCAGCTATGAAGCATTATTATTTTCACAATTATCCGGGCATGCTCAGTTTCCCATTTGGATTCATGCTATAGTCATCTTTAATAAAAATATGCATGCTGTGAACTCAGCTTCAATATCTACTGAAGTAGCTTCCACTTAATTTTTATTTCACTGAACTAAATATCTATTACTGTGAATTAAGGCTCTATTAATTTACTTTGTTGAACAGCATACTTCTACACATTTAGAGACTTAAAAATTATACAGACTTACTATTAAGTCCCAGTCTATAAATCAGACGCAGTGGTTGACTTGACTAAACTCTTATAAAGAGGATTTGAAGAACAATTCTACACTTGCAATTTCATTGAGCTTCCTAAAATAATTCTGGGACATCTTATTGTAAGACTGAAGTTTATAGGTTTTTTTGATTTCTCTCTCTCTTTCTCTCTCTCTCTCTCTCTCTCTCTCTCTCTCTCTCTCTCTCTCTCT
>JABTXL010000001.1:16569485-16584376 GCA_025134845.1 Neodon shergylaensis
TTTTTTGTCTCCAATGTAATTGATGCTCCTAAAACATTTCATCCTATATTCCCCCTCCATGTTCAACTCCAGCAGTGACATTTGTCCTCAAGACCTTTCCCAGATTTTGTATTTCTCTTCCTGTCCCTTCTGCTGCAAGGAGGTAATGGCACCAGCTTTGAAGTTATTGTGTAGTGTGCTCAGATCCAGTCAGCAAACTTACTGCCTAAGACCAACATAGAAACACAAATGTAAGACTCATTTAAAAATTGATAGATTTGAGAGAACTAGAGAAGACATTCTCAGAAATGTTTGTAAAATTATGTCTGCCATGCAGATCTACCACAAAGAAATTGAGCTTACACATTAACACTTAAAAATTAAGAAAAATAAACAAACAGACTACTAGATGACCCAATTAACATAAACTTTTTGCGTGTGAGAATACAGAAATGATTTACAGTCTGTGAAGCAGATATTCAGAGCAGGTGCTAAAGATCCTATTTTTTAGAATTTGATGGTGTTCCTATAGAATGACCACAAAAATATGTGTATATCTTTCTAAAACAAATCTTTTGTTTGTTACCTAATAACTGTTCCTCTTAGATTGATAATCTAAATATTCACATCCATTTTTCATGTTGGCATATATTATATCTGAGGAAGACACCTGGTTAGTTGTCCTCATCAACTTAGACCATGAAACCCAATATGGACTAGTTCAACAGAAATACCAAATAGGGAATGCCCATGCATGCTTCAGAATTGCCAGGTCATACTTTTCATTCATTCATTTTCTATATTATATTCAGATAATCTTACATCCTTGGCTAAATCCCCACATAAAATATGTTTTTATTAAATAATGTTTGATTAAAATGATAAATCAAAAATATTGTCTGTGACATCAAGTTAGAAAATATAATTTCACTTTCTTTTGAATTTTCAGAAGATTCTTAAGACTCATATGAGTTGAACTTGTGGTCTCTGCCAATGCTCTAACATCTGGTATTGTTTCTGATGTTGAATGTCAACTGTTGAAAAAAATCTTAATATTTTAAAATTGTTTCGAACCTATTTTGACAGGTTATAATGACTTTGGAATATAAGGAGAGTCTTGTTTTAGGAATGCTTTATTATTTATTAATATTTTAAATCTATGTTTTGAAATATATACTCTAAGATTTTTTCAACTTGCAATGATCCGTGAATTAAAAAAAAAAAGAAACCAACAACAACATCAAAGTAGCAGGACCCCATACCAACTATTCCACTTACTCATGATAAATATGGGACACATTTGTGACAGGCAGTTATTTCAAATGCATATCAAACACAGACCCATTAATCTATGTATGAATAGAAAGCCTAAAAGTAAATGTCAGTGAAATTTAGTATTTTCTTCTCGCCTGTGTACAGTCTGCTCTGTACCATTCATTGCAATATGTACCATTTATTACTTCTTACATTCTGACACCATAGTTTCAACTACAGATAACAATTACTTGTTTTTACTTTACTCTGATTAAAATAACTTTTCTATGGCCAGCCAGTGGGGAACACTAGTAGTGTCAGAACATCAGTGTCGCAAGGGGCAATCCACTGATGACTGAGAGGTTGTTATCTAATTACCGGTTCTCTTGTCCTATAACTGGGGATACATTCATACTGCTTCTCAGAATATTCCAATCATCAAATGCACAAAATAATAGCTTGCTCAAGAAAGTACTGAGATGTCTAACACTCTTACTATGTTTTAAAATAGGGAATGATTCATGAATTTCTGATTGATTCTTACACGGAGGTCATGATACATTTCTCATATCATTAAAAGTTAAGTATATTTGCTGCCCTGTTTAAACATGCTCTACCATTTGGAGAAGGGTAGTTTTTTTTCAAGTTTTTATATGTCATTTTATTTTCAAAATTCTAATTTCAAGATTATTGTTCTCTTCTTTTCTCTAACACGCTCTCCACTTAACCCTTTCTGCTCTCTTTCAAATTCATGATCTTGATGAATTTGCATGAATGAATATATGTGTGCTTGTATAGTGTATATATATATATATGCATGTGTGTATATTCAGACATATAAATACATATTTATGTATATATAAACATATATTTATATAATACTTATATTCCTAAATATAACTAATTTAAGTCTAGTCTGTATAATTCTACTTTTATGTATGATTACAGGCACTGAACAACAAATTAGTGTGTTTTCCTCTGAGGAAGACCACCTCTCTTGTTATAGGCTTTCTATAGTTGCCTACATTTTTCTGTGGGTAGGAGTGAGATCCCACAGACTTTTCTCCATCCAGTTTGGCATGCCCCTTGGAATCATCCTTGTGTGGTTCATGTTTGGGCAAATATGTTGGTTATGCTTTATGGCTATAGCTTCTGATTTTACTAGGAGACACATCCCACAGAAAACTTGTAATCATCTCGATCTTACAACTTATCTGCACCCACTTCCACAATGTGCCCTGAGTCATACAGTAATGACTGTTTTGTAGATGTATCCACTGCAAATGGGCTCCAAAATTCTAAATTTTAGTTGGTTGTGATTTTCTGCAGTGCTCTTCATCTGTTGTAAGGAGAAATTTCCTCAAAAGGTCAAGACTTCATTTATCTATGGATATAAGGCCAAATATTTACAGAATATTATTATTAGGAATTATACTGGTTTAATAAAGTAGTGGTTGTAGATTCTCCTTCCTCCAATAACCAAGACTTCACAAGCACTGAGTAAGATGTTGTCTTCTGAAATACTTCCACATTGCCTGATGTAAAGTTCCAATAACTATCTTACTTCTACTGTCTTATTTCATTGTATCAGCCAGGACTTCTACTATATAAACTGGTAAATTCCCTAGAGGCTTTAGGTGGTATTTGTGTTTTGAATAAAACATGTTTTTCAAAACCTGTTATAAGAGAAAAAAATAAACAAATAAACAGAATCATACACTAATGAATGGTAGTAAATTTCAAATCACATCTAAATGGATCTGGTGATCACTGGTATTCTTTAGAGCAACCTGATTCCACATGAAACTTAGTAAAATAGTAGTGAAATTTCTAGAAAAAAAACTTTAAAAGTCTCTAAAGTAGTGACAAGTTCAATTATTTAAAAAGAATAGGTTTATCGACAAAGATGCCACATCTATTGTAATAAGGTCCATTTTTGTCACTTCTAAATAAGTTAGTTTAGAAAATGGTGTTATTTATATAGATAAGCTAAAAATGTTAATGTGTATGAATTTCAGGGTATCTTAAAAGCATATATTTTGTATATAATATCTCACACTCAATGAAATGCATCATCTGCCTTAGCTTCTTTATATCCAAATTAAATTTCGTACATAAGTGTTACCAAAACTAAAAAATGACTTTAACCATATATTTGTTACTATTCTAGTTGCTAATACTATGTATTTCAATGCAAAGGAGAAAGGGTTTATTCTACTTCCAAATTAAAAGCTATACAGTTCACCATGGCAGGGAAATAATGGTGGCAGGAGGCCAGCTGGTCACAATGTGTCTTGATTCATCAATCAGACAGAAAACAAGAAGTAGAGCAGGGCTATAAACTTAAGCACCACTGCTAATGGCCCACTTCCCCCATCAGGGATCCACCTCTATATTCTTCTCAACCTTACAAAGTGTTCCTACCAGCTGGAGAACAAGTACTGAAACACACAGACCCATAAGGAACATTTTACATTCAAACCACAGCATTATATACATTCAGACTTTTACAGATTGTTAGACTGATAATCCTGTCAGTCATACTCACTAAAGATATTACATGATATATCCCAATAATACTTTATGTCTAGAGAAAAACTAAGGACAAGAATTTTTTTTCTGCCTCATTACTATAACGAAACAGTAATTTATTTATAGCATATGCAAGCATGGTACATGGTTAGAAAAAAAAAAGAAAAGAAAAAGCTTGACAAAGTGTTAAGTTCCAGTCATGTGCAAACAGGATTTAGTTTAAAAACTAACCCAAAAGGATTTTGCAATACGAAACAACAATGTGAAATGAAAATTCTAAGAAACTGCATATATTATGTGAAAGAATGAAACAAAATTTGCTATTTTGACCTTTTGAGTATAACTTTCACATGTGTCCACTATTTTTTCATTTATTTATCTCAGCCTTAGGTGTATAAAACAACCATTAAAGTAGGAAACAAGCAAACACAATGTAGGGGTACTATGTGCAAAGTTTGATATAGCAGTAATCTTTCATAAATTAAAGTCTAAAGGTTAAAAGGAATATAAAAATGCAAGAGAGTTAAAAAGCAAAAGGAAAAGTGGACTGTGGGTTGCTTGGAGAAAGCCATTATTTTAATGTCTGCTCCTATCAGCTATGTTTAGCTTATGAAATGTACAGCTATCATACAAAACAAGTTTATAATGACAAATACAACAAATGTTTACTCAGGGGTTACTTTTTACCTAAAGTTTGTAGCTAGGAAGACCAGAGGATTGTCATCAGAGAAAGAGAATAGGATCTAGATTAATACCATTTCCAATAAACCAACAAAATACATCTAAATCAGAAGTCATCACTGCCAACGTAAATTAACTTCAGGCAGTAGGTATTTCAATAGATAATAAGCAGGACGGATCTGAGGCCAGAGTTATGATGCTCAGATGGAAACTGTGATCAAAACACTGAATGGCCAGGAGGCTTGGTCAAAGATAGAGGCAGAGGAGGTCTCTTCAAATACGCCATCAAAGGCAAATAGTCTTTGAGCTTTGCAGGGAAAATTCTAAGCTGGCACGTGAAAGGGAATTATAGCAAGGGCCATCTGCTTTTCCCTCCCTTATACTAAACTGTTACTTTCACAGAGCCTGACTTAGTTACTTATGAGGTGTTGATGTGAAACGATCATATTTTCAGTTAAGGTATTTATTAACAGCTAAAATCAAAATCAACCTGTGAACTTCATCTCAATCTCAATCTGGCCTTATCTTTCTCTGTCCTCTGTGTTCTTTAAAAAAAAATGTTATTGCATTTTTGTCATCAGTGAAGAGTCAAGAGGGATAACAGATTATAAATTTCAAAAGACAAAAAAAAAAAAAACAAAACAAAAACAAAGAATCGGAATCAGAAAACTACATCGACAGAAAGAACCACTAAACTAAGTGATACATTCTATTACCGTAGTCCTCCACCGCAAAATAAACAAATGCTGCTCTTATGGACTGAAAACAAAATTTAATTCTATGTATTTAGTATTCCATGACCATCTGATATTTGCCACTGTAATCCCCTTATGAGTGAAAAAGAAGGCAAATAATAGATTCATCTTAGATAAAAACATTTGGTTTATTATCCTTGTTGTCTCTTTCACTGTAACAGCCGATCCCAGCAGATGTTGGATTTTTTTTTTTTTGTGATGCATTGCAAACTTCTGTATAAACCTATCATCAAGTGCTCTATATTTGCATTGATATTTCATTTTTCCCTTACTTTTTGATTGGAATGATATTACTATTATACTCAGTTTTTATTGAACATCCACATGAGTCTATCACACAGCTGTGTGAGGGAAAATGCATTTCAAATGCTATATAGATATTTGACTTTTTTAAATAGCAAAGCTCCCTTAATTTGCATTAAATACATTATTACCTATGAAGTGTTTTGTCTAGTCTTGCATGGTTATCTATTTCACAAAACTGGATCAATTTTAATGACTCCACTAACTCTCAATATCTTCATTTAGAAAATGAACAAAAAAAATCATTGTTTTAGATAGTTAAAAAACATGAAAATAAGCCTTGGCAGAAGGATTGGTCATTTCTGTAGACTGTGAATACAGATGAAAATGACAGACATGTAGATAAAATCCAGATGTTACTGTTTTCTTAGAAAAATATTCCCAGGCCAATATATTTTTTAGGTATAAAGAAAAATATTTCTCAGTGAAAGGAAATATATATCTATGGATAATACTCATAGAGATATTTACCATGTAAGCATCAAAGGCACTCTGATACCAAATCAGACCAGTTGTAATAAGGCTGCTTGTTTGTTCCCTGGCCACCCAGTAGCTCAGACCAAAAATAATCAAACAGAAACAGTATTAATTAAATCACTGCTTGGCCTATTAGCTCTAGCTTCTTATTGGCTACCTCTTACACATTAATGTAACCCATTTCTATTAATCTGTGTATCGCCATGAGGCTGTGGCTTACTAGAAAAAGTTCTGGCCTTCTGTGTCCCGCAAGGCAACATAGTTTCTCTCTTGACTCTGCATCTCTTCTCCCAGCATTCAGTTTAGTTTTTCCCACCTACCTAAGTTCTGCCCTATCAACAGGCCAAGACAGTTTCTTTATTCATTAATGGTAATCACAGCATACAAAGGGGAATCCCATGTCACAGACCACTCTTGCTATCAACAAAGCTCCTACCAGCAACCTTCATATATTATTTTGAACACTCACATTGACCCCAATTGTCCATAAATTTATAGCCCTATGGATTCTTAACAAGAGATTTCCAAGAAATAAGTATTTATGTTATTTTGTTGTAGTTAATGAAGGTCATTCATTTTCCATTATATTTCTCCTCTTATGAGTATACTGATCTTATATATATGTAGTGCTCTGAACTGATTAGTTGTGTCCCTACCCAAATTCCTAGATGAAAATCTAGATGCCAGTGTGATAGTATTGAAGCAAGCATCGAGGAGGTTATTATGTCTTAACAGCTCCACCCTTTAGAAGAAGATTATTGGAGCCTTCTCCCACATGAACATTGATGCAAAAATACTCACTAAAATACTGGCAAATTGAATCCAAGAATACATAAAAAAAATTATCCGCTATGATCAAGTTGGCTTTATTCCACAGGTGCAGAGATGGTTCAACATATGAAAATCTATCAATGTAATCTACTATATAAATAAACTGAAAGAAAAAACTATATGATTATCTGATTAGATGCTGAAAAAGCATTCAACAAAATCCAACATCCCTGTATGATCAAGGTATTTGAGAGATCAGGGATATAAGGAATGTATCTAAACATAACAAAAGCAATATACAGTAAGATGACAGCCAACATCAAATTAAATGGAGAGAAACTCAAATTATTCCACTAAAATGAGGAATAAGACAAGACTGTCTACTCTCTCCATGTTTATTCAGCATTGTTCTTGAAATTCTAGCCAGAGCAATAAGACAACAAAAGAAGATCAAGGGGATACAAATTGGAAAGTAAGAAGTCAAACTTTCACTAATTGCAGATGACATGACAGTATGCATAAGTGACCCCATGAATTCTATGAGGGAACTCCTACAGCTTATAAACATCTTCAGTAATGTGGCAGGATACAAGATCAACTCAGAAAAAAAATAAGTAGCCTTTCTATACAAATGATAAAGAGGCTCAGAAAGAAATCAGAGAAACATCACCATTCACAATAGCCAAAAATAACATAAAATATCTAGTTGTAACATCAACCAAACAAGTGAAAGACCTGATTGACCAGAACTTTAAGTCTTTGAAGAAAGAAATTGAAGACGATATCAGAAAATGGAATGATCTCCCATGCTCTTGGATAGTAGGATCAATATAATAAAAACGGCAATCCTACTAAAAGCATCATACAAATTCAATGCAATCCCCATCAAAATCCCAACACAATTCTTCATAGACCTCAAAACAACAATGCTCAATTTCATATGGAAAAACAACAACACAAAAACAGGATAGCCAAAACAATCCTGTATAATAAAGGAACTTCCAGATCACCCTCCCTGAAATCAAGGACTCTTATAGAGTTGCAGTAATGAAACCAGCCTGGTATTGACATAAAAACAGATAGGTGGACCAATGGAATGAAATTGAAGACCCAGATATCAATCCACAAACCTGCAAACATTTGATTTTTAACAAAGAAGCAACAAATACAAAATGGAAAAAAAGAAAGCATATTCAAAAAACAGTGCTGTTATAATGTCAGTGTGTAGAAGAATGCAAATATATGCATAACTATCCCCATTCACAAGATTCAAGTCCAAATGGATTAAAGACCTCAATATAAATCTGACCACATTGAGCCTGATAGAGGAGAAAGTGGGAAGTAACCTTCAATGCATGGACATAGGAGACCACTTCCTAAATATAACACCAGTAGCGCAGACTTGAAAGCAACAATAAATAAATGGGACTTCCTCAAACTGAGAAGCTTCTGTAAAGCAAAGGACACAGTCAATAAGACAAAAAAGATAACCTACTGAATGGGAAACCAACACCCCACCACATCAGACAGAAGATTGATCTCCAAAATATATAAAGAAATTAAGCATCAAAATATCAGATGATCCAATTAATCAATTAAAAAATGGGGTACGGAATTAAACAGAGAATTAGCAACAGAAAAATCTCAAGTGACCAAAGGACACTTACGGAAATGTTCACCATCCTTAGTCATCAGAAAAATGCAAATCAAAACAACTCTGAGATACCATCTTATACCTGTCATAATGGCTAATATCAAAACACCAGTGGTAACTTATGCTGGAGAGGATGTGGTGTAAAGAGAACACTCCTCTATTGCTGGTGGGAATGTAAACTTTTACAACCACTCTGGAAATCAATCTACTACAAGACCCAGTAATACTACTCTTGGGCATATACCCAAAGGATGTTCAACCATACTTCATGGGTATTCAACTATATTCATTGAAGCATTATTTGTAATAGCCAGAACTGTGAAACAACCTACATACCCCTCAACTGAAGAACGGATAAAGAAAATGTGGTTCATTTACACAATGGAGTACTACTCAGTGGTTAAAAAATGAAATATTGAAATTTGCAGGCAAATGGACAGAACTTGGAAAAAAATCATCCTGAGTGATGCAACCAAGAACCAGAAATATGAGGATGGCATGCTCACTCATAGGTGAATACTAACTGTAAAACAATAAATAATGAGCCATGACACCAGAGAAGGTAAGAAACAAGGAAAACTCTAAGAGAAACACACATAGATCCCACTGGGAAGGGAAAATAGACAAGTTCTGCTGAGAAAATTGGGAGCATAGGGGTGCAGGGAAAAAGGAATGCAGAAGGGAAGAAGGAGGGAAGAAGGGAAGGGAAAAGGAGAACCTGAAGAACGGGATAGTCGAGATGGGAGAAGGACAAGAGTTGGAGCGCAAGGAAAGAGATATCTTGACTGAGGGAGCTGCTATGGAGCTAGCATGAAATTTCCAGGAATATAGAATGATGACCCAGCTAAGATCTTAAGTAATAGTGGAGAGGTCTCAACTGGTCTTGCCCTGTAATCATATTGATAACTATCTTAAATATCATCAAAGAACCTACATCCAGCAACTGATGGAAAAACCTGCAGAAATCCACAGTGGAGCACTGGGCTGAGCTCCCAACATCCGTAGGTCAAGACCATGATGGAGATACACACTGAAACAATATACCAGAGCTAATGGAAGCCTAAAAACTCTGGCCTGACAACAAGGAAAACAGCGTAAGCTCAAACTAGAACCTCTGAATGTGGGTGACAGTTGTATAGTTGGGACAGACTGAGGGGCCACTGGCTTTAATCCCTACTGCCTGTTCTGGTGTTTTGGAACTCATTCTCTCTGGAAAAAAATCTTGCTCAGCCTAGGTATAGTGGGGAGAGCTTTGGGTCATGCCTCAAAGTAATGTACTAGACTTTGCTGATTCCGCATGGAAAGATTGACTGACCCTCTCTGAGAAGAGGATGAGGGTTGGGATAGAGCATGGTTGTGAGGGTGTAGAAGCAGGAGGGGGGAGGGAGTGAAAACTGGATTTGGCATGTTAAATAAGAGATGATAGTTTTTAAAAAAAATAAATTAAAACAAAAAAGAATAAGATTATTATCTCAAAAATGAAACAAAGAGTGGCTGACCGCATTCACCCTGTGAGGATTTAGTGAGGAGACAGATCCTGTACACTGTTTTTTCATTGATTAGTTCTCTCTAGAACAGTAAGCAATCAATTTTTGTTGTTTGTAAGTGAATAGTCCAAAGGTATTCTTGTTGCTGTTGTTGTAGCTGTCTAAAAAGACAAAGTTAGATTAAATGACTAATGAATTTATCATAAAATTACAAGAAGTTTGCAAATATCAATCATGTGAACAAGGCAAGTTCATGTGTTGAAAGTCATGGAGAAAGTAATGTGGTATAAGCTATAAAGGAGTAAAATTAATGTGTTTAGGCCACTCCCTCATTATTCACAGACTAAGGTCTAGAGCTGGGTCATACAGAAGGAGAGGATAAGGCCAAGTCAAGTTTAAAAGTTAGACTATCAGATATGTTGGTCACTTTTATATTGGCTTGGCTAGGATATAAACCTCAGTTACTCAGGCTCAACACTTAGGCTCAATTTGAGTATGATCCAAGTCAAACATAATTTAGGTTCTTCAGTGAAAATATGGCTGGATATAATTTAAGTGTGTAGTTGACTATGTAAAAGATTATACTTTATTATCAATAGAAATGACTTGGGAATGGAGCTGAGACTTCCCTGTATAGTAAGCCCTGCCAGTGACAGGGGCTGTGGCTACTGTCTACAAATCTCATGCCTAGGCTGGCTTTCTAACAACTTCCTTGTCTAATTCTAAACAGCACTCCCAGCGCTAAATCTCTTACCACCTCTATCTAGCTAAATGAGTTCCTCTTCTAGATGGTGAAACAATGTAAATGAGATGGGAGACTCTTTAGAAGTACCAATAACTGGAAGAATTTCTAATATCAGAGATAAACCAGAAATGTGTAATCCTTACCTGCATCCAACCAGTGCAGAGACAGATGATTCCTACATAATAAAACGTAGAAGACTATGGAAAGAATCTCCAGAAGTTGAACTTGCACGCAGAACACTAACTCAAATTTACAAATTTACAAAAAAACAGCCCCACTAATTCATTTCCCACTATGTTGTTCAATTCCTACTTCTCTTATTTCCTGAGCCACAAGTAAGACCTGAATATGAAGAACTAATAAAATAAAATAAAATGAAATAGAATCTTCCATACATCCAGAAGTTAGTGTACCAAAGGGAGAAGGCACCAGTTAAATCTGAAGCCAGAGAGACAGATAGGAGCAAAGGCAAGTTACACAACAAAGAATTTATTACAAAAGAATTTTACATTTCATCTTCAAGGCTAATGGAAACCAAACAATTTTTAAAAAATGAAAGATGTAATCTAATTTAAGTATTAATATCACCTGTTGTGATAACGCTATGTGGAGTGGAAAGGGGATATAAAAAGTCAAAGGAGAAACTTAGGAGACATTAGACCAGCATTTATTACAGTTCTGTAGATGAAACTGCAATTCAGAAACATGTAAATAATAATAATAATCAGGATATTCTAATTTGCAAAGGTGTTCTTCCTCATTGCACATACAGATTGCCAAGGTCTCAAGAGAAAAGAATAACTTATTAAAATTCTTTAATGTCACCATATTGTCCCCCAAATTCTCTGTTAACTAGGCTGGGCAAAATAGGCCTGCTGTGTAAATTCTATTCTACCTTATCTGATTATGGCCCATTGGCTGGCCCATACCAACTGTTGTCTCACGCATCAATCCAGAAGATAAATCGACTTCAACTTTCCAGAGCTGGATAATATCAAGAAGGATGAGAGGCACCTGGGAGAGGATTAGGGAGGAACTGGTTCAAACAAGTTGTTTTTTGGGTTCTCTACTATCCTGTTGCTGGGGAGGGGTGACTCTTCAGGGAAGACATGTTTGTCATTCATGGCGAATACTCTAAATGACCTCCTGTAGAGACAAGAAGAGCAAATGAGCATGCCTATAGAGTGCATTCCCTCCAAAGGAGTCTTAGGGTTCCTATTGCTATGAAGGGATACTATTGACCATAGCAACATTAACTGAAAGCTGGCTTACAGTTCAGAGTTTAAGTCCCTTCTCATCATGGCAGGAAGAATGGCAGCATGCAGCAGACACTGCACTGGAAAAGAAGCTGAAAGTTCTACAGTCACATCCCAAAGCAGCAGAAAGAGAGCGATAATGGACCTGCATTGAGCATCTGAAGCCTCAAAGCTCATTCCCAGTAACACAATTCCTCCAATAAGGACAAACTTCCTAATAGTACCATTCCCTATGTGATGTGGATTCCCCACTGTATGTTTGATTAATAAAGAAACTCTCTTGGGCCTTTGCAGGAAATAGAGGTAGGTAGGGGAAAAAAACTATATGCTGGGAGAAAGAAGAGTTAGTGAGAAGCCACGGAGCCGCTGCTGGAGACAGATGTGCTGAAACTTTGCTGGTAGGCCACAACCTCATGGTGATGCACAGATTAATGAAGATGTGTTAAATTAAGATGTAAGAGTTAGCCATTAAGAAACTAGAGCTGATGGTCCAAGCAGTGATTTAAATAATATAGTTTCTGTGTGATTATTTCAGGGCTGAGCAGCCAGGAACCAACATGCAGCCTCCCTACAACACATATGAGCCTATAGAGACCATTTTCCTTCAGACTAACATAATAGGTCTTTGCAATGCCCTTCTAAAGCAGTTCTACCTGAGCATGCATACCTGTTACCTTAGTTCTCGGGATGCTGAAGCTTGAGATTTACCGTAATTTAAAACTTAGCCTTAGCTACACAGTGAGTTGAAGGCCAACAAGGGAAATATTGAAAGTCCCTATATTCCAATTAAATAACTACAAATGAACAAATTCTACCACCAATAAATTTTCTATAGTCCACATGTACTGTACCAAGTCATGAGGAGACAAATCTAAAATCTTTGGGGAGGGAAGAAAGAGTACACTTTTCTTTTCAATGGAATATAGAAAGTGATATAACATTAGTTCTTACTTTTGTATGCTTGACTTTCTTTTCAGTAAGTATTAATGAATAGAAACAAAAATAAATATATCAAAATAAAAATTTCAACAGTATTTTTGTTTCTAAAATACTACTCCTTTCTCCACTGCCTTCTTTTCCCATAACTAACTGGATTCATAATCCAATTACTTTTAATAACAAGGCTGATTTTGGAGTTTATCATTAAATATTGTAGAAACAGAAAATAGAAAAGAATAATTTTAAAAAGACATACCAATTATCCAAAGATGCCAAAAATAATAAATAAGACAATAAAAATGATAGCTCAGTAGTATGACTCAGAGAGCAAAATGCTTTCTATATAAGTATAGAGGCCTGAATTTTAGAAAAAAAAATGTTGAGTCTTAGGGCTTGAGAAAATTCTCAGATCATAAGAGTGCTTACTACTCCTCCAGAGAACAAAGGATGTGAGCTTGGGTTTTAGTACCCACTTAAGACAGTTCACATTTACCTATATCAAGCTCCAAATTATTGTACTCCCCTTTGGGATACCTGCATACATATGGAATACACATACACACACACACACAAAATTCAATAAAATTCATTCAAAAGGCTGGTTATGGTGGCATGTACTTACAATACAAATAGAGGGGGTTCAGACATAGGCATGTTCCAGTAGATTACTGACTAGTTATCGTGGTTTGAATGAGAATGGCCCCATGGGCTTGTGTATTTGAACACTTGGTGCTCAGCTGGTGGACTATTTGGCAATCATTAAGAAGTGTGGACTTGTTGAAGAAGGTGTCCCAGAATGAACATGTTTTGAACCTTCCAAAGACTTACCCTGGTTCCAGTGTGTACTCTCTGACTCCTCCTTATGGATAAAGATGTGAGCTCTCAGCTCTTCTACCACCCTGCTCGCATGGACTCTAAATCTTTGAAACTATAAGTCAAATTAAGCATTTTATAAGCTTTCTTGCTCATGGTGTTTTATCATAGCAGGAGAAAAGGAACTAGCTGCTAGTCACCCTTGTTTAATCGCTGATCATCAGAAAAACAAGAGACACAGTCAATAATAAAATGTATTCAGCACTTGAGAAATGACACCTGAGGTTGATCTTTGGCCTCTACATACACTTGACACATAGAAAAATATACACACATACACATTCATTGTATTAGTCAGGATTTTCTAGAATTCAGATTTTCTAAAATGAATCCAAAGATTTAATAGAATAACTGGTTGTATCCAACAATGGCTGATTCTGAACAGAAAATCCAAGAATCTAATAGTTCCTCAGTCCACAAAACTGATGATTCACTTGGTCTTCAGAATAAGTTTCAATCATGATGACATAGGATAGAATGCTAGTGAATGCATGGACTTGTAGGCAAGGAGAGAACAAACAAACAAAGAATGAAACCTACCTTCCTAAATGTTCTTATATAGATTTCCAGCAGAAAGTGTGGCCCAGATTAAAAAGGAATTTTCTAACTCAAATTATTGGATTAAATGTATGTCTTTCCACATCAGAATCTAAATTAAAGAAATATCTTTTCCAATTTCACATCATCTAGATTAAAGGCTTGTCTACCTACCTCAAAGACCTGGATTAGAAGAGGATTGTCCTACTTCAAATTAATCAAAAGTCCCTCATTTACATACCCTCCATTTTTGAGTTTTAGGCCATTACAATATAGTAAAGTTGACAACCAAATATAATCATCAAAAGTCCACTCTTTGCCATCTTGACAAACAATATTAAATCATGATTAATTTCCAATAAAAACAATCATTAGGGCAGGTAATAATAATGCCTAAGCATTATATAAGTTCACATGTGCAATCACAATTGCATTATAAATTTAGACTAGGTGACAATATCCCTTGAAGGATATTCTTTTAGTATCCAAAACTTAAATGTGATAACCATTGTTAGTCTCTTAATTGATGTTATATCACATAATAAAGAAATTGAGGAAAGAAAACAAAAATATCTGTACAAATGCATTCTTTCTTTCCTTCTCTTCTTCTTCTTCTTCTTCTTCTTCTTCTTCTTCTTCTTCTTCTTC
>JABTXL010000001.1:16584386-16598215 GCA_025134845.1 Neodon shergylaensis
TCTTCTTCTTCTTCTTCTTCTTCTTCTTCTTCTTCTTCTTCTTTTTCTTCTTTGTTTTTTTGAGACAGGGTTTCTCTTTGGAAACCTCCACGTAGCTTTGGAGCTTGTCCTGGAACTCACTCTATAGACCAGGCTGGCCTCAAACATACAGAGATATGATCACTTCAGGCTCCTAAGTGCTGGGATTAAAAACATGTACCACTACCACCCACCTACAAATGAATTCTTAATAAAATACAGCAGAAACTCTCCTGTCAACCATAATCCTCATTTCTGTAACCGGTCACAGGGCCTTGGCTGGTATTTATAACTACCCTTTGTTATTGCCCATTCTTTATTTCCTCCACCCTCAGCAAGAACCTCATTAGGTTTTGAACCCTAAAGAACCACTTTGTCTTTTAGAAAGTTCAGCAGTCACTTTTCCATGGGTCCTGCATGTCCAGTTCATAAAATATACCAACAAATTGTTTAGTCAAGAGCTGTTTCTTGCTCAAATTGCTAGCCTTGTCACATTGAAGGCAAATTCCAAAATGAGTTTCTTCAGTGTCCATCAACCTCTGAAATAATTGATGCAGCCAGAAGTAGACATGTCTCATTGTAGAGAAAAGTATAAGCTCTTAAAACGTTTAAATGCTATATTATGTAGGTCTTTGAAGTGTTGAACGTTGTCTAATTGAGATATAGCTCTAGAAAATTCTAATTAACCTGACTTAAAGTGTGATTATTATAGATGACTATCTATTAATCTTTATTTCTTAATTTCTTTATTATACATTGCATTTTTAAATGAGCTGCACAAACAGATAATACCTTAAGCAAGAGCAGAAATGCACATACACAGTTTAACAAAAATCAATCTTAAATATGTATCAATAGACCAAGATCCAAACCAATGCAAAATATTCATCTTTATATATCATGTCCTCCTTTAAATTGAAACAAACATTTAATTTGTGTGTAGTTTTCTCCAAACTGCGTTCTGCTTTTTGTTGGATGAAATATTTTTAGGATTTTCAGAGACTTTTCTGGTGAGGGGAGTCTTGTTCCAACGAACCACATTAGCCTGGAAGAAATCTATAGATTCCTATCCTTTGGGGAAACAAAAACAGAACCTCTTTTCCAAAGTAATATATCCTTAGACTCAAATTTTGGAACTTAAGATTCCTTTAAAATTTATTATTACAAGATATTCGTCAGCATTGCTGTAGGATAGGGTCATTTCAGGTTCCCTATCCTCAGCTGCCCAAGGAACTAACTGGGGACCTCGCCTTGGGCTCCTGGGAGCCACTCTAGGTTCAAGTCTCTTGCCAACCCTAAGGTGGCTCCCTTAACTAAGAATTGTGCTTCCGTGCTCCCCCATCCAACCTTCCTTTATCCCAATCATCCCGCCTCCCCAAGTTTCCCTCATCCTCCCCTTCTCACTTTTCTCTCCCCATCCCCCGATACTCCCATCCCACCCCACCCCCAAGATCCCAAATTTTCTCCCCGGCAATTTTGTCTACTTCCCATATCCAAGAGGATAATTATATGCTTTTCCTTGGGTTCACCTTCTTATTTAGCTTCTTTAGGTTCACCACTATATACTCCGTGACCGTTATTTATGGCTAGAAACCAATTATGAGTGAGTACATCCCATGTTCATCTTTTTGGGTCTGGGTTACCTCACTCAGGATAGTGTTTTCTATTTCCATCCATTTGCATGCAAAATTCGAGAAGTCATTGTTTTTTACCGCAGCATAGTACTCTAATGTGTATATATTCCACACTTTTTCATCCATTCCTCATCTGGTGATGGATGGAGATGGTCACAGAGACCCACACTGGAGCACCGGACTGAGCTCCTAAGTTCCCAATGAGGAGCTGAAGGAGGGAGAACATGAGCAAGGAAGGCAGGACCACGTGGGGTGCACCCAACCACTGAGACAGTGTAGCTGATCTATTGGGAGCTCACCAAGGCCAGCTGGACTGTGACAGAAGAAGCATGGGATAAAACCAGACTCTCTGAACATGGCGAACAATGGGGGCTGATGAGAAGTCAAGGACAATGGCCCTGGGTTTTGATCCTACTTCAAGTTCGGGCTTTGTGGGAGCCTAGCCACCTTGGATGTTCACCTTCCTAGACATGGACGGAGGGGGGAGGGCCTTGGACTTTCCACAGGGCAGGGAACCCTGACTGCTCTTTGGACTGGAGAGGGAGGGGGAGAGGAGTGGGGGGAGGGGGAGGGGGTGGGACGAGGGGGAGGGAAATGGGAGGCTGGGAGGAGGCGGAAACATTTTTTTTGTTTTCTCTTTTTCTCAATAAAAAAATTATTATTACATATACTCACTCATAAGTGGCCTTTTTTTACATTGATAAGGATTAAATTTTATTATTGGTTGATATAAAATAAATAGAATTCAAATATATAGCATTTAATAAGAAATGAAGGAGAAAAATTATTATATAAAATGAAAGGATAAACAAAATCCAGAGATAATTGTGTATTTGTTGTTTAGGTGAATTCTATGAGAATTACAAAATTAACAGTTTTTACTACAGACAGAACTCTCTAAATTAGGCAGGTATGTATCTCAGTAGATTTTAAGCATTTTTAAAGTTTTAAAACATAAAGACTTATACTTAGTAATACTTAAGTATTGTAGATATTATCTTTCACTCAGACAACACAGGATCAGCCTTTAGACAAATGGTGTTTTCATGTTTTCTAGATAGATTTTATTTCTTGTTTCTAATCATTTATCATGGATACATTAGTATTTACTCACTGTAACCAGAGGGTAAATTTAGCTTAGCAGTAACACTAATTTTGTTTACTAATTTTTGAACTTAATATGGACTTCTCAGCTTTTTAATTATTCATTCAAAACATCACTTCTTGGTTTATTATGAAACTGTTTATTCTCTATTTGTTTTTTCGAGACAAGTGTTTCTGGTTGTCCCGGAACTAACTCTGTCCTAGAACCAGGCTGACCCAGAACTCATAACGATCAGTCTGCTTCAGACCCCCAGCCCTGGGATTAAACACATGTGGTACCACACCTGGCACTGTTTACTATCTTAAGAGAAATAGCCAGGTGGTGGTGGTGCAGGCCTTTAATCCCAGAACTTGGGAGGCAGGTGGATCTCTTTAAGTTTAAGTCAAGTCTCTTAAAAAAGAGATATTTTCAGGACGAAGTTATTCAGAGAAACTGTTTCAAAAAATTTACATACATACATACATACATGCAGTGTCTGCATGTATGTATGTATGTATGTAAAATCCCTGAATTTTACATATGCCAATAGCTTTTAGAGTTCTTGTTATTAGTGCCTTGTATGATTAATATCCAGGTTATCATCTAATTCAAATTCAACAGGAAATTTGTTCCTATTAGTGATTGCTACCAAATACTACTACTACTACTAATATATTTTTTTTTATTAAAAATTTTCTCCTCCTCCCTGCCTCCCTTTTCCCTCCCCGTCCCCCCACTCCCTACCCCCCACTCCCCTTCCCCTCCCTCTCCAGTCCAATGAGCGCAGTCAGGGTTCCCTGCCCTGTGGGAAGTCCAAGGTCCTCCCCACTCCATCCAGGTCTAGGAAGGTGAGCATTCAAACAGACTAGGCTCCCACAAAGCCAGTACATGCAGTAGGATCAAAACCCAGTGCCATTGTCCTTGGCTTCTCATCAGCCCTCATTGTCTCTCATGTTCAGAGAGTCTGGTTTTATCCCATGCTTTTTCAGTCCCAGTCCAGCTGGCCTTGGTGAGCTCCCATTAGATCAGCCCCACTGTGTCAGTGGGTGGGTGCACCCCTCACGGTCCTGACTTCCTTGCTCATGTTCTCCCACCTTCTGCTCCTCATTTGGACCTTGGGAGTTCAGTCCCATGCTCCAATGTGGGTCTCTGTCTCTATCTCCATCCATCGCCAGATGAAGGTTCTATGGTGATATGCAAATGGATTGAAGACCTCATTATCAGTCTGAACACACTGAACCTGATAGAAGAAAAAGTGAGAAGTACTCTACAACATATGGGCACAGGAGATGGCTTCCTACATATAACCCCAGCAGCACAGACATCAAGGGCAACATTGAATAAATGGGACCTCATGAAACTGAGAAGCTTCTGTAAAGCAAAGGACACTGTCACTAAGACAAAAAGGCAACCCACTGACTGGGAGAAGATCTTTACCAACCCCGCAACAGACAAAGGTCTGATCTCCAAAATATATAAAGAACTCAAAAAACTAGACTTTGAAATGCTAATTAACCCAGTTAAAAAATGGGGCACTGAACTGAACAGAGAATTCTCAACCGAAGAAGTTCAAATGGCCAAAGGATACTTAAGGTCATGCTCAACCTCCTTAGGGATCAGGGAAATGCAAATCAAAACAACTTTGAGATACCATCTTACACCTGTCAGAATGGCTAAAATCAAAAACACCAATGATAGCCTCTGCTGGAGAGGCTGTGGAGTAAGGGGTACACTCATCCATTCCTGGTGGGAGTGCAAACTTGTGCAACCACTTTGGAAAGCAGTGTGGCGGTTTCTCAGGAAATTCAGGATCAACCTACCCCAGGACCCAACAATACCACTCTTGGGACTATACCCAAGAGATGCCCTATCATACTACAAAAGTATTTGTTCAACTATGTTCATAGCAGCATTATTTGTAATAGCCAGAACCTGGAAACAACCAAGATGCCCTTCAGTGGAAGAATGGATGAAGAAAGTGTGGAATATATACATATTAGAGTACGACTCAGCGGTACAAAAACAATGACATCTTGAATTTTGCATGCAAATGAATGGAAATAGAAAACTATCCTTAGTGAGGTAACCCAGACCCAAAAAGATGAACATGGATATACTCACTCATAATTGGTTTGTAGCCATAAATAAAGGACATTGAGCCTATAATCTGTGATCTTAGAGAAGCTAAATAAGAAGGTGAACCCAAAGAAAAACATATAGTTATCCTCCTGGATATTGGAAGTAGACAAGATTGCCAGGCAAAAATTGGGAACTGGGGGGTGGGGTGGGATAGGGGAAAGGGGAGATGGGGAGAGAAAAGTGAGAAGGGAAGGATGGGGAGAGCTTGGGGGAATGGGATGGTTGGGATAAAGGAAGGGTGGATATGGGAACAGGGAAGTATATAGCGTAATTAAGGGATCCATCTTAGGGTTGGCAAGAGTCTTGACTCTAGAGGGGTTCCCAGGTGTTCAGAGAGATGTCCCCAGCTAGGTCTTTGGGCAGCTGAGGAGAGAGAACCTGAAATGGCCTGATCCTTTAGCCATACTAATGAATATCATAAGTGGCTTAAACATAAAGCAAAGAACAACCTACAAATCACAATCCCAGAGAACTTAGACAACAATGAGGACACTAAGAAAGACATTCATAGATCTAATTTACATGGGAAGTAGAGGAAGGCAAGATCTCCTGAATAAATTGGGAGCATGGGGACCTTGGGGGAGGGTTGAAGTAGAGGTGAGAGGCAGGGAGGGGAGCAGAAAAAAAAATGTAGAGATCAATAAAAATCAATAAATAGAAGATATTAAAAAAATTTTCTGTTCGTTTAGCTTAGCAGGCCCCCAGTCAAATGTATCCCTGCATTTAGCCCATTAAGTTAAAAACAATTTAAAGAAAAGATAATAGTATACACAATCCAAACTCTCTGTGTGTTTTCCATCTTTACATGGCTTTTTTTCTAATACTTCCTAATATTTATTTTCTCTACTCCTTTAATCTATATCTCTCTGTGTACTTTTATATTACTTTACAGTCTCTTTAAATCTTTGTTTTATTTTTTAAAATTATTTCTTTCTCTAAATACCTATATCCATTTTCTTTTTTTTCTTAAGCCTACATAGTTTTTTTTTTAAACACATTGTGACTCATTCAGAGATTTATTTCTGTATGAATCTGTCTTTATTGTATATCTTACATCTTTTTTTGATCACTGTTGTGAACTGTTAAGTAGGCATGGTTTGGACCAGAGCAGCCACTTTGACTGTTGGTTCTAACCTGCTCAGCTTTCCAACATTGCAGAGGTCTGCTTACTGCCAGTTCTAGGGGCCATACTTACCACCCCAACTCTAGGAAACAATTGTCCCATGCCACCACCAACTAACTTGCAGCACACTGCCCACAAACCCCTTTCATGTGCTTAGCCTCCTGAAAGAGCCAGTGAAATTCATGCTGACAGCATGAACCAGAAAGCCATCTTTTAAAGAAGCCATGTAGTTTTTGCTGCCAATGCTAAGTCAGGAAGCCTTGTCTTAAAGGAGCCATACCTCTGCTCCCTGCCAGCACATAGAGCCTATCTGAAAAAAAAAATGTGGCTACCAAGAAGCTGTGCTTGGCTCACATTTTTGTGGGTCTAGAAGCCCTACAGGTAAGGATTTGGTGCTGTCTCCCTCAGCAACTACAGGGCGTCTCTCTGACTTCACCTACATTCTCTTTCTCTGTTTAAATTTCCCACCATTCTTTACTCTGATAAGCCATTGGCTGAAACAGCTCTATTAATCAACCAATAAAAGCATGCTCACCATCTGGGACATGGATCTACATCAGAGCTTAAAAAAAAAGTTTAAGAAAAAAAGAGAGAGTCTCGTGGTGATGTATAGATTAATAGAAATGGATTAATTAAAGATGTAAGAGGTAACTAGGAATACGACTAAGCAACTGGCCAAACAGTGTTGCAATTAACATAGTTTTTCTGTGATTATTTGTGTTGGTCTGATCAGCTGGGAAATGGTAAAGCAGTCTCTATTTACAGCCATGTAATTAGTACTGTAACTATCGTTTCAAAAAATCATTTCATCGTTCTATTGGGCCAGCTGCTTCAGGATGGTGATGAATATGCTAAGACAAGTGGATTCCATAAACAAACCTGCTGTTGCACTTTCTTGACTGTGAAGTGATTTCATTGGTCAGAAGCGGTACCATGTGGAATACCATGAATTAGGCATTCCTTAAATCCACAGATGACAGTTTTGTCGGAAGCACTATCTGCAGGAAAGGCAAATCCAGTAAGGACAAAGCATCTTCCTTTCCACAGAGGAAGTGGTCCAAAGTCCTCAACCTGACACACGAGGGTGATAGCTGGCAACACTGGGAATGATGCTATAGTGGGGTTCTGCGTTGGTCTTTGTTGTCGGCAGAACTGGTACTCAGCAGCAGCTGCAGTTAGGTCAGACTTGATGTGATTCTTTCGAGTCTATACATAACCCTATCTCTGCCACCATGGCCACTTTGCTTACTTTGTCATTATTGGGCAATGACAGGAATGGCTGAGGAAAGAGTCTGATTTTCCACAGAATGAGCCATCCTATGTACTTAATTGAACTCCTCCTTAGGTGAAGTCACCTTCCGATGAGCACTGATAGGGAACACAAATATCTTCACATCCCTTGTCCATTTGGAGACACGTATCCACATACTTATTTCCCAGATGTCTTCCTCACCAATTTTCCAATCATTCTCTTTCCGAGTCAGTCACTATCCAGATAAGCTCTTGGTTGTGGCCCGTGAATCAGTGAACAACTGCATTTCAGAACATTTACCTTTCTATAAAAGTATGACCATGTGTACTCACTACATCTCTGTCCATGTTGAAGATTTTTCTCTACCGTTGTTTTTAGTATTGTCTCTCAGGAATGTGGTCAAGTTGCAGCTGTCCACTTCTGTGTGGTAACTGTGTAATTGATGCAGAACCATCAGGTGGTTGGATTTATTTCCCATCCTTGATGCTCATATGGGTTACTAATGAGTTCACCATGGTTGCCACCTCCTCCTCACTTGGTCTAATCTGCATAATGCCATTAATATAGGGCACCAAAGTGATATTTTGTGGAAGGGACAAATAGTCAGTTATGACACAGGGCTTAATGTATCCTTGAGGTAAAACTGTGAAGGCACATACTGCTGGCCTTATCAACCAAAAGAAAATTGCTTCTAGTGGTCCTCATGGACAGGTACTGAGAAAAAGGCGTTTGTTAAATAATACCACAGCTGCATATTATGTACCAAGAGATGGGTTGATTCACATTAGGGATAGCAGTTACAGTTATACTCACTACCTGGTGGAGTCTTTAATTCTCCATGATCCATCTGTCTTCTAAAACAGTCAGATTAGAACATGAAAAAGGGATGTGGTAGGGACCACCATGCATGCATCTTTCAAGTCCTTGATGGGAGGCACTAATTTCTGCAATTCTTCTAGGGATGCAATATTGTTTTTAACTCACTATTTTTTTTCCACCAAAGAAACTCTAAAGGCTTCTGTTTAGTCTTCCAACCACAATTGCCCTCACTCCAAAAATCAGGGCTCCAATGTGAAAATTCAAATAATTTTCCAAATATATCTCTGAGCCAAAAGTGCTTGAACTCAACCTTGCTGAGTCAAAAGCATGCCATTGAACTTGTAAGAATATTTTTGATTGCAAAGTTAGCTATCTCAAAATTTCTGTTGTAGCAATAGAAAACTAACAGTCCCACAAATATATTGATAAAAATTCACAGAGTTTTCATGGTATTTACCATTACTTAGTTTGTTACATTACACAAGCATTACTAAGTGTCCATCTTGTATCAAACATGATGTGGGATACTGCATATCTATATGAGATATGTAAATCGAGATTCTGCATTTAGAATTTTTTTTTTTTTTTTGGTTTTTCGAGACAGGGTTTCTCTGTGGTTTTGGAGCCTGTCTTGTAGACCAGGCTGGTCTCTCGAACTCACAGAGATCTGCCTGCCTCTGCCTCCCGAGTGCTGGGATTAAAGGCGTGCGCCACCACCGCCCGGCTTAGAATTTGTTTTGTAGAGAGAATAATCACGTAAATTAGGAAATGTCCAGGTAAGTTCACATGGTATACATGATATCATTAAGACAAAACAAATTATACTATGTAACAAGAAGACTATCAATTAAACACTTAGCAAAGTTCTCTTTCATTAGTTGACATTGGCTGAACTTATATGACGGATCATTACAAAAGATAGAACTATTCATCAAAATTTTCTAAAAGGAACAAAAATTTGACTTTTCTAAATATCACACTTGTAGAAGGTGAGACAGAGAATGTGGATTCTGCGACTAACTCACGTTTGATTTGGGAAGCCCACAGACATTTTGAAACCTAAAGTCACTAGGAGAAATGTCACTTATTTTGCAATAGATAATGGAAAAGAAACCTGGCCCTTCATCTATAAAGTAAGAATAATATTGCATTTTCATACATGATTCTTTTTCAAGTAGAGAAGAGCTGATGCATATGTCATCTATGCACAGAGCTAGCAACATGAAAAAGAGGATTCATGAGATACATTTGGATTTGAAGTATGAGGATGGGGCCAGGCTTCAGCACCTCATCTAGATTTCACAAAGTATTTGATGGCATGTAATTGTTATCTACCAGTGTGGTTAATGGTTTGGATAAAAAGTATGACAGATGACAGATTCTATAAGGCATCAAATGGGTTACAAGCAGGAAAGTGAGCCAGGCTGACTTGTAGATGCTATTGCCCCTGGAGCAGATTTAGATTTAATACTGTACTGAACATTCATGGACAAATTTGTGACACAGATCAATTAACTACTTTGTATAGTTTTTGCTTCTTTTTACAGGGCTGTGAATTACATCCTTATTCCTTTACAGATTTTTTTTCTACAGGAGCTATATTTTAACTGAATGTGTTTTTAGCAGATGCATGCATAACTCATTTTTTACAGCCTCAGACGGAATGATAAAAACACAGCACCATCCACTGTTTCCCTCACATTTTGCTTTTGTATTTTTGTTTCCACTTTGTAACTGTAAGCTAGACTTGATCAACTGGCATAACAACAGATTAAGTAATTTAAGGAACTAAGGCAAACTAATAGGTATAAATCTATCCATTTTTCACTTCCATGAGTTAAAACACTTAGGATGTCACTCACTGGTTGTGTGGATTTTTCTGCTTGCCTGGAAAATGTTCATAAACATTATCATGAATTTAATGCTCTGACACATAGTTTTTGTAGTCGTGTCTAATTGTATTATCTAAAAGCATGTGGAATCTAATGTGTACTGAAATTGAAATCTAATGTGTACTATATATCTAATATACACATTGTTTTATTCAAAGGTAGAAAAATATGAAAGTGACTGAACATTTCCTACATTGCCATTTCATAACACATTATCCACTTTCAATTTGTAAGTAAAGAGATTTTTCTTTAAAAATGTAACTATTTGGAAATTCTAGCTTAAAGTCACACCAAATAGTTCTGTGACTATGAGTTAAAGACAAATAAAAAGTTTCACTTGGGTTTATATTGAAAGAAATAATTATGTAAATCTATGAGATAAATTACTGAATAAAAATAATCCTCCATGAAGTTTACAGACCATTAATTATATGCCTGGGAAAAATCTAAACAAGGAATATACAAGAAAATAAAGCAATATTAGATGAAAAATGATGAAATGATATTACCCCTTATTGGAGCATTGTACATTTCAAAAAACACCAAAGAGGGTCATGTTACCAACTATATTCTAAGCATAGAAAACTTAGGACACATTTTGTCTGATCCCATCTTTGTCAGTAATTTAAAAGTTAATGATATGCCCTCAAGAATTTCATTTAATCCGTCTATGGCATAGATTATTCATATGTAAAAAGTTCTGATGTTAATGTTTGCCAATTTTTTAATACCCCATGGTGGTATATTTGGTATTGTCACTTTGCACTAAAAAAATTCAAATATGAAACTTTATTCTATTGCTCAAATCTTTGAGCTCATAGCTGGAAACTGAGCCTGTAGGTACTAATACTGTATTAGTATTCTAGGACTCCCACAGCAACACACCCCAGACTGAATTGCTTGTCCCACTATTTTTGCAGGCTGAAAGTCCAGGAGGAAGGTATGAGCCTGTCTGGTGTTTGCAGCATCTCTCCTGGGTTTCCTGATGGTTGTCATATCATGATGGCCTGGTGGTCTTTTCTCTATGCACACAGGTTCTATTACTCCTACAGTAAGTACATAAATCTTACCAAGTTAGGGCCCCACTCTTACGATAGCTGTTGTCTTTATCATCTCTTTAAGAGACCTTTTCAACAAGTCACTTATCAAGTTATGGATTTACCATCAGAAGTTGAGGTGATATAATTCTGGTATAGAAATGTACTTATAATAAACTCAAGTTACAAATTATGTTATATAACTTTATGCCTGCATATGTTTACAGATATCTTTACATATATCCACGTACAAGTGTGTTCTTCACATTATAATTGTATATTCATGTACTTATGTACAAACATACTTAATTTTGGTATCAAGTTAGAATTTACTAACTGATTATTCTGAGATTCTTGTGTATTTACTACTTATTAAATTTGGCATACAGTTCTTAATTTCATATATTCAAGTATTAAGATATATTAAAGAAAATGGAATAATAGAAAATGTGGAAAAAATCCAAACCCACAATACATAATTCATTACTAAATGTAGCCTTTATTTGCATACCTTATTTATGTATGTATTATATCAAACAATATAGAAAGTATTCAGATAGCTAATCCAGTGATAACAATCTATCAAAATACTATTATTTTCATGTCTTCTTATGAGACGTTGTAGTCTCATATCTGCCAGAGATTCTGGGCAAGGAATCCTCACCCTGAACTCCATAATATAAATATTGTTGAGTCTGTTTCCCTTGAGTGTGGATGTTCTTCTTAGTTGTGTTACTTTGTAAGAGGCCATAGCTTTAGTTCATTAGAATGCACAAGTGTTTGTTCTGTCTTCACAACAGTCATGAACAACAATATTGTGACAATGCTTGTATTCACCGAGTTTCAAATGGAAGCTTTTGCTAATGTTCTCCTTAAGCTATAAGAGGGAAACTCTAACTTACACACACTTCTGAGATATCTGCTCCAGAGATGGGGAATGTCTATAGTCAGGCAAATAGTGTTGTTTCTAGTTGCTGAATGGTGATGTCTATGTCAAAAGGCAAGTTTAATTCACAATCTTCACTCTCTCTCTCTCTCTCTCTCTCTCTCTCTCTCTCTCTCTCTCTCACACACACACACACACACACACATATTAAGGTTCAAAGGAGATAACCTTTCTGAATGAAATGAGGAGCACAGCAGAAGGCCCAGCACAAGAGGACAAAAATAGATAGCATCAAAGTTCTGGCAGTAGTCCCAATTCTCATCCAAATAAAGTCATATCTCAGGGGATCTTCTTCTTTCTGGCAAGCAGGGTTGGCTAATGAGTAATTATATTTCCAATTTCATGCTATCATCACAATTTGCACATTCACTGTAACCTGTATTATGTAAATTGTCCTTGAAACGTGTCTAATGTAAAAATTTCAATTTATAGTATTGTCCACAGGCTGCGATTTATGACCACATAAACCCAAAGATCTCTGCAGTAAGTTTTGTTCAGTGACTCTTGCAGAAAAACAGAATATCAGGTGGAAGACAAACTTCAGTTTTGATGAATGCAGTTCAAACAGGGTTCTTTTTTCAACTTTTAGTTGTAAATTTTATTATATTTGCTTCACTATAAAATATATAAAAGAAAAATCATACACAAGCAAACTCGATGCAAATACAGTCAGATATTTATATTATGTACATACACATACATAAAGAGATGTAACAATAATAATTAAGAAAACGAATGGGTTTCATGGGAGGAGTTGGAGGAAATAGTGAGGGGAGAAATGATGTAACCCTACTGTAACTAAAATTATATCTTATAAATTAAGACAGAATATCAGATATATGTATTCTTACCAAGTCAAATTTCAGTAATGTCATTCAGCCGTATAAGCCATGTCTTTAGTTCTCTTTCAAAACTGACTTTGAGTTATATCTTTAAAACAATTTGTTCTTTGATAATATAATATATACATATTTCACTCTGGTTACTCACTTCCCTATCATGTCTTATTCCCTCCCCATAACCCAAGTCAAGTTCCCTGTTTCTTTACCTGAACCTTTCCCATATTTATGACTTTATGTTTTAGTGTCTGGAACAATTACTTTAACCAATGCTAGTTGTATAACATTAGAATGCAATTATGACTTGGAACCTGGTGGAATCACCTGTACATTCACAATTCCCCACTTTTCCTAAATCTGCTAGTAACAAATAGTTCAGTAAGGCTGGGTAGAGTTCTTGCATTTCTCCTCTATCCAAGCCTGATTGTTGATGGGCCCATTCTTGCACAGAACCAGAGCAGCATCCCTAGCTCCTATGAGTTCATGATTACAATGGCTCTGCAGAACTTCTCCTTATCTTTCAGGTCTTACATTCTTTCTGTCCCCTCTTTCAGTGTTCCATGATCTTGAGAGGAATGGTCTTGTTTAGGACCGGGAAAGCATTCATGGCTTACTCTCTAGACCATGTGTATTCATGAGTGTCTATACTCATCACCATATACTGAAAAGAGAAGCAGTTGTCTGTGGGTTCAATATAAATGGAAGGCATTTTGATGCTATGCCACTCTAGCTAAACAACTTTATTCTGTCCTCTGCTTTTGAAAGGGGTTTATGGTCTTCCCCAATAAAATTTTTACTTAATTAGGTGTTCATTTTCATTTTCTTACTGTGAAAGATATATGTACATCATAGCATGTCTTTGGATGACAGGAGATAACTAGTGGAGGTGAGTTGTATCTACCCACTATGTAGGTTCCTGGCATTGCATCCAGATCATCAGCTTGAAGCTGAACTGATTCACCTCTCCAATTCTTCACATTTATCTATCATCTATCTATCTATCTATCTATCTATCTATCTATCTATCTATCTATCTATCTATCTAT
>JABTXL010000001.1:16598225-16613610 GCA_025134845.1 Neodon shergylaensis
TATCTATCTATCTATCTATCTATCTATCTATCTATCTATCTATCTATGTCTTAACAAGATTACAGTTCTAGGAATGGCTTCTTGGCCAGTGTGGAATTGCACACCCCCATAACTATAGTACTACTACTGCTTACATAGTCCTTTCTAGCCTTGCAAATTACCCCTCTACTTTATAGTGATCCCAGGATGGTTAGACTTTGATGCCTCTTCTCCTCTAGCAGCTTGCATAGCACCCTCTAAGACTAAGGAAGACAGACCACATGAAGAAAGCTTTGCAGCTCATTTCTAGCTTGATTTGTTTATATAATGCAAATAGGTCATGGTGCCTTCAGTAATGAATTTCATCATTGATTTTTGCTGGGCAAACAAGAGTAACAGCAAAGAACCTGTATTATCTCTTAGGCCTCCTTGACTGAAAATCATAAGGAGGTATCTCCCAACCCTGGCATTAGCTTTGTTTTGTTTTCCCATGGCTTATAAGAGCAGTTTTATCTAGTATGCATGGTATCTCCTTCCAGATTCTGTAACATATGGAAATGGTTATTAATCTCAACAGAGAACATCACATGCTCTTCATTAGTGCCTGCTATAGGATAAAGATGCAAAGGAGATCAATTATAATTCCTCCTTTATTAATGGTTCTTACACTGTTCCACTTCAGGATCCTGCATATATATCCAATAAATAACAACAATATGCAAACAAAAAGCGAATTCTCCCATGTTACTTGCACATTTAAATGATAAAAGCATTAAGAAACTAAAACAGACATTTGTGAAACAAGTCATTGGAAGTTTGTGATTTCTATATAAATGTTGCTCTGGAGTTGGAATTATTGACTTTAATTGCTAATGTTAGGTGACAAATAAAATGTGTATTTGTTTGGATAATCTAATATAATTATATTTAATATAATCATTAGTTAAATGATAAAATATTTTTAAAAGCAAATATGCACATTAAAGTCCCCAAACTGTTATTCACTTTCCTTTGAAATTATGACCCACCAGTTAGCATGATAAATTTTTTTATCATGAGTTCATCTGCCTGTTCACTAAAAGTCAGTAGTCATTACTCCCTTATCATGGTTGAAAGCCACTTTGAGTAGCTTACATGAACTGAGCAGATGAACAAGGTATGCAACTCAAAGTCTCGGTAAAATCTCCAGTTAGAAAAATGTTGAACAAGGCAGAGAAATGTGGTCACATCATTGTATGAACTTCATATTTATGTGGAATTGAAAGTTGTAGCAGATGCCATTGATAAACCACATCTGATCGTCCACGGCATCCTTCCTTTGGAAACCTTTACACCTTGGCAAGAATTGAATTCAATGTATCTTTATGACATAGATTATCACAGGTATGTCATGAGTTCCTGAGACTGACTTGTGTCTCACCCAAGATATAATTTTAAGTGCCTCATCCACATTAAAATCTAAGAAAGAATACAAAAATGTACTTTGTGCCCTAGACAAAATGGCCCTAGCAGATCTAGTGAAATTCTATTCAATTACATGCTTTCCTTTTAGCACATGAAATATTTCACTCAATAAAAATATAATGGGTCAGAAATCCAGTAAAAACTTCTTAAATACATATGAACTTTCCAAGTAATGAGGGAGATGGAGTCCCAACCAACCATCTCTTCTCACCAAATGAAGCTTATAGGACTGAAACTTGTTACATCCAAATGAGTAGTCAACCAAAGGGGTTCCATGAAAATCCCCAAACAACCAAGGCTGTTGCCATACTATAGCTTGTTCTATGCAAACCAACAGCAAGGTCCAATTGCTGAAGACAAGATCTACACACCTCAGTGAACATGGAGAAGTCAGGCAGATGCCTACACAGAGAATGTTTATTTTACATAGCCTAGTATCTCTTCTTACAGGACGGCACTCTGCAGGCTACCAAAAATAGAAACATAAACAACCATACAAACACACAACCTTTAATCTATAATGCTATCTATCCTGCCTGCAAATATGCTACAGCAATGGCAGCACAAAGTTTGTGGGAATAACAAACCAATATTGGATTTGACATAAGCCCACCTCACAAAATGAAGTTCATATCCAACACTGTCTGGGTGATCAAGAATCAGAGACTAGATACCCCAGAGACCTAGGGTAAAACCAAATACTACTGAATCTGCGAAAAATAGAAGTCGTGATAAAATGACTCCTGTAATGGTATTCAGAGAAGATTTATTCTGCCTTGAACAGCAGTCAGTGGAGAGACGCATGACTTGTCAAAGTTATAAAAAAGGGTGAAAATGAGACTGAGTCCTAAGCCTTAAATGAGTCATCACTATCAACTCCTACCCCCAGGTTCAAGAAACAATAGGGAAACAGATTTGTAAGGAAATGAAGAGCTAGAGAATGGGGAAAAATGAAAGTGATGTTGGTTGTTTTTACTTTTTACTCTTTCGGGGGAGCCACCATCCAGTTCCCAAATAAATCACACACAGAGACTTATTATTTCATATAAATGCGTGACCTTAGCTTGTCTTATTTTTGCCAGTGTTTTGTTTCTTTTTCTTTTCTTTCTTTTTTTCTTTCCATTTTCAAGACAGGGCTTTGCTGTAGCTTTAAAACCTGTCCTGGAGCTCCCTCTGTAGACCAGGCTGACCTCACAGAGATCTACCTGCCTCTGCCTCCCAAATGCTGGGATTAGAGGTGTATGCCACCACTGCCTGGCCAAGTGTTTGTTAGCTTAAACTATCCCATCTACCATTTTCCTCTGGGCCTTTTACTTTTCTTACTTCTGTAATATTGCTTTCACTCTTACTCTGTGGCTGGCTAGGTAGCTGGGTGCCTGGCCCCTTTTCTCACTTTCTGATCCCTCTTGCGTTTTGATCCCTTATTCTTCTTATTAATTCTCTCTGCTTGTCAGCCCCTCCCATTCTTTCGTCTTCTTGCTATTGGCCATTTAGCTCTTTATTAGACAGACCAATTTGATGATTTTGACAGGCAAAATAACAGATATTCACAGAGCTAAACAATTGTACAGAAAAGACTACAACACATCTTTGCATCATAAAACAATGTTCCACAGTATAAACAAATGTCACACACCGCAAAACAATACTCCACAGCAGAGAAATGCTTCAAAATTCTGTCTTCTAGACATGACATGGCTATTGCACTGAAAAAAAAAATACATCAGGTATGCTTACCTGCAGTAAGCCAGCAAAAGATCAAGCAAACCAATTCTCCATAGATGAATTTTCCATTTCATTCCATTATTAACTACTGCAAGCTACATTATTAATAAAGAATAAGAAAAATATCACAAATAATACATGCAAGAAATCTAAAATTTGCTGTGGAGTAACTAGTGCATAAAGAATGAAATCAAGAAAGAAATTTGAAAAACTTGTTGAAAGAAATTAAAATGGAAACCTAGCAAACCAAAATGTAATGGATAATGTGAAACACCACTAAAAGAAATTTGCAGCTACCAACTAAAGAAACAGAGAAATCTCAGATTCATGACTGAGTACTACACCTCAAAGAAGATAAAAAAAAATTGTGAATATGTGAGCCATTCAAGTCAGAGCAGAACTAAGAGCAATAAGATCTAAATGTAGGAAAGATCAAGTAAACAGAGAGCAGTTATTACTTTTTCAGTAGATAAACTACTCAATAGAGTAAGAAAAAGAAAGGACTCAAAACTGCGCATGGAAAGACTGTGGTTCCACAATACTTTAATTCCAGCTTTCTGGAGTTACAGGCACAAAGACGACTGTAAGTTCCAGATCAGTCTGGTCTCCAGAAACATGTTCTAGGTAAGTCACGGCTACACAATGAGACCATGTCACAAACTTTCTTATTTTTTTTTCTCTTTTTTTTTAATTTTTTTTAATTTAATTATTTTTTTCTTTTTTTATTATTAAAGATTTCTGTCTCTTCCCCACCTCCGCCTCCCCTTTCCCTCCCCCTCCCCCAATCAAGTCCCCCGTCCCTCATCAGCCCAAAGAGCAGTCAGGGTTGCCTGCCCTGTGGTATGTCCAAGGACCACCCACCTCCATCCAGGTCTAGTAAGGTGATCATCCAAACTGCCTAGGCTCCCGCAAAGCCAATAGGTGCAGTAGGATCAAAAACCCATTGCCATTGTTCTTGAGGTCTCAGTAGTCCTCATTGTCCACTATGTTCAGCGAGACCGGTTTTATCCCAGGCTTTTTCAGACCCAGGCCAGCTGGCCTTGGTGAGTTCCCGATAGAACATCCCCATTGTCTCAGTGTGTGTCTTACACCTGTCAGAATGGCTAAAATCAAAAACACCAATGATAGCCTTTGCTGGAGAGGTTGTGGAGAAAGGGGTACACTCATCCATTGCTGGTGGGAATGCAAACTTGTGCAACCACTCTGGAAAGCAGTGTGGAGGTTTCTCAGGAAATTTGGGATCAACCTACCCCTGGACCCAGCAATACCACTCTTGGGAATATACCCAAAAGAGGCCTTATCATACAACAAAAGTATATGCTCTACTATGTTTATAGCAGCATTGTTTGTAATAGCCAGAACCTGGAAAAAACTTTCTTTAAAAAACAACATTAAGCTACTGAACTGACACAGAAATAATTCCAGTATATGAATAGCCACATGGCAAAAGCTTGATGACTACTGCAGACAAATTCCTGCACATAGTCTTCTTACTAGAATTGAATCATGAAGAAATTGAAACTTTTATAAGAAATAAGAAAACTAAATCAATAATAAAGTATTCCGCCAAAGAAATGTCAGGACCTGACAGCTTCACTGCTAAGTACTCTGTAGCATTTAAAAAAAAAAAGAACTAATACTAATTTTCTTCAGATATTCAACGGAAATAAAAGAAAAGAGAATTCTTGAAAGCACTTTTTCTATAAATCAAACATAGCTTTAACACCAAAACCATGCAAGGACACATTATAAAAGCAAGACTAAAGAATGGAATGCTAATTGAATAAACCTAAGTAACCTCCAGCCAGATGCTCATGAGCTTAATCCAACGGTGCATCCAAACCCTTCACTATGGCCATTAGAGTATTTCAGAAATGCAAGTATGATTCAAAAAGAATAAAGTCATGAATGTGATAAACCACATCAAAATAAAAATAATGCCCCTATGATAGTATCAACAGACATAAAGATGTGCTTATTAGATTTAGTGCCATTTCATGATAAAAATAGTAAACAATTAAATACCAAAGAACACATTAAAAGCTATAGAAAATCATATAAGGGTTAGTATCATTTAATTACGGAAACTTCTGGAATAAGACAATGATGCCCACTTTCATCAATTTTATGTAATAAATTAAAACAGACCAAATAAGCAACAGGAATAAATTTATGGCATTAAATCCTGAAAACAGGAAGTTAAATTGTCACTATTCATATATGACATTGCTTTATATGAGAATCTCAAAGGATGCCACCTTGAGGCTGACAGAACTAATAAATAACCTTGTCAATGAATATGAAGTCAAATGAAAGTATCAATAAATAGCATTGCTAAATACCCATAATAAATGACTTGAAATAGAAATAATAGCCCTCATTCATAAATGCTACAAAAATTCCATTTAAATTAATTTTACCAAAGACTATACAATAAAAATGCAAATTACCGATGAAAGGAACTAAAAAGGATACAAAATGCAAAAAGGATACTAAGGATATGCTGTGCATGGATATGGTGTACTGATATTGTTACTATGTTCATAATACCACCGGATTCACATATACCATGCAATACCTAACCCAACACAAAAGATATGAATCACTAAGCTTTAGAAGGTAGTACTATACTTTGTAATGAATCATATGATTTTTTTTTAAATATCTAAAAATATCTTTAGTGTGAGAAGTTCTAAAGTAGAAGGTCTCGATGAGCTCAGGAGTAGAGTACTTGTTTAGCATGAGCAACTCTCTAGTTTTAATCTACATTAAAAAACAGAACTCAAATGACAATAACAATAAACAGGGACCAGTCAACAACTATACTTCAAAATACAATAGAGTTCTTCTGTTAATAAAGTGTAATGGTGTGATCATAACAAAACACAAAGAACAGCATATAAGCAAGCCCAGAATTCCACCTGCACATTTATAGTCAGCTGATTTATGACAGGATTTTCAGAACAAACTTTGGCAATTCTAAAGTCTTTGTAATAAGAAGTTCCAAGATAACTCAGTATGATATGTAGAATAAAACTGGACCAGTTTTTATTATTAATTACATCACCTAAGTGTACATTAAATCTAAGACTTAATGAGACATGTAGATTGTAAACATGATAGAAGTAAACATAGAGGAATGGGTGTGGTGGACCTTGGAATGAGCAAGGAATGTTTGGGGGTGTGATGTGAGATGCCTCTCTATATGTTGTGAAGGTTTTTTTTTTAACCATTCATTAATAAAGAAGCTTCTTTGGCATATGGCAAGGAAGAACATAGCAGAAACAGGAAATCCAAGCAGAGGTAGGGGAGGAAAGAAGATGAAGTCAGGGAGATGCCATGTAGCTGCCAAAGGAGAAAGACACCAGAAACTTACCTTTAAGTCACAGCCTTGTGGTGATACACAGATTACTAGAAATGGGTTAATTTAAGATGTAAGAGCTAGTTAGAAGTATAACTGAGCCATTTCCAGAGTATTGTTAAAATAGTTTTTGTGTGATTATTTGGGTCTGGGTGACTGGGAAATGAAATTGCAATCTCTGCTTAAATATGGTGGCCAATATGGGACAAAAATATCCACATAAAGCCCAAGAAACCTTAAAAAAGGGATTCTAAATCCCCCAAAATGGAAATCAATTGGACCTTCTTCATAGTTGCATATTTTCAGATAGGCTCTGCTTCCTGGTAGTGAGCATAGTTTTGGCTCTTTTAAGAGATTTTAAATGAAGGATTCTTGACTCAGGATAGGCAGCAAAATCGGTTTAGTTACTTCAAGAGACAGCTTCCTGGTTTGTGCTGGTGGCTTAAATGACTCTGGATCTTTCAGGAGGTCCTGAAAGAAAGCACTTAAATGAGATTTGTGAGCAGCATGCAGCGAGTTGCTTAATAACAGTGACATAGAACTGTTGTGTCCCTGGAGCTGGGAAGGTGAATATGGCTTGCAATGCTAGCAGTAAACATACCTCTGCCTTACTGAAAGGCTGAGAGAGGTGAAGTCTTCATTCAGGGCCAAAGCAATCACACCACTTGCCATTTTAAAAAGAAAACATTCTTTGTCAGAATAGTATTTCAGATATACAATAGGACAGATAAAAGACCTCTAAATGTTTAAAAAATGTACGTAGGTGTGGGAAAGCAAGGAAAAGAGCATTGGTGGAAATAAATAGTTTTAAAAAATAAAATAATGTCTATAAAGAGACAGTAAAAATAATATAAGACAAATAAGCCTCATAAAAATGCAAGAGAGTCTGGATTATGTATTTTATTGTGTTTTCTATAATTTTTTGATTGTTAATAATCTAACTGCAAAAAGACATTGGGGGTTGCTAAGCTAAACCAACATGAAGATATCTTGGCTTTTAAATGTGGGTCTAACAATATGTTACTTTGGAAAAGGGGTTCTAGTTTGGTTTCCACAGAGGATGGGAACTTGTGCATTCCTTCCAGGCTAATGTGGTTTGATGAAACAAGACTTACCTGAAAGGTCTCTGTGAACCCTAAAATTATGTTACCCAACAAACAGCAGGAAGAAATTTGGAGAAAACTGAACCCAAATTCCCAAAATTATTGTTTATAATTATTTATTTTAATTTTTAAAAGGATTGATTATAAATGATTAATGGTCACAGTCAATTTCTAAAAAAATAAGGGGGATATAATATAGAGATGAATACTTTGCATCGGTAGAGATCTTGGTCTAAAAGTTTAAGGTCAATTTTATTACACTGTGTATATGTATATCTGCTGTTGTTTAAGATATTTGTGAAGCTCATTTAAAAATGTAATGTATCATTAAGAAATACAGATTATTAGATAGTCAGCTATAATAATCAAACTTTTAATTATGTTACTTAGGTTTTCGAGATATACAGAGATATACATCGGTTAAATAGATAATCTTCAACACTTCAAAGACCAAAAGAATATTAATTTAAAATGTTTTAAAAACTTAGACTTTTCTTGACAGTGAGAAATGTCCATTTCTGGAGACACCTATTACTGCAGAGAGGTTGATGGGCACTGAAGAAACTCGTTAGGAATTTGCCTTCAGTGTGACAAGGCTAGCCATTTGGGCAAGAAACTGCTCTTTCCTGGACTGCTTGATGGTATGCTGTATGAACTGTACATGCAGGACACACAGAAAAATGACTGTTGAACTTGTCAAAAGAAGGTAAGCCAGTCTTTCAAGTTTCCTGATTCATGAAAGAGTCTGCCAGACATTCTTGAGAATACGGAGAAAAGTGACTGACCAACTGCCAATATAGACAAAACAGTATATATGTATATGTATATTCCTGATTCATGGAAAGGTTTGCTAGAAACTATGAGCCTATAGGCTGATGATGAATGCCCCAATGTTACAGAATAACTTCTGACAACTGTCCAGGTAGTGAGATGTCTCTGTCAATTTTAGAGTTTTGGGAGTTGCTTACAAAGCACTTCTTGTTTACTTAGGTATATTATATCCTTCTGGAGTCATCAGTGGAGTTGAAGACAAATAGTTAAGGTTATAGCTTTTCTTAGTTATGATAAAAGATAAATTATATATGAAACTTTAAATTGTTAAAAATAAAAGAGATAATAGAATATTTTGTTTAATTTTGCCAGATACCTGTTTTGTTATATGTAATTTTATTATGTTAAAACCTTTATTTTTATTTAGACAGAAAAGGGGGGATGATGTGAGATGTCCTTTTGTATGCGGTGAATATGTTTTATTACCATTTGTTAATAAAGAATCTGCTTTGGTTTATGGCAGGGCTTAATATAGCAAGGCAGGAAACACAAGCAGTGATACAGGAAGAAAGAAGGCAAAGTCAGAGAGATGTCATGTAGCTGAGAAGGAGAAAAATGCCAGAACCTTATTGGCAAGCCAAAGTCTCTTGACAATACACAGATTAATAGAAATGAATTAATTAAACTGTAAGAATTGTTAGAAATATGCCTGAGTCACTGGCCAAACAGTGTTGTAATGTGTATATATATATATATTATGATTATTAGGTTCCTGGGAAATTAAATCATAGACTCTGCTTAAAAGGCATGATATCAAAAGTAAAGGTAGTCAGTTAAAAACAGAAACAGATGAATGTGATTGCATCTAAACAAAGCCCTTCTGTGCAGTCAAACAATCATCAACACAAAAACATAACAACAGCAATAACAGCAAACCAGGGAGAAAACACTTGAAAAGTATATATCTCAGAAATTATTACCATGCAGAATGTATAGAACTAACAACACTCAATTAAGAATAATTTTTAAAGTGTAGAAAGATAGTTTCTCAAAAGAAGGCATACCAAGAGTTAAAATGAAAAGAATTTTCACACTATTCATAACCATAAAAATGTGAATCAAAATAGATATCACTTACCTCTAGCTAGAGTGGTTATTACCAGAGGTTCAAAATTTGTCTAACATTAGATAAAGGGAACACTTGACTCTCTTGGGGACAATGTAAACTAGTATAACTACTATGTAAAAATGGGAAGCGACCAAGCCTGCTGCTAGAAAAATATCAAAGGAAATAATAGAAATGTCCCTTCTCATAGCCAGTGCAATGCTGGTAACAACATTGAAGCTAAGTACACATCAGAAGGTAAGTGGATGAAACTAGGTAGACATATACACAATGGGACAATATTAAGTCACAAAAGATAGAACCATGCCATTCATGCCAAGAGGGATGGAACTGCTGAACATTGTGTAAAGTGGAATAAGTCAGACAAAGAAAGACAAGTACCAAATAATGGCACTCATATGTAGAATCATAAAGAAGTATCTCTCTGATGTGGGATTACCTTCTGTATGCTATGAATATGATTTATTACCATTGGTTACTAAAGAAGCTGCTTTGGGGCTATGACAGCACAGAATAGAGCAAGGCAGGTATTGCAAGCAAGATAGAGGGAAAAGGAAGGTGGAGTCAGAAAGGTGTCATGTAGCTGGAAAAGGAAAAAGATATGACCTGCCAGCCAGAACCTTACCAGTAAACCACGAGTCTTATGGTAAATTACAAAATAATAAAAATGAGTTAATTTAAAATGTAAGAGTCAGTTGATAAGAAGCCTGAGCTAATAGGCCAAGCAATGTTTTAATTAATACAGTTTCTGTGTGATTATTTTGGGTCTGGGTAGTGGGAAAGAACAAGCAGCCTCCTCCTTCAGATCTCCTAGAAGTTGAGAATACTATGGTGGTTATCAAAGGTGGAGGATTCTAGTGGAGAGAGGGATAAGGAGGGTTTGGTCTCTTGGCTACAGTTAGAATGGAATAAGAATCCTGGGGTCCTCTTGTACAGTGCAGTGACTGTCTCAGCTTCTGTTCCTTTACTGCAATATATGTAAGGTAGAAAAGAAGTTATTTAGTTTACATTTGGGAATATACTCAAGAGAAGCCTTACCATACAACAAAAGTATATGCTCTACTATGTTCATAGCAGCATTGTTTGTAATAGCCAGAACCTGGAAACAACCTAGATGCCCTTCAATTGAAGAATGGATGAAGAAAGTATGGAATATATACATATTAGAGTACTACTAAGCAGTAAAAAACAAGGACTTCTTGAATTTTGCAGGCAAATGGATGGAAATAGAAAACACTATCCTGAGCGAGGTAAGCCAGACCCAAAAAGAGGAACATGGGATGTACTCACTCATATTTGGTTTCTAGCCATAAGTAAAGGATATTGAGCCTATAATTCGTGATCTTAGAGAAGCTAAATAAGAAGGAGAACCCAAAGAAAAACATATAGCCATCCTCCTGAATATTAACCTTCATCAGGCGATGAAAGGAGACAGAGACAGAGACCCACACTGGAGCATCGGACTGAAATCTCAAGGTCCAAATCAGAAGCAGAAGGAGAGAGAGCACGAGCAAGGAACTCAGGACCGCGAGGGGTTCACCCACACACTGAGACAATGGGGATGTTCTATCGGGAACTCACCAAGGCCAGCTGGCCTGGGTCTGAAAAAGTCTGGGATAAAACCGGTCTCGCTGAACATAGCGGACAATGAGGACTACTGAGTCCTCAAGAACAATGGCAATGGGTTTCTGATCCTACTGCACGTATTGGCTTTGTGGGAGCCTAGGCAGTTTGGATGCTCACCTTACTAGACCTGGATGGAGGTGGGTGGTCCTTGGACTTCCCACAGGGTAGGGAACCCTGATTGCCCTTTGGGCTGACGAGGGAGGGGGACTTGATTGGGGGAAGGGGGAGGGAAATGGGAGGCGGCGGTGGGAATGAGATAGTAATCTTTAATAAATAAATAAATAAATGAATAAAAAAAAAGAAACAAAAAAAGAATAAAAAATATTTTTAAAAATAAAAAAAAATTAGGTCATTTTGTGTGATGACATGAAGGAACTTGAAGCAGCTAGTCACAGTTTTCCAGAGTTGAGCAGAGTGCAATAGGTTTGTGCATGCAAACTTCTGCTCAGCCCTTTTCTTTTTTACTATGAAGCAAACCAGAATCTTTGCCTAGGGAATGGTACTACCTACAGTGGGTATGTCTCCAAACTCAGATAACTGAATCACAGCAATCCCCACAGACACTCCCAAGGGCATGCCTGATCTAGATAATCCCCGCTGAGACTCCTTTCCTAATTGATTCCATGTAGTGTCAAGTTGACAGAGCAAGTCATCACAATGACGATAGATAATAACGAGTTACATTTACTGGAAAGATTGAAAACTAAATTTAAAATATTTTGAATGATGGTAGATTATGAAATGACATTTGTTTAATCTAACTGAAGTAGTAAACAATTGATTCATATATTAAAAACACACAATAACCTATTAACATATACAATTTAACACTCATGAACGAGACAAAATCTAATAAAATTAAAGTATCATCAAGATAAAAATAAAGGTGATGGTAAATTTTTAACTTATTATCACATTATTTTAAATGATCTGCAATTTTGTGTATATAACTTTGACTCCTCTCAGTTATAAGACAAATTGTAGTGTAATCAATTCAAAGAGTGTTCTATTCTGATGAAAAGTAAAATATGGAGAAGTGTCTCTCACCTCTGTTCCTCTAGATTAGTGGTTCTCAACCGATATATCACAGCCATTGTAGGATTTCAACGAAGAGACAGAAATCTTTAATAAATAAATAAATTAATTAAAAAAATACAACCCTTTCACAGGGGCCACTTATCAGATATCCTGCATATCAGATATTTATAGTACTACCCACAACAGTAACAGATTACAGTTATGAATACTAATGAAATAAATTTATGGTTGGGGGTCGTCACAACATGAGGGACTATTTTAAAAGGATGCAACATTAGGAAGGTTGAGAACCACTACTCTCCATCCTTACCAGAGGGCAGATAGCATAATAAGGTAACAGATAACTTTGTGTAGACTTAGCACAGCAGGCGAGGCGTGTTTAAAGCCAGTATCACTCTGTGCAGGTCAGATTATACATCAAAGTGTGTCAGATTGTTCTCATGTCTTCTTCTTATTGCTTTGACATTTGCTTTCACCCTTAGCAAAAACAAACAAACACGTATGCAAACTGACTTCCTGCTTCCCAGAAGGCAGTGACTGGGCAGCTCAGGTCTCCTTCCACTAGGTATGTTCAGTCCTTTCCCAGGAAGGTGAAGATGGGGTCTGGTGCTGATGTTAGCTTCCCACACAATACAATGGTTATCTTTTTCTTGCTTATTCACGCGGTAATGGTTTTATTTAGTTATGCATTTTGATTTCAAGAATTGGCATTTTGTTTTCCTCTTTTCATTAACTTTTATTTTAAATTTAGGTAACAATAGAAAAATACTTGATTCTTTCCCTTAGAATATTCTTTGGTTGTTTCTATCGTAAATGTCGCAATAACAATCTGCAAATCTATCAGTTTACCCATTGAACATTTGAAAGCTCTATAAAAAATCAGGTGTGGAGGAAGAAGTTAGAAAATGTAATTTATATCAGGTGACATGAGAAATCAACTATTAAACTAATCTGATCATTCACAGAATAAGTCACTAGATAACATTCTTCATAGAGATGTATAAAACTCATAAAAATATAAACACACACAAATTTATCTCCTTTTCTGCCAAAATAATGGAGACATCCATAGTAAGTAACTATCCCCACATTATTGTATTTCAGTAGTTTTGAAGTGGCTCATTTCTTTTACCCATTGCATGGTTTAATGGAATATATGAAATTTCAGTAGCATGAAGTAGGGACCCGGCTACAGGATTTATTTTAAATCTTGGGTGAAAGCTTGGTGTTCGTTAAAGTGGAGGATTAATGACACTCTCCACTAGAGCTGAGTATAATGCAGGCAGGGGTGCAGGTGTCTGAACTGCTCTGCAAATCTGCCTTCATCTTGACCCGCTCCTTCCCTCTCACTCCAAGCTAAGCCTCGGAAAAGAGGCTCCAAACCTTGCCAGATTGCTCAGTGAACTTTGGACAATGTGGTTATTTGCCAAAGGAAAGCACAAAGTTGCAAGAACACTAATTTGTTATCTGACATTTAAAAAGAATAAAAGAAGTAAAAGTGTTGTGGTCTCTAGGATGAGAAGGGGGAATATCTTTTTTTAATTAACTGAATAGAAGTGATTGGTCTTCATTTCCATCTAACTTAGAGACTCTTAAATGTGCTTTTTCCCCCTTAAATTTGCCTACAAAAAGTCTATGAACATAATAAATGTGTTAGCTAGTAAGGAGAAAGTTAGTTAGTTGTAGAAAGTAAAAGCAGTATTCAGAAATTGTTTGAATGGGAACAAAAGCACGGAAGTTAGCATATTGGTGTTTGTGTGTGTGTGTGTATGTGTGTGTACAAAAGTTCAGTCACTGTGTTTCATTTCAGCTGGCCTAATCTTACTAAAAAATTTGTTTGTTCATCTTATATAACGTTTCTACCACCTTTCATTTTTCATTGTGCATTCCTTTCTTCCACGGACCAAAGAGAAGACTAGAATCCTGGAACAATCTCTTAACTCATAAGGATGAAACTTCACCCTTCCACAGTATGGTGCATAAGACCGCCGAAGGCTTCTGCTACCTTTGCTCAACTTAAGTTGAATTTAGTCACAAACAAATCCTCACCATAAAGAAGGAGATTGAATAAAACTGCAGCAGAATATTAGGAAATAATCAGAATCAACACTGTCTGGAGTTTTTAAAAAAAAATTATGACACAGTACATATGTCATTTTAAAACCATTAGAGAATAAGTCAAAGACGTTTGAATCAAGCATTTTAACTGCAAATCCATACTACAAAATTTAAACTGGATTTAGAGTGTGCTATCCGAAACATTGAAATTTCTGCCTCAATTCAGCTAAAGGATTTAAGAATAAAAACTAGGAAAAAAAATCCCTATTTTCTTTTGTCCTTTTCCCTCTTTGACAGGAGAAATAAAAGGGAGTGGTTGTAGAGAGGATTAAGCTGGATCAATGCAGTCAAGTCATGGCAGGGGCAGCGCTGAGTGACAGCAGAAGTCATTTTCTGTGTGGGTTGCCACCCTCCCCAGGCAAAGCTTTGTGTCTGCCCCACTTTCTCTTTACCTCCCACACTATTGGATTGCACTGCTCTGTGTGTCTTTTAACATGACTCCCCTTTCTCTTCTATTTTATCATAAGCCCGAGAGTAAACCCCATGAAATAATTCTCAGCTGTTTTTTTCTCTCACGTCTCTTGTCTCATATACCCAGAATTGCTTTAGAATAATCTCACAGAAGCTTCAAATCAAAACCACCAGACAGTGGCCAATATTAGCTTTTACTTTAATTTTAATTTTTTAAGTTGTGTTCTATGGGTTTGGGTGTTTTCCCTGCATGAATGTGTATCTGTGCACTACTTGCATATGTGGTGCCTATGCAGGTCAGAAGAAGGTGTGGGATGCTCTGAGACTGGAGTTATACACAGTTTTAAGACACTTTGTGAAACTGGGACTTAAACATAGGCCCTAAGGAACAGAAACAACTGCTCTTAACCATTAAGTAATCTCAGTAGTGCTTCTGCCTTAGTTTTTTATCATGAAATGAAAAAAAAGAAAGATACTGGCCAGCATGCATACATTCATACACACACATGTACATAGATACAGGAAGTCAGATCAGCAGAGCACAAGAAAGATATTTTAGGCTATTGAATCCGAGTTTTTGTGTTTTGTTAGTTTTCCTCAGCTAGTAGATAGATAGATAGATAGATAGATAGATAGATAGATAGATAGATAGATAGATAGATA
>JABTXL010000001.1:16613620-16635256 GCA_025134845.1 Neodon shergylaensis
ATAGATAGATAGATAGATAGATAGATAGATAGATAGATAGATAGATAATGAACTAACAAATTCAACTTTCCCATTAGGAAGGAGATATTTCTTTCTGTTTTTTATTAATTTTAATTCTATGTCGTTTGTGTGTGTGTGTGTGTGAAATCAGAGGATAACTTACAAAGGTGGTTTCTCTCCTACCATGCGGATCCCGGGAATGGATCTAATTCAACTTCTCATCCTTAGTCACAAGCACCTTTACCCACTAAGCCATCTAGGTGGCCTTAAGAGCCCTTTCATTTGACATATTAAATTTTATCTAAGTTAGACTAAAATATATACGAATAATCTAGATGGAGACATAAAACACTGTGATTTTACTCAAAGAAAACAATCCTACTTGTGGTGGTTTGTGTGAGGATGTCCTCACAGGTGCTTATATTGAATGTTTAGTCATCAGGGAATGACAGAATTCGAAAGGATTACAAAGATTAGGAAGTCTGCCCCTAATGGGGGAGGTATTCACTAGGAGTGGGTATGAGGTTTAAAATGTTCATATCAGGCCCAAAGCTTCTCTCTTTTATCCTTTCTCTCCCTTTTTCTCCCTCTCTCTCAGTCTGCGAGTCAGGATATTGCTCTCAGCTACTGAGCCATCACCATGGCTGCCTATGTGCCACCATGATGATAATGGTCAAAACTACTGAAACTACAAACAAGACCTCAAAAATCGCTTTATTTTATGTGTTGCATGGTGTCTCTTCAGAGAAATAGAACAGCGACTGAGGCAGGCCTTGTTGGAAGAAGTATATCACAGAGGTTGAGGTTTGAGGTTTCAAAAGCCTATGCCAAGTCAAGTTTCTCTGCCTGCTGACTGCTATCTGGACAGTACAGGACAGTTTTCTGCCAGATCTTCAGTACCATGCTTAGCGGCATGTAGTCATGCTCCCTGTCATGACACTAAGATACTAACCCTCTGAATCTGTAAGCAGGAACCCCAGCCAAATGTTTTCTTTTACAAGAGTTCCCTTGGTCATGTTGTCTCTCCACAGCACTAGTACACTGACTAAAACAGTATGTAATGAAATATCATTATACCAGCAAAGCAGATTCCTTTGTCCTCAGGCTAGGAGACAGGGAGCTGGCCAGAACGTAAGATCAGCCATGGAGCAACACGCTCTGTAAAGGCTTTTGATTTCCACATCTCTTAAATGAGACATGTTAGAGTTTTCCTGGACCCCAAAGATACGAGCACAAAATTGACCTGGATACAATTAATGAGAACTTCTAGTTTCAAGAGAAAAGGAGGGTATTTCTCCACCCAGGCAAGAGCAGGAAAGTGTTTTCTTCCTTTCCTTAAAGTTAATACAGAGCCAGAGAAGTGTAGCATCAGTTTCTAGTCTGATGAGCAGAAGAAATTCTACCTAACTTTACCATGACAAATCATTGGCGTTTACTTTACACTCTGAGGAGCCTATATGCATATGAAACTTAACAGAAATCAGTCAAAAATCCCTTGGTGGCACCCTTCCACTTTTATCAACAGTTTAATGTTATGATATCATCTATGGCTCCCCTTGGGTGGCAATATGGCTCATTTTGATGCACAATCAAGTCATCAAAATGTGCTGGAAATGCTGTGTTTGTTCAGAAACTAGAAGCATTTCACTAATAAGTAATGTCAAATGCTTTACCCACTGAAAGCAGTATTACCAAATGTGTTAAGCTGGAAGACTCCATTATAACAATTTATACAGTCCAAGAGGTCAGACAGGAGACAACTAAAATCACCAACATTAGACACAGTCTTGTCTCCTTTTGGTATTGATGCTTCTACTTCAAAATATTGGTACCATCCTTTCTAAGTACTAATCTGAATTCCATTTATTTGTTCATTTTTAAAACAATTTATCTTTATTGGTTTCTGATATGACACTTCATAACTTTTCTTCTTTGAAATAAGTTCTTATCTGCTTACAATGCAATTAAATTTATCCCTTTTCTATTCTCCTCTTAAATAACTAAGTACAAATTGCTAAGCAATTTTTGAAGATATAAAGAAATAGCAAGTACTTTGCAAATGGGGTCTTCCGGAGTACACAGCCAATGGCTGACCAAACACTGGCAACATTGCTCTGTCGAGATGAGCTTCTAAAGTGATGCTCTCAGATCATACCTGAAAAAAAAAATAGCACTCTCTGGATGTACAGTGTACATTTCTGGGTATCTGGAGGACCAGCTCGAACAGTAACCTTCAATCAGGTTGACATTATAGCGAGTATTAATTAATAAATCATTTCGTCTAAGTTTTATGGCAGAGTCAACAAGCCTATTTCCTTTTCTAGAAACCTTTATTTCTGAAAAAAAGGAACAACTTCAGAAACAATTAATTTTGGGACCAGCATTTCCCAATGCCTTTTCCTAGTAAGTTGACTCATATCACAGAATAATGATTCAAACAGACAGCCATTAGAGATGTACATGAACTTCCAATATTAGATTACATCAAGAGGACTCATTACGGCAGTTTCAAGGAGAATACAGACCAAAATTTCCCTATTGTTATGTTTTAAGTTTCTGAAAAAGTAGATTTACTCTGTCACACATGAAGCTAGTGCACAACATTCCTCTGAAGTTCTCCTCTCCTTTTATATTAATGGCCAGGTATCATTCATACTTCTCAAAAAAACAAAACCAGTCATCTTGAATACCTTAATGTTGTATTAGTCCCTGACATGATGGTTTCAATTAATACAACTTAGTTTTATTTCTATAGGACTGTATGTCCATGATCTTTTAAATTTCTCTAAATATTCAGAAGAGTTTTTAATAAATTATACTAAAAATTAAAAAAAATAAACAGCATGTTTTATGTGAGCTATAAGTTGAAATATGGATCTGACTAACAACTTTGAATGGGTTAGATGGTCATTCAAAAATGGAATAAATTATTTTACAACCTAAGTACACCAAAAGCACTTCTTCAACCTGTCTTTCTAATCAGTAGCCAAACTGCTTTTCCAAGTCAGAAGATCTCAGGTTGAACAATAAATCATTGTAATCTTTTGCTTGGCTATACAATTCTCTAATTCCTGCTGTGTTTTGAGTTGACTAGTAAACATACCGCTAAAAAACGTCTTTAATTTTTTTTTCTTTACACACTTATGTTTAACATAACACTTTGCAGATCACTGATTTCTGGCTCATTGTATTTCTCTTAATGAGAAACTTCTACTCGTAATAACACAAGGCAGATGATACTGTTAACTAGAAACAATAACCAGCAACCATACTACCCTTACTCCTGCAAATATGTTGGGGGTGAACATATAATTACTGTGACAGATCTCACTTACCCTGAGTCCCACCTGAAAAGACTCTTGTTCTTCTGCAATCCCATTCTGACTTAATTTATTACCCAGAGAAGATAGCAAACTCAAAACTCACAAAATCGGGTAGCCAGTGGGGGAGCTTTTCTTTCTTATCTTTTCATTTGTTGTTTGGAACATAGTTTTGTTTTTTTTTTTTCTGTTTTCTCTAATGATAACAGACAATGTCTTCCCATTAATGGTGAAAGAAACAGTGTGACCTAGTGTTTATAGTGAAACTATTGAATTATGACTGCTTAGAGTAAAGAGACAACTAGAATGTGAAGTTTTTCTTAAAATTTGCTTTATCTGCCAACTATTCTATAATAGTCCAAATTAATGGGCATAGAATTCTAGAAAAATATTTTGGTGTGTTAGTATTTAGTAGTCTTTTTTGAGTGAGAGAATAAAATTCCATTTATAGGTTTCATATAACAATTAAGTGCAGCCTCCAAACTGAGTCAGAGCATTGCTTTGGTGTTTTAAAGATGGCATGAAGTCCATCTGTAGATGTGAAGTAATGGTGGAAAAAAAAAACAGATCAATTTGGTTCCAACAGACCAGGCTCCAAAGATAACATGATGCTTCTAGGAGGAAGAAAGTACCTACTACGTTGCCTGTTGAGGCCCAGTGATAGAGCTATTCCTCCTCTGATACCTGGGCTTGTAAAGATCTGAATATATATCCTTTAAGTCTTTGCTTCTGTCTGCAAATCTGCTGACGTTCATAGAATGATAACAAACTCTAAGAAACTCTCATTCTACCCTAAGCCTCATCTGTTCTTGGAGCAAAGATTGGAAAGATAACATAGAATGAGTTTGTAAATTTACCGTTGCTACACTTGAGAAATTAAAAGCCAAAAGCAGAGCTGGAATGTGTGCTTTAGCTAAAATACTTGGCATGATGCTAACATAGCATAACCCGAATGGAACTAACAAGACTGCATGCTCATTCCATTGACTGTCATCTTGAATACCATAGCCCAACACCTTAGCTCACTTAGTCTGCATCTATGCATTAATATATTGATATTTGAAAAGAGCAGTGTTGGTGTGTGCAGTTACTATAAAGACAGAGCCATCATTGACATGTTGTTGGGGGGATACGAATGGAATATAGCACCAGATTACAAAGGGACCATTATTACAAGAGATGGAATTAAGATGCCAAAACAAAGTATTGGACAAAGAATAGTTATAAAATGAAGTTACTTAAATGGGCTGTTGAATAATAACAGCAGTGTCATAAAGTTCTTATTTGGTGTCAATGTCCCTTTAAATCTTTATCTGTGTGGTGTGGTGTAGTGAGATAAAAAAAAAAACCAAGGATCAAAAAGCTGCAGGTTGGTTTGAGGCATAGAGTAAGAACCTGTAGTCATGAGGGTTCTCCTGCTTTTGTCACTGGTGAGCTTGGTGGGTCACTGACTGATCATCTCAGTTTCTTCACTGACTTGCTGATTCACAAGTAACATTCACTCTAAGGAGACGAACTTGAAAATGTTTTTTTTCAAAATGAGCACTGTAGAGTCTTGATTTATCTTGAGTAATACTTGATTTGCAGCAATCTGTTAGAAAAACCTATTTCGTTTAAGATGCTCCTTCCCACATCGTGTGCCATTGCACCACTTGAGAGTGTGGCACAAAAAAAAAGGGGGGGAGAGAAATGTGTATTTGTTCTGAATGGAAATGAGGAAGGTCACTCTTCCCTCCACAGGGTCCGTGGAATTATTCATGCAAGGAAACATGTGATGAAAAGTACATGGGACAGGGGCTGGCTATCAGTCTTATTGGTTACAAATGGTATTTTCTTTACCATTCTCTCACCTGTTTTCCAAGGTTAGTGCCCTTGCCACAGTGAGCAAAATCTGACATGTTAACAGGTGATTAATCAAGAGTTTAATCAGTGGAGTAGCCTGGCGGGGCTAAGTCCTGGTGAGAAGTCAATAATAGAACTTCAGTATCTCAGTTCATGGAGTGACTCTATTAAGCACTGTGGTAAAACTATTATTTATCATAGTGTTTGAGATGGAAAACTATCCGATGGTTTTTTTTTTCTTTAAGACAAAACAGCCAGGCAGCACAACTTTGGAACACTTACCCTTACTTTCTACCAAAAAGTTCCATAATGGAAACATCACTTTCTCCTGTCTCCACCAACAATCCAAAATGTCATGCAATGAGAATTTAATTGGACTGAAGTGACTATGTGACATGCAGAGCTAAGTTGTTTCATCAAGACTCCACAGGTAGTGAACACTTGGTGACGGATGGGTGGAAGAGAATGTACATTCTAATAAGGGGTCAAGGGATTTCAGGAGTTGCACTCTGTAATTATTTGAAGCAGCATGTGAGATGGTCCATGTCAAATAAGAAAATCACAATTCTATCACGGAAGAACATGGGCATCATATACAAAGAACAAATGGAAAACAAAGACCTAATGCCAATGTTACCAAAGTCCCTTTATTATGTCATAGGCTTTTAGAAGGTTATCTTGAATAGAAACACAGAGAAAGCTTTTCCTAACAGTCACATTGTGTGACACAGCAAATAGTGTCATATTTACAGATCTAGTCAAAGCACATATTGTTCAAATAGTTCTTTGTAAGGGCAAGCATTTATTCTCAATTTAGTTCCTTGCTTGCAGTAATAGGCAGTATGTTATATGAGATCACAGTTACATACTTTATAATTCTTCATAATAATATGCTCATGCCTTCAGTAATAGAGTTTATCTGCATGATGGTATAGACAACAAATATTTAAAAATGGTATTAAGAATTTTCCAATGAACTCAGCACTGTTCCGCTTAAAATAGTCAAATAGTGAATACCTCTGGGACAGTGAACTACTGTCACGAAATAGGTACTTGCGCTTCTTCATTCCTGTATTGTATTTTATTATTCTGAGAACAGCTGTAATATACTATCCTCAACATTTGAAGTAATGATCAAATAATCAGTTGTATAACTAACTGGATTGGCTGAAACTTAAAGATTTATTAGTCAATAATAATCCTTTAAAGTCAGTTTTCAAAACTCAAAGGGTTATTTTATACAATCAGCATTAATAGCCATTACATTTTGAAACTAATTCTCTCCAAACTACTTGAGAAATGAAAAATGCTAGAAGAAATTACTTGATGTAATTCAAAAGATAGGATAGGACACATAACAAAGTTTTAGTATTGAAATACTTCTATGCAAAGTCCATTTCAGAAGTTTAGTCAAAATAAAAGAAGGCCATTGTTCCTCCCAATGAATCTAGCATCAGGAATGTGTAGATTTTTCAAGGACAAAGAGTTTGCTAATAGCATCCCTCTTCTGACATGAAGGAAAAACATGACTTGGAGAAAATAAAACAGAGAATTGAGAGGAGAGGGAAAAAATAAGCTAGAAATACAATGTAAAAACTAGAGGCCTTTCAACAACACCAAGTCAGGGCTCACCTAACATTGTTCTTGGCAAGTGCCAGACAGAAAAGGAGTTGATTCTTGGAGAAACAACTGAAACATAAAGTGTTAGCTGGAGAAGTCTGTGTAGATAATGAGTCTCCCAAGCAGTAGTTAAAGAGTGAAACAAAGTACATTTATAATAAAGATATAGTTTGAGACAACAGAACTCAAAGAATTACCCCAAATATCAGTGGCCATGAAGAGAAATAGGGAAAACATTAATTAGACATTCCTGTGGGTGTAAATTCACATGGTTACACGTAAAAATTTTAAGAATCTACCTGAAAGAGTAAGGTTTCTGTTATAGTGGAGCATTGGCGTCTCAGCATTTAAGGCTAGACATGAAGCGTATGCACAAATGAAGGCCAAGCTTCACAAGTAAGAGAGATCCCAAAGCAAGGGGAGGCACATGTGGACTTAAATAGCAGATCTGACAGCACATTGGATACCAACAAACAAAGCCCTAAATTATATTTGCAAGACTCTACTGCACTGCTAAAATATATTAGAAAACATTTAATTCCTTGTTTTCAAATTCCATGCTTAGACAGCAACCCAATAATAATAAAATACAAACACATGAAAACAGGAGAAGTAATGGAGAAACCAAGACGGGATAGGAAGTACTTTCTCACATTCTCCATAATACATACTAACAGTGTGTGTGTGTGTGTGTGTGTGTGTGTGTGTGTGTCCCTGTATGGACATATATTTAGTCTTAATATATAGCTCTATAGCTCTGTCTTCCTCTATTCTAAAACAAAATAAAGAAGATTTAGAAAGACCCCAGAAAGCAAGGAATTTGTAATAAATACTCTGTGTTTTATTGATATATTAGACTGGGCAATGTAAAAGTCAAATGTCCTAAAAATTACAATAACATATAATATGGTTCTCAATTCATTAAGAGGTAGTATTTCAGCGAGTCATATTCTGAAAAAAAAAAGAAAGTTAGAAACTACTAGGAAGTTATCAATGGATTTTCATGGGTGTAGCAGAATACCTCAGAGGGGAAAGTCTACAAAAAAAAAAAAAAACCATATTAGCTGTTTTTGGCCAGAGCTATGCTGCTGCATGGTAATATGTAAAACAAAGAACATTCAGAGCAAAGCAAATGTAGGCTGAGCTCATGCTGTGCCCAAGAAACTTCTTCTGCAACTATAGGCTCAATCTGTTCCAATCACCTCTTTAAGTTCTCATTTCTAGGTACTTTTATATTTGAAATTACTTTGGAGGATGCATCCAAAGCAAATCAGATGACAATCACTATACTAATTATTTAGGAAAAAATTGTGCATGTCATGGAATACTAAAGCACATACCACCTCTCCCTACAAAGAGATCACCAAGTCACTCCTTCCATGAAACTGGAACAGAAGGATTTAGTCTTGTGACTTTATCGTGAGTTCCCTATTTGCAAGCAGCAACAAAATCTTCTTCGCTGTCAGCTGTGACCAACTGGCATTTCCCATGTACTAGGTATCTCCCTTGAGAGAACGAAATGTTCGATTACAATAAGCAGAACAAGCTGGCGTACAGGACTATTATCACAACATTTATCAGGTTTTACGGTTTACTTTCCTCAGTCTGGCTATATATTGCATTGAAACAGACAATTGTATGTCAAACTTGCTCCAAGAGAATCTGTGACAAAATGATTCAGAATCAAGGGGCTCACTCCTAGCTTAGATTTGTAGCAAGGTGTTTCTCATTTGAATGGACATGGCTCATATGTTCTCAGTTAGCATCGATTTGAGATGCAAATGTGCAATAGAGTGTGCATAAGTTTTAAAATATGTTTCATTATTCCACACATAACCTTTGTAAGATGATAAAACTTGTACAGGTGATGCAGCTACCCATATTTCTTGCTATACACTCTACAATAGCAAGGAGCCACCTACACACAATAGTGCAATTCAGGGAACTAATTGCAGAACTGTATACATGTCACCATTAGTAGAGAGGAGTGAAAGGTGACCTAATTTTCACTATACAAATTTTTAGACCTTTCTGTCCACCTATGATCACTGAAAAAAAAATATAAAGAAACAAATCTCTTCACAGATACAAAGACTTATATATCTCAAGCCTCTAGCTGCACCATTTTCTAGAACAAGAAAAATCAATAAAACTGACAAACATCAGTGATTGGGACAGGAGATGAGGAAGGACAAGAGGGATGGATTGCAGAGGCTGAAAGAGCTTCGGGAGATAGGGAAATGACCTTTGGACACAGTTTGCATAACTCCAGTTTAAAAAAAAATCTGAGCTGTGTGCTTTCAATGGGGCATTTGAAGATATGTTAATTACCCCTCAGCAAAGCTGTCATAGTAATTATTTAAAATGGGAAATCATGTCAGAGTTTTCTAACACTTCTTTTAGGAATATATATCATTTACATTTTGATTTTTATAGTATTTGAATAGCAGCAGAAGGAGGACATCAAAGCAAATCTGTGTCTTAGTCCTATCAAGGTCCTGTCTCAATAATCTTGTAAGAGCCAGGGATGATAGCAAGAACCAGGGGTCAGAGGAGGCGAACCGATGGGCAATTTTTATACTTGTAGCAGCTGTGGTTAAGAGTCATTATCTGTTCCTCACTGAGAGAGGAAAGACACTGATGTTAGAATCCACTGTGTATCCTCTGTGACTCATTGTCTATCGGCATACATACAGGAGGCTGTAAAATAGTTGTCACTATGGAGTGTGTGTTTGATAATCGCCCACAAATCCTTTTGCCATCTTTACAAACCCTAAGGAGAATGACAAATGTTCACACAAACACACAAAAACCTTCTAACCTCTATAATCAGGGTTGAATCTATCTGAAGAGCATCACGATTTCAGTGCTCAGCATGAGAAAATAAGGCCAGTGTCACACTTTCTGGAATTTTCCCTGAAGATCTTTCTTTCTTCCCAGATGGATTTCACTTAAAATCACAGGATGTCTTTACTTTCATCATTTATGTATTGTCCTGAACCCTTGGTGTCTCACAAAAGGGCTGCAGTCATGGGGTGGGAATCTTTTGTTCCTGAACCTGTAAGCACATGAAAATTCCTTAACACATGCTTGAATAATGTGCCGCTAGAGTATGTGAAATAGTTTTTATTGGCAAAAAATGATATGTCCTGGAAATTGGATGTACAGAACTCTATGTTGATATAGAAACAGCAACTTATTGTTCATGAAATATAAAATTATAATGAATTCTTAGGATTTTAGCAACTTAGATTCAACAGATCTATGTTTTCATTCTTAGAGAGTTTGTGGGTTAGATGAAATATTTCAAACAGAAAATTGATTTCAAAGATAATTAAACTAGTTAGGTACAGTGTCTGTCATTTCAGTGCTTGGGAAGCAGAGGTAGGGGAGAATCAATTTAAGTTAAATCCATACTACACAAGACCCTACTCCATAAAAAGGTAACTATAAGTAATCTAAAATCTATTCTAATAATAATAAGAAATCATAGAAAAAGTAAAGAATGCATTTTAAAAAGTCTGCAACAATGGATTTTTTTCCCTTTATTTTTTTTTTAATTGAAAAAAAAAAATCCCTGCTTCCTCCCAGCCTCCCATTTCCCTCCCCCTCCTCCGGCTCCTCTCCCCCTCCCCCCCACTCCTCTCCTCCTCCCTCTTCAGTCCAAAGAGCAGTCAGGGTTCCCTGCCCTGTGGAAAGTCCAGGGTCTTCTCCCCTCCATCCAGGTCTAGGAAGGTGAACATCCAAACTGGCTAGGCTCCCACAAAGCCAGAACATGTAGTAGGAACAAAACCCCATGTCACTGTCCTTGGCTTCTCATCAGCCTTCATTGTCCGCCATGTTCAGAGAGTCCAGTTTTATCCCATGCTTTTTCAGTCCCAGTCCAGCTGGCCTTGGTTAGCTCCCAATAGATCAGCCCCACTGTCTCGGTGGATGGATGCACCTCTCGTGGTCCTGACTTCCATGCCCATGTTCTCCCTCCTTCTGCTCCTCATTGAGACTTTGGGAGCTTAGTCCGATGCTCCAGAGTGGGTCTCTGTCTCTATCTCCATCCCTCGCTAGATGAAGGTTCTATGGTGATATGCAAGATATTCATCAGTATGGCTATAGGATAGGGTCATTTCAGGTTCCTTATCCTCAGCTGCCCAAGGAACTAACTGGGGACATTGCCCTGGGCACCTGGGCGCCACTCTAGGTTAATGTGTCTTACCAACCCTAAGGTGGTTCCCTTAATTAAGTTATGTGATTCCCTGCTCCTCTATCCAACCTTGTTTTATCCCCAATCATCCCGTTTCCCCAAGTTCCCCCCATCCTCCCCTTCTCACTTTTCTCTCCCCATCTCCCCTTACCCCCATCCCACCCCACCCCCAAGGTCCCAATTTTTTGCCCAGCAATCTTGTCTATTTTCCATAGCAGGGGTAATAACTATATGTTTTTCTTTGGGTTCACCTTCTTATTTAGCTTCTTTAGGATCACAAATTATAAACTCAGTGACCTATATTTATGGCTAGAAACCAATTATGAGTGAGTACATCGCACGATCCTCTTTTTGGGTCTGGGTTACCTCACTCAGGATAGTGTTTTCTATTTCCATCCATTTACATGCAAAATTCGAGAAGTCATTGTTTTTTATGGCAGAGTAGTACTCTAATGTGTATATATTCCACACTTTCTTCATCCATTCTTCCATTGAAGGACATCTAGGTTGTTTCCAGGTTCTGGCTATTACAAATAATGCTGCTATGAACATAGTTGAACAAATGCTTTTGTCATATGATAAGGCATCTCTTGGGTATATTCCCAAGAGTGGTATTGCTGGGTCCAGGGGTAGGTTGATCCCGAATTTCCTGAGAAACCGCCACACTGATTTCCAAAGTGGTTGTACAAGTTTGCATTCCCACCAGCAATGGATGAGGGTACCCCTTTCTCCGCAACCTCTCCAGCAAAGGCTATCATTGGTGTTTTTGATTTTAGCCATTCTGACAGGTGTAAGATGATATCTCAAAGTTGTTTTGATTTGCATTTCCCTGATAGCTAAGGAGGTTGAGCATGACCTTAAGTATCTTTTGGCCATTTGAACTTCTTCTGTTAAGAATTCTCTGTTCAGTTCACTGCCCCATTTTTTAATTGGGTTAATTAGCATTTTAAAGTCTAGTTTCTTGAGTACTTTATATATTTTGGAGATCAGACCTTTGTCTGTTGCAGGATTGGTGAAGATCTTCTCCCAGTCAGTAGGTTGCCTTTTTGTCTTAGTGACAGTGTCCTTTGCTTTACAGAAGCTTCTCAGTTTTAGCAATAGCAATAAGACAACATAAGGGGATCAAGGGGATTCCAATCAGAAAGGAAGAAGTTAAACTTTCGTTATTTGCAGATGATATGATAGTGTACATAAGCGACCCCAAAAACTCCACCAAAGAACTCCCACAGCTGATAAATACCTTTAGTATTGTGGCAGGATACAAGATCAACTCCAAAAAATCAGTCGCCCTCTTATACACAAATGATATGGAAGCAGAGAGGGAAATCAGAGAATCATCACCTTTCACGATAGCCGCAAACAGCATAAAATATCTTGGGGTAACTCTAACCAAGGAAGTGAAAGATCTATTTGACAAGAACTTTAAGGCATTGAAGAAAGAAATTGAAGAGGATACCAGAAAATGGAAGGATCTCCCTTCCTCTTGGATTGGGAGGATCAACATAGTAAAAATGGCAATTCTACCAAAGGCTATTTATAGATTCAATGCAATCCCCATCAAGGTCCCATCAAAATTCTTCACAGATCTTGAGAGGACAATAATCAACTTTATATGGAAAAACAGAAAAAAAAAACCAGGATAACCAAAACAATCTTATACAATAAAGGAACTTCTGGAGGCATTACAATCCCTGACTTCAAACTCTATTACAGAGCTACAGTAATGAAAACAGCGTGGTACTGGCATAAAAACAGAGAAACAGACCAATGGAATTGTATAGAAGACCTGGTTTTTAGCCCACAAACCTATGAACACCTCATTTTCGATAAAGGAGCTAAAAGTATACAATGGAATAAAGAAAGCATCTTCAACAAATGGTGCTGGCACAACTGGATGTCAACCTGTAGAAGAATGAAAATAGACCCATATCTATCACCATGCACAAAACTCAAGTCCAAATGGATCAAAGACCTCAATATCAATCTGAACACACTGAACCTGATAGAAGAGAAAGTGGGAAGTACCTTACAACAGATGGGCACAGGAGATTGCTTCCTAAGTATAACCCCAGCAGCACAGACATTAAGAGCAACATTGAATAAATGGGACCTACTGAAACAATGGATTTTTTATTGATTTTTGTTGAGCTCTTCATTTTTCTCTACTCCCCTCCCTGCCTCTCGCCTACCCTTCAACCCTCCCCCAAGGTCCCAGTGCTCCCAGTTTACTCAGGAGATCTTGTCTTTTCCTAGTTCCCATGTATATTAGATCTATGCATGTCTCTCTTGCTGTTGTCTTCAATGTTGTCTAGGTTTTCTGGGATTGTGATTTGTGGGCTGGTTTTCTTTGCTTTATGTTTAAAAACCCACTTATGAGAGTACATGTGATAATTGTCTTTTATGTCTCGGTTACCTCACTTAAAATGATATTTTCTAGATCCATCCATTTGTCTGCAAAATTCAAAATGTCATTATTTTTTTCTGCTGTGCAGTACTCCATTGTGTAAATGTACCACATTTTCCTTATTCATTCTTCAGCCTAGGGGTATTTAGGTTGTTTCCAGGTTCTGGCTATGACAAACAATGCTGCTATGGACATAGTTGAGCACGTGTTCTTGTGGCATGATTGAACTTCCTTTGGATATATACACAAAAGTAGTATTACTGGGTCATGAGGAAGGTTGTTTCCTAATTTTCTGAGAAATCACCATACTGACATCCAAAGGGGTTATATCACCTTGCATTCCCACCAGCAATGCAGAAGTGTTCCCTTTTCCCCACAACCTTTCCAGCATAAGTTGTCATCCCTGTTTTTGATCTTGGCCATATTTACAGGTGTAAGATGGAATCTCAGAGTTGTTTTGATTTGCATTTCTCTGATGACTAAGGATGTTGAACATTTCCTTAAGTGTCTTTCAGCCAATTTAGATTCCTCTGTTGAGAGTTCTCTGTTTAGGTCTGTACTCCATTTTTTTTATTAGACTACTTGTTCTTTTGATGACCCATTTCTTAAGTTCTTTGTATATTTTGGAGATTAGACCTAATGTGGGGTTGGTGAAGATCTTTTCCCATTATGCGGGCTGTCATTTTGTCTTGTTGACCTTGTCCTTTGCTTTACAGAAGCTTTTCAGTTTCAGGAGGTCCCATTTATTAATTGTTTCTCTCAGTGTCTGTACTGCTGGGGTTCTATTTAGAAAGTGGTATTCTGTGCCAATGTGTTCAAGTGTACTTCCCAATTTCTCTTCTATAAAGTTCAGTGTGGCTGGCTTTATGTTGAGGTCTTTCATCCATTTGGACTTGAATTTTGTGCATGGTAATAGATATGGGTCTATTTTCATTCTTCTATATGTTGATATCCAGTTATGCCAGCACCATTTGTTAAATATGCTTTTTTTCCATTTTATACTTTTTGCTTCTTTGTCAAAAATCAGGTGTTTGAAGGTGTGTGGATTGATATCTGGGTCTTCTATTTGGTTCCATTGGTCCTCCTGTTTGTTTTTATGCCAATACCAGGCTGTTTTCAGTACTGTAGCTCTGTAGTAGAGTTTCAAGTCAGGGATTGTGATGCCTCCAGAAGTACTTTTATTGTACAGGATTTTTTTGGCTATCCTGGGTTTTCTGCTTTTCCATATGAAGTTGAATATCATTCTTTCGAGGTCTGTGAAGAATTTTGCTTGGATTTTGATAGGCATTGTATTAAATTTGTAGATTGCCTTTGGTAAAATTGCCATTTTTACTATGTTAATTCTACCTACCCAAAAGCATGGAGTTCTTTCCACTTGCTTGTGTCTTCTTCAATTACTTTCTTCAAAGATTTAAAGTTCTTGTCATACAGGTCTTATGCATGTTTGGTTAGTGTTACTCCGATATATTTTATGCTATTTGTGGCTATTGTGAAAGGTGATGTTTCTCTGATTTTTTTCCCTGCCCTTTTATCATCTGTGTACAGAAGGGCTACTTATTTTTCTAGCTAATCTTGTATCCTGATACATTACTGAAATGTTTAAGAGCTACATTTTTTAACTGAATCAATTTTTCCTGGAAAGGTAAAAGAGTTGAATGTTCATTAGAATGTTTTGCAGACATTTTCTGATGTTTTTAAACCAAGATGATCTGAATCACAAATTTTATCATTAATATTTCCATGCAAGTTCAACTAGCCCTTGAGATGAGCTACAGCCAAAGACAACTATTCCTCTGTAAAGTTCCAGATTCTCACCCCTTTTTCTTACACATCTCTGCTGTAGCATGATGAGAACCAGCTAAGCTTAAGGATGGGACCACTTAGACACACTGGTATTTAAAACCTCTTAGCAATCAACATCACAAACGACTCATTGGGATCGTTGATTAAATTCTCTCTGTAAAAGATTCATCTGAGAAGACCTCCATGAGATTCTCCAAAACATCGTAAGATACACGAAAGCCCCAGCACTCAGCTGTGGCATGTATATCGTACATGTTCTACAGCTTTCAGTTCCTGAGTTAACACCCCACACTCCCTACCCTCAAGTCTTTTATCTTAGAATCTGTTTTCAGGAACCCAGAAGGTTCCTTGAATGATACTTTGGCCTCACGCCATCCCCAATCAAGACCTGCTTCTGCATCAATTCAGAAAATGTAATTCACTCTTTGAAAGAAAATTCACAGTTTCTGTATAAAAATGAATAACAAAATAGCACTCCATTATACAACATATTTGAAGAAAGGTTGAAAGCATAAACCATTTAAATCAGTGATAATATATACAGGAAACAACATTTTATTCATCATCATTACATGAAATATTAATGTAACAACTTTGTTACTAATGTTATCCCATGAACATCCATCCCAATTTCATCTATGATGGTGTAATGTACAACCTTAATCACTACCTTCCATTTACACAAGAAGAGCCTATCACTAGTGCCCTATTGCAGCCATAAAATTCTTCTTTATAGTCTATAGTTATGTGAAATTAGATGGATACTATAATATTCATATATTATAGAGGAGTACATAAAGTTCTATAGGAACTTCAAACCAACTACTCTGTTCAGTTTCTCAACTAAACACAAGCATTATGATCCATGATCTAGAACTGTAGTTTCCATATGGCCTTCCTTTCTTGTTTGTAATCACTATAGCTTTAAAAAAAACTGATGGAGCTGTGGACTAGGAGCTTATGTCCTTGTTATTATAAAATTAATTTTTATGGAAGTTCCCAATCTCACTTAATGTTAATGCCAATATAATTTCTCCAGTTTGAATCTCTTCACTTTCTTTACATCTACAGACAGCAAGTATTTCCATAGCAATTAAAGTTTACTGATATTTTCACCTTTGCATTTGATCAGTCTTTGGTGCCCAGGAGTCAAGGTGTCAGTGCATACCCTCGAGGTCCTGCCACTGACTCATCCTGTCCTCCTTTACTTGAGCCTGACATACTCTTTCCGTCATTTCTTCTAGGTGGATATCCAGATTTTTGCATGATGCACCTCCCACTTTTCATCACTGCTCCCTGGTGCCATCCTTAATACTCCCTGATTGCAAATCACCACTTCATAGTGTACCCAGGTCTTAATAATGGTATTGAGAATTCTGCTTGGGGCTGCTGTCTGTTGGTGCTTATGCCTGGCCTTTTTCTTTTAAGGATAGTAATACGCTTTAAGTTGAGAATCAATCAGTTAGTGAAGGACCATATAAAATAAAGTCCTCAGTAATGTGCCCGTAGTTATTGTAATTGAGAGTGCTGGATGTGATCAAGAGAAGTTCTATTTTTAATATGAGACCAATATGTTATCATGCACCCAGATCAAATAAGTGAAGGAGAAAGTAGAATCCAGTTTCATTAGCTAAAATGAAGAGTCTAAACAAGGTAAGGAACATGAACACCACTGAGTCAACTATAGATTCCTCAGCAGAAAGTTTATATTCCAAAATGTGATTCATATGAAGTTATAAGATGTTTTGATTTTGTTCTTTAAGCTACTGTTATCTTCATGAAATTTAAATGTTATAAACCATACATTATTATATTTGCATAATTAAAAAATCACCTCATTTATCTATTATAGAAAATAAACTTTATCAAAAAGAAAACCTTTTATTTTCTCTTATTGACAAGTCATTTTAATATCATCACTTTTCTTGTTATTGAAACTCTGTGATTTACAAGCCGTAACAAACCTCAGATAACTGTGGAACACTTTGGCTTTAAACATGCTTTTTCTTTAAAAGGCTTTGAGCAATAAAACTATCCTCCATGAGAAGATTTATAATTGCTTAAACATCCAAGTATAGGAGAATTTATACTAGAAATTATTTTATTCATTAATTAACTACTAAGGCTTAGTAACAAACTTATCTAAAAATGCAGGACTTTGATTTATTTTTCCCCAGTTCATTTAATAAGTTTCATAGGAAACTGTTGAGACTTATCCAGTCCCACAACTTTATCTGTTTTGTGTGTTTTCAGGCTTCTCTGAGTTCACTGAATTGGACATTGTTCATGGGCTAAGTGGACCTTTGTAAACAATAAAGAACTAATAAGGACATGCTCTCATGTTTCATACATGCCTGAAGAATGACTGCTCCTCAAAAGAACAGGTTACTCTAACAAACATTTCTAAGTATTTGCTAGCATTTCACATAAAATAAGATTATCTTTCTAATAAAACAAATACGACATGAAATAGATACGATAAGTCTTTTGACTTCTACACACATGATATGCCACATAAACATGCATGTACATACACACACACACACATGCACAAACAAATAAAATAAATGAAAATATGAAAATGTGAGAAGAAAAAGGGAGCAAAATAATTTTATCACTGAAGTCTTGCCTTTTTTTATTATAGCTGTTACTTCATGGAGCATAGTGATTTCCTTTGAAAGTCTTTTATTAATTCAGACAATCTTATTTTTGTTTTCTTTCCTGTTATTCGGGAGCATATGTCATTCAAATTCAAGCTGACTGAGATAGTGAGCTACTGAAATAACTAGAAGTACTGCTTAATTCTTATGGAAATTTCAAAAAATATTTACTCTTTTAATTCTTAAATCTCCAGTGACTATGTAAGTTAAAATATCTTTATAGAGCAGTCAGGGTTCCCCACCCTGTGGGCAGTCTAAGGTCCTCCCCATCTCATCCAGGTCCAGGAAGGCGAGCATCCAAACAGGCTAGGCTCCCACAAAGCCAGTACATGCAGTAGGATTAAAACCCAGCGGTACTGTCCTTGGCCTCTCAGCAGCCCTCACTGTCCACTATATTCAGAGAGTCTGGTTTTATCCCATGCTTTTTCAGTCCCCGCCCAGCTGGCCTTGGTGAGCTCCCAATAGATAAGCCCCACTGTCTTAGTGGGTGGATGCCACCCTCAAGGTCTTGACTTCCTTGCTCATGTTCTCCCTCCTTCTGTTCCTCATTTGGACTTTGGGAGCTCAGTCCATTGCTCCAATGTGGGTCTCTGTCTCTATCCTGCTCTTTGGACTGGGGGGGGGGAGGGGAGTGTAGGGAGTGGGGGGAGGGGGAGGGAAAGGGGAGGCAGGGAGGAGGCAGAAATTTTTAATAAAAAAATAAAATAAAATAAAAAATAAAAATATATAAATATCCTTAATATAACTTTAATAAAAGAAAGAAGCTTTTGGACAGGAAAAAATATCTTTATAGATGATTTGAATGCCATAGCTTACTATATGTATATAGTAATATAATTATATCAGTTTTGATCAAATGAGACTCACTGACTCTTTCTAGGTCTAATGGTCTACCTAAGCAGGCCTCTATTTCTATTAATGATATGCAATGACCATTTTTCAGTCTTCAACTTTTCAAACCATTATGGGTATTTTAAAACTAGAATGTTTGTGTTACAGAAAACTATCAAAAAGCCTATGAAAATTGAAACAAAAACAGTAAGCCATCCTACCATCAAAATACATTACTGTATTTCCTTTTATGCAAATGTATATAATTGAGATTATACACACACATATAGCCATGTATTAAAGTTTCTAAAAATATCTTATAATATCTGACATTATAATACACCATAATTGTACTTCTTGCCTTATTGTAATACTTTGATGATCATCTCTATGCAAAAATTTGGCCCAAATTCCTAATATATAATCATTGAAAAAATAGCAATAGAATGTCCATCAAAATTGTATTAAGCTCCAACCTCTTTTATTCACACTGCCAAATTATTTCATGATATTCCTTTGCAAAAACTCTACACTCGTGTATGAATAGATGAATTCAATAGAATTCTGCCAAATATTTTATTATAGTATACTAGTTGCAAATTGGTTTTGGCTTTGAATTTCTCCATCATTCTTTTTTGTTATCATGGAATGGCTCCAACTATAAAGGATGTAATTTACTAGCATCAAAATGTGATAAAAATCTGTGTGCCACCATTTATCTATAAATAAATAATGATACATTGATAATAATCTCATATTGGCTGTGAAAAAAATGTTCAAGTATTAAAATACCATTCTGTCATTTATATTCAATTTAAAAGGGAGTTCAACTTCAAAGTAGTTTTGAATTAACTTAACCCTCAACATATTTTTATCTACTAGAGATAGTATAGCAGCTTCCTAGAAGAAAAAGAAAAGACCTTGACACTACACTGTTGTAGCCTTATTGTTTAATAATCTGATTAAGAATGGGGTCTGATGTCAGTTTGCAGCAACAAAGTCAAAATAAAGCAAAAGACAATTGATGGAGACAATGAACCGGAACACTCTAGCTCAATTTTTCTGTCTCAGAAGTATCTTTCCAAATGAGGCACAAGTAGAAGAGGGACTAAACAACATACCAGGATTCACTTCCATCTGTCAGTTTAATATCAAGTAGACGCAGATGCCAACAGGACAATAAATACAGCCGCAGGGTCAGCATCAAAAAGTTGTGGCATTGTAATTTCAAGAAACAATATATAGATTCATATTCAAATATCCTTCCTGCGATGAAAATCAAAGCTTTGAAGTGTAGTTTGCATAAAGTTTTAATATTAAATGTAGAAAAAGTGGTCTCTGCTCCTAGACAGTTTTACTGCCTTTCTCCCTATGGAACAAGCAGCCATCATCTTCCTGATTCTTTCTACTTCCTAATTCTTTCACTTCTTCCTTCCTTGGAGTTCTTGGAGTGCTGCTTATAGAACAGGATGCATTCAAAGGTTGAGATCCTCTCTCAAATACACACACACACACACATATTCGTAATTTCAACTGTGATCAGAAGGTAATGATTATTTCAAATTCCAAAAGAGCTCTGCATTGAACCCAGTTTCTACTGAGTATTATAGATGTTAGAATAGGATATATTTTGAGGCATGCCAATTCTAAGATTAAGTTTTAAGAAAGAAGAATTGAATTACCAGTTCAAATGGTACACAGATGCACCAAGAGCTGGCTAAGGATTATTCTGGGAATGCACATGAGATGATGTTATGGTGGAATTCATAGACTGAGCAGGAAATGATTGCACTGCTACATTAGAACTGTCTTTTACAGTAGAGGAATCAATCTGAAGGACTAGGAAACTGGAGGATAGGAAAGTAGAATTTTCATTTAGAATTTATGCATCCTCTAGGAATTCCCAAGTGCTCAATATTTCACAATTACTGAGAATAATCCTTAATCTGAGAATAAATTTTCCTTCTACGCATGGACTTATGGAATGTCTTTTCTAAATCCATGCTTTCCAAGCAGTGTTTTTTCTAACCAAATGTTTTCCTCCACCACAAAACAAATATAGCAATGGAACCTTGCTCATGGGATATACCAGTTTTACCATTTTCACCAATCTTCACAAGTTGGTATAGTAGCCTTTCTCTAAAGAATATGTCAGTGTGCCTGTCCACATGCATCATTTGAGAAATGAATAAAATTCTCCAAAGGATTGCTATGCCCTGAACAAGATTGTGGTGCTTTTAATTTAGTCAGAATTATTGAATCTTGCACTAAGGAGACAAATCAGATGATAAGATGCTTGCTGCATGAGAACCTGAGCTCACTCCTCTACACCTGGTGAAGCCTGGGCACAGCAGCACACCTCTAGTACCAGTACTGCAGAGACAGAAACAAGAGCACCAAAATCTAGTACCTATTTGCAGTGTTTCAAAAGGTAAGGGAGAGAAGAAGTCGATAGTCTCTGACATGTATGTTCATGTGTATACATATTTGTGCTGTTTTTTATCTAAATTTATATATCATATTTTACCAATAAAGACTCAGTAGTCAGATGCTGGAGTAAAAACTTGCAAAGTCAGAGGAGTTGAGAGCAAATAGTTGACCTTCCTCCTTAGCTATATCTTAGAAAAGAAAGTATTCTCCTGTTGCAGAAAACAAAACAAAACAAACAAAAAAAGACTGCCACACTCAAAGCTCCTTCCTGCTAGCTCCTGTGCACTTCTCTATCCACCTTTCTGACTCCTTCTTTATTCTCTTTGGCTACTTACTGTCAACTCACCATTGGCTCTGCCTTCTGATCTCAGATTGTCATTTGATTAAAACAATCTCAATTTCCATGGTGTGATCAAATACCCTGAAACATATGTTTGTATTTACAAACACACAAATATACTTAGATTTTGGAGAGAAAGGAGAGAGAGAGAGAGAGAGAGAGAGAGAGAGAGAGAGAGAGAGAGAGAG
>JABTXL010000001.1:16635266-16685355 GCA_025134845.1 Neodon shergylaensis
GAGAGAGAGAGAGAGAGAGAGAGAGAGAGAGAGAGAGAGAGAGAGGAATCAGAGTCATCTTTATGGTTCAGTAATTATGAGCTAGCAGTAAAAGTAGTAACTCACTAACATCAGTGATAATCAATAAAAAAATGTGTATTCTCTGTCCCATCAACTTTACACTGCTGCTGGCATGTAATTTGTGGTTTTAAAGAAAGGGACAACTCTACATGGAGTAACTGTAGAGATTTCAGGTTTTTTTGGCCTGGAGCTATGACTTTCTGAGCTCTATATATGAACATGCAAAGAAGAACCTTACTATACTGGCTTGGGTAATTGATCTTGAACAACCAAAGGGAATTAGGCTACTAATCCACAACAGAAGTAGAGAGCATTATGTCAGGAAATTCAGAAAGCTCTTGGGAACATTCATTAGCTATATTATACTCTAGAAACAAGGTTAGCAGAAAACTGTCAAGGAACACAGGCAAGGATTAGTGGATAGGAGAGGCAGAATTGCTTTGTTGTTCTCTCTCTCTCTTAGAAAATGATGGAGTCTAACGTTACATCCCTGGCTAACTAATCTGGAACTCACTGTATAGGCCAAACTAACCATGAAGAACTGACTATACATCTGCCTAGGTTTCTAATGGATTAGACTATACACATGTACTACCAAATCAATAAGAAGCCAATGAGAGAAAGACATCAGCTATGATTGAATGATGAGTTATAGAACTGTAATAAATATTTCAATAGTTTTTGTTATAAATGCTTTTATAGGTATATAGCAAGTTTTTGTGTTTGCTATACCCTCCAAATTTCTAAGCAAGTGAAATAATATATATTAATTTTAATCTATAGCTTTATCTATTAGTACCATTAACACCATAGTTTTAAGTATAGTATATCACATAAAAATCACCAAAGATTTCGACCTTCTCTTCTGGAGAAGGGCTTAGTGCATTTTGTTCTAAATACATTAAAATTTACACTGAGAAGGAAACCTGACCTATAACCATACTGTTATCTTTTTGGAGTACAGTGTAATAAGATATATGTGGGTAATGATCTGACAAAGGATGAATTTGTGATAGTAACTGCTCTCTGTCTATTTGACCCAGACATTTTGCCAAATATTCATCTGCGAGTTCCTACGACAGTGCTTTTGGATGAGTTTGATCACTGATATAAACTTGTTTTGTTCCAGTAAATTTGAACTTGCTCTAATATAACACCACAGAGTCATTCGTAAGAAAGATTTCTCAGTCCAGCAGTTTAAGAAGCCCAATATTAAGGTACCAGCTGGCATCTGGCAAGGTTCTTCTAGTGTATCATTCCAGAAAACAAAACCAAATAGCCAGAAGATTCAAAAGGATCACTAAACAGGAAGGGAATCAACTCCCTTTCATACAAGCACACTTCTCCAGCATCCCCTCAATTCCTGTTAGAGCAACATTTGTTTCTTTTTTAGATAACCTCCCTCAATGCATGTGCCCTGCATCATTTAATCATCTGTCAGGACTTATCTCCTAAAAATTTTGAATGAGTGATTTCAGCTGAACTTCAGAGAACAAACTCAACCTCATATTTGACTTCATCATATGAGTTGAACACTTAAGGAGTACAAAACAGGTAGGGATGGGGAATAGCTCTGATCCATCTGCCATGGCATAGGCGAAACCAATCATGGTCTGTAGACCTAGACTGAAACCTTCGCTTCTCTTGATTGTTAAATTTGAGTGGATGGTGGGTGGGGTGGGGCAGAAGGTGGAGGGAGAGGAAGGAGGAAAGGGAGTGGGAACTGGGGTTGGCATGTAAAATGAAAAAAGATTGTTTTTAATTAATTAATTAAAACAAAGAAAGCCCACCCTAGCATGGGTGACAACTCACAAAAGCTGGGAACCTGGAGTTCATTGCACAACCTGCAGGCAGCTCAGTGGGTTGGAGAGTGTCCCTTCCAGATTCCTCAGCTGCTTTTCAATGCAGCTCACCTGGTTTCTGCTTCTTCCAGGGAAGCTGGCCCGTCTTGAGTCTTCTTTGCAGTTCAACTTTATTTCATCTGGGAGAGGTCCCCAGCTTTTATTGCCTTTTCTAGTGGCAGAGGAAGGGGTTTAGGAGTAGAGGTGGGTGTAGTCAATCTGTCCAGTTTCAGTGACTTCTGGAAGCTTGCTTAAGACTTTTACCTTCCTGCTTAAGGAGCTTCCTGCAGGATGGAATGTTTCCATGTCAGAACAAACTTACCCAACACTACCCTGCTCCATCATGCCCTTCCTGTTGATGTCCACTATCTTCTATCAACTGCACCATATGTCATCTAAATTATTGTGAATGGCCTACTGCTCCCCAAGCTGCTTTGGCCTCTGATACTTCCTGCATACTACTTTGCTAAAAATACATTCAAACCTAAAACTTCTGTAAAACCCTAAAGAGTTATTTTTGATTGTGTTCAACTCCTTTGTGCTCTCCCCATATGACTTTAGGATAAAGTTAAAACACCAAGCTTACTCATGAAATGTTATCTGCCAAACTCTGCACATTTTTTTTTCTGATTCATCCACTTCTGTATCTAGCCAAGCTTTCCTAGGAGTGTGCTTGATAGTTCCACACTCAACTTTGTGCAGAATGTCTTATCACATATCCAGGATATGAAGGGTAATTTCTTTGTTACTATATTCAAAATTGAACTGAGCTGGGATATATCTCAGTTAGCAAAGCACTTTCCTAGTGTACATGAAGAGTTGAGTTCTATCCCCTCCATTGCACGAACTGGATGTAGTAGAGTAAACCAGTACTTCATAGGTGACAGTAAAAGGAACAGGAGTTTCAGGTCATCCTCAAACACATGGCAAATTTGAGACTAATCTGGGCACATGAGACCCTGTCAAAACAAATGAAAAGCTACAAAACTCTAACACACAAAATAAGTCATTCTTTTCCTCTTTCCTTCTGTCTCCTCTCTCCATGCTGTCTCCAGTAGCAGTTCTGGGTACTCTGAACATTTTAGCACGTAATTAGGAAAGTTATGTTGTAGTTACATGAACTGACTATCCTTGATTTAGTGTTTCATGTGCAGTCTTTGAAGGCTTATAGATCCACATCTTCTCATTGGCCATCTGCATGCCAGGTTCTGATGTTGCTCTGGAGTTACTGTCTCCTCTGCCAACTTAAAGTTATATTAACTGGTTAGCACAGTCACTCAGTTCCCAAGAACATTACCATGGAGAAAATGAACACTTTTCAGGTAAAAACATACCTTTCTAGCCTCCTCTATTCTAGCTGAGGCTTAAGAGAAAAACAATTAGTGATTACAGTCTGTGAGTTGTTTAGAATTTTGAATAACTTTTAAAGAGAAGCAATTCAGCTTAATTTAATTTCATGGTAACAAACTTACACTGATAATTGAATCTTATTTCTATTTCTATGATTTCTCTCTGCACAGGGAGTCTTTTGTTTTCTTCAAGTCTGCAGTGGTTCTGAGCCAGCTTTGCCTCAGTTAGTCATAAAGATGGTCCTGTTACCTGCTCAGTGGAGATGTCCCTTGTATTCATGACTCTTTAATATTGCGTTCTTCTTGTTACTATGAACAGAGCTGGGCCTCTAATTGGCCTGTTTGTTTTTTTCCCGCCTCTGAAAAGATTTTTTTTAACATGTGCTCTTTTCATCTCTGGCACGTGTTTATCCTCAAAAGCATATTCCTGGGTGCCCCTTCTAACTAAGATGCATAGGATCCCTGCATCCTGCAGTATCCTCTCCTGTAGGGATAGAACCTTTAGCTGTCTTGGAAGAACTAAGTACAATGTTTGGTAGCATATGTTACCAGTGAAAGCACAATGAAGGCAATAGAAATCATAAGTATTCAAAGGTCATTATTTAAAATGCAATTTATGGAATGTTAAAATTACTGTTCATGCAACATAAATACACAGAGCTTCAGTTAAATAGGCTTGACATAAAGCATAATATAGGCATAGTAAAAAAAATTAATGAAGGGCAATAAAATAGGCAATAATTTGTATTTTTAGCCATATGATTGAGCTTTATGGCCAAAATAAAACTTTTAAAAATTGTTTTAATGATTGATAATGGACTACAGAGTTAGAGTGTTTGGCCTCGAACCTCAGCTCCTTGTCTTCCTAAAGTTGAAAAGTGACTACTTCACAGAAAAACAGCATGATCTTCTCTAAAACAGGGAAGACTATAGTGAGTCAAAAGATGTAATGCAAATGGAACTTTACGAGTTAGATAAGAATAGTTAATTTCTATTACTTTAATTCCTATCATTGACTCTCACTTGTATCTAAAGTAAATTAGTAAACAGGAGTATGTTGATTTTGGAATTACAATAGATTCGGGCATTTTGGAAATATTTCGTGAATTGCAGTGTTCTTCAAGGAATCTGAAAAAAAACACATAAGCTCAGCATCTATTATTTATAGACTTCATTTTCTGGAGCAGTCTTAATCTGTCCTACATAAAAATCTCATATATGATGTTCTCCTAATTATATACCTTGTTAAAGGGGGGAAGGCAAGCCACATTTCTTTAGTGTCATTTAATGAAATTAAACCAATCAATCAATAAATCTCCTCTTCTATTGTGTATTACCTTGCAAGCCAGCAGATTGCCACATGAAGTGTGTCCTGGGACAATGGTAAGTACATGGTCCCTTCAGGTTACAGCATCCCACTTCTTCAGCAGTTTAATTCATAAATCCCAGAACATGGTGGAATCCTTTTATTAACCATAGTTTTGGTCAGGGAAAGAGAGAATAAAAGATTTTCCTTTGTGGGTATGACTTGAGTGGTTTTGAATTGCCGGCTTATGAACACTGATAACGCATTAGCTCATAAGCTCATCTTATTTGGTCCCTTGTTTAGGTTGCAATTCTGAGCAATTTTGTTGCTATGGTGACAATAACGGTACAGGCTGATTGGAAGGAAATAGCATCTTATTTGAGATTTTTTTTGTTGTTTCTAAAATGGCAGAATACATTCAATACATTACACATTGCAATATTAGACAAGATGTTGGGTGACACACGCTTAGATCAGTGTGCCTTACTTTCTCAGTAGGGTTTGTTTCAACATGCTACTTTAGACTGAAAACTTCAAAACTTTAACATTCTTAAAATAACTTAATCTCCATCTAATGGGATTTTTTTTCCTGAAAGCAATTATTAAGTATGTGAATTATTACAAAAGAAGAAATAAACTAAATTGAGTGTCTAAGAGCCAACTTTCAGAAGTTTGAGCAAGTACAAAATAACTTTTCTATTGATAGTGTAATTTAATGACAATCTAATTTAAAATCAGGAAACTATAAGAATTCCAGAAATAAGTAAATTATGAGAACTTATTTCCTTTTAATTTCCTGATCCCATCTGGAAAAAGGTGTGAGTGGAAAATCGTTTAATTGTCCAGAGGCACATGTCTTTGGAGTCAAAGGAAATATAATATTCTGTGCATAATTTGGCCTACAGAATTTTTGACACTTTTATATCTTTCACAACCAAGGCATTGTCAAAAACTGGGCACTTAAACTCCTACAAACTTATGGATATATTTAGAATATAATGGAATACAAACTTGGTAATATGTCAATATACACAGCTGGAAAGCAGATGTTCAATCGAATGATCTCAGTACTTGAGAAAACTATTAAACCTGTTACTTCGATGAGAAATCCCCGTAATTTATTGTCCTCATATTTGGCTCTTCAGTCTAAATTACCTCTGTAACTATTATTTCTATTATTGTTGCTGCTGTTGAAAGCAATTAAGGAACCAGGAAAGTTTGAATGTGTGCACTATACTACCTGAGCACTAAGAAGTGCCTATGGCATCTGTCAGTCAAATTAAACTATGAGTTATGAGTTGTTTACTGTACTAGGAAATGAAGTGATAAATGTGCAAAAGTTACCAATATATGGGACATACCATTGGATAGACCAACTTTTAAACCATATTTTCATTCATCTGCTAGAGATCCAAGACAGTTTTAACAGGGCCAACATTACCAGAGTGACATCAAACATTTTTTTTTATTAGAGATAGTAACTTCGCATTTAAAAAATTCCAAAGTTTGTGCACAGGGGTTCTGTAAGGTTTTCACAAAGATCCATTTTTATGATTACTGGACAATCATTCTAAAGTTCCACAGTAACTATTACTCAGTAGAATTATTTGGATGAACCACAGCTAGCATGTGCTATTTCTAATTCAATGAGTCTGAAAAAGTATAACTCACAAAGGGTTCATCATCCTTAATAAAAAAGGAGACTGTATGTGTTGGCACTATTTGATGCTGCATAGTTACTTTAGGAAAACATTATATGACTTCTTAGCCTGTGATTTACTAACAGGATTTCCTTAAGGATCATATTTGAGGACAAAACTGCCCTGTGGTGCTACAAACATTTAATGACATGCCCAGAGGAGCTGGCAAAGAAAATTCCAATTCTAGAAGTACCTCTTAAGCATGAGTACTGCATCCCCAGCCAGAAGAAAAAGATCCCTTTCCTCATAGTCTCTTATTAAAAACAAAAATTAAATGCCTGTGAATTGGTGCTCTATGAGTCTAGCTATGTCATATCCCTGAACACATAATTAGATAATTACATTTTAGACAAAAGAGTTGCATAGTAATTTACAACATAAATTTCATCTAGGGAATAGAAATTGATACATGAAATATATATCAATACAAATATAAATACATTCATGTGTGCTCTGTGCAGACTTAAACTATTAAGGGTCGTTAAAAACACAGGAGCAAAGCGCTCCTGGGGATTATACTCTAAGAGCCATGGTTATAATCAGAAGGAAGCTAATCCCTGCTCACCTATTGGAATACTTAGCCTTCCCAGTATAATATTAACTATTACTTTCCATTTGTGATGTTACACGAACATGCAAATATTGGCAAAAATGCCATTTCCCCAAAGATCTTCGCATACTTTTGGATTTAATATAGACTCACAAAAGGAAAAGTATAATAAGAAGAAAGTACAGTGTGGGTAATAGAACTTTTAAAGATATTAACTCCAGGTTAAATTTATTAACTCATTTATAGTAGTCACCCCTCATGCCCTTGACCTTCTGTTTAATAACACCATGCTGTTCTCATAGTCTCCCCTTTCCCCTTAAAGCTATAGTAGTAGATTTTGAGAATGATTTAATAATTTTTCATGTGCTGAACCAGTAAATTCTGCTGTAAATATTGACATTCTTGAGTGTTTCTCTTTAACAGTTTTAGTGTTTGTGTATATGAGTGTGTGTTTGTGTGTGTGTGTGTATGAGAGTACAATAGCCATATATAGATTACACAGTGGAATATTTGTGTAAATGTGTGTATGCAGATGGATATTCCTGTTTGTATAATGATAATATTTGAGTATTCTAGTCTTTTTCTTGGAAAGACATTTCAGATGATGTCCCGGTAGATTAGATTCTACTTTGTTATTTGATTCAAGATAAGAGAAAAGTTTTTAAACTATAGACTCTATTTCTTATTAGGACCAATGAAAAATAAGTCTAGGTAGAATTTTTTCTGCAAAATAGCATTGTCTATTCATGATGCTCCTAGCAGTAGATCAGGACCTGTCCCTGGCATTCAAGCTACCTTTTTGGAACCCATTTCTCCTTCTGGGATGCCTGGACCAACCTTGGTGGAGTGGAGGAGCTTGGGTCTGCCTCTACTTGACGTGCCATGCTTTATTGACTCCAATGGGAGTCTGCCCTTTTCTGAATGGAGATGGAGGAAGAGTGGACAAGGGAGGAAGAAAGAAGGAAGGTGAGGGAACATGAGGAGAGGAGAAAGGGGAAACTGTGGTTGATGTGTAAAATAAATAAAACAATGTAATTTAAAAATCGCAAAGAAGGGCCTCCACCAGAGCCATGATACTCGCTCCATGCCAGGGAGAGAGGCAGCTGTGAAGAAGGTCTTAATTCAGGGTAGACACTGGTGCCGAAACAGCAAGGATCTAGAGAAAGGTGTGATTACGCTGTGCAGTTTTAAACAGTGGCTGATGCACTGCATGGCAAGGAAAGCAGGATGTAGAGATCAAGGCAGAGAGGTATGCAGAAGGATCCTAAATCTAAAGATGAGATTCCCCATGTGTACCCTACTCCCCACACAGTAGAAAAACAAGACTGTACAGGAAATATTGCGTTTCATGAGAGCCCTTGATGAATCAATGAAAAGTGATAAAGAATTCTTTGTGTCCAATACAGTAGTTCAGCAAAGCTCATATACTATATCAGAGGAAGAAAAGAACTGCCCATAATGCACCCAATAAGAACAATCACCAGCAAACCACAGGAAAAAAGCAAACCTCTCTCAGCAAAAATATAATCCATATGACTTTAAAGCCCCAGTTAAAAGATGTAAGCTGGCTCATGGATTTAAAAACAACATCTGATTATCTTTTGTCCCTAAGAAATACATCTCAATGGAAGAATGACCCAAAGACTGAGAGCATAGGAGTCCCAAGCAAGCTGCTATAGATATTCTGATGCATGATAAAGTCGAAGTCAAAGAAAGCCTAACCAGAAGAGTAGAAGAGCTATGCGTATTAGGAAAGAAGAAAGTACATCAAAAAGATACAACAATGGTAAATATTTATGTAGCAAATGTTGGGCCTCCCAACTTGATATAAGAAATGGAAAAGGGCAATGAAAAGTCCCATAGTTTCTGAGATCCTAATATGATAACATCAGACTTCACCAAATGTAAGCGGTATCTCCATACGGATGCCTGTGTGTCTGCCCATTGTTGCACGTGCTTGTGGCAAGTGTGTATTATCTGGTTGTTGTGAGGGCTGAGGTCAGTTAGATATATGAGAGTCTGTGGTAGAAAGACATGGACTCAGAGAGGTCAGAAGAGACAATCATAAGTGGCCAATAAAAGCAAAGTCCAGCAGTAGAAAGAGCTGTCACCAGCCACTTGTGTTTTTCATCTGGACTTCCCAGCAGACCATCTGGCATTCAGCAGGTGTTCAGTGAATAGTTGTGCAAAAGTGATTCAGTTAATTGAGGATATTTGATTCAATGTCTAGTCTAAGAGGAATATTTCACAATTAGAAGCATCATGTATTGGTGGTCCTCCACCTGACAATGTTTCTGTGGTGATATATTCTCAATATGTTAAACTAGCAATATTTCTTACCTTATAAAATCAAATAAATGCTCGTGTGATAGCAAGGGAATGTAAACAAGTATTGTTACACAAATTCAATATGATTAAAAAGGAACTGTAACAGGCAGATGATCGTTGCCAAATTAAGGTATGTTTGCTTCCACATCTTATTTTTTTAAATTTAGACACAATTCATATATGCTGAGGAAAATAAGATGATTTCTGACCTCTGCTTTCTTTTTTCTTCTATGTAAAAAGGTTGCGTAACCATTTTGTGCTGTTCTCTTTTCAAACTTGGCTTTCCTGATGTCTCCTTAAAGAATCTTTGTTCCTCTTTATTTGTAGTTATCACTTATGCTGAACTTGTTGTCATTTGCATTTACATTCCACAGAGGACTAACACTGAGCTGCATAAATCCCACAGCCACAGCAAGATGAAAGAAGGGATGGATAAACACATAATAGCTGTTTTTGATACTTTTCATCATTAGTCAAGCTGAGAAAACAAATTGGAATTTGAGTTTCTGGTGAGCTTTCTGAATGGATCCTCAGATAAATGTAGCCAAAGATAAAAGATAATCCCAATTAGAAGATAATGGATATTATACACAATTACAGCTGTGGCCAAGTCAAAGTGCTTTGAAATTAAATATCTTTGTGTGAGAAGCCACAGTGTTAAATAAAATAATCAACAGGAATTTATTTATACTTTGTTTTTCTAGCCTATTATCATATGCATTTCTTATTTTGGTAGGAAATTAAAGACATGTTAAAGTAAGAGGAATCTAAAATTTTCAACTTAGATTAAGGTATAGAACTTAAACACCATAGTATTAAGATCTTCATAATATATCATCTGTTTTTCTAATTCATATGCATTTTATCTTACTTATTTTGAACTAAAACTGGAAAACTTTTCCATGTCGCATAAAAATTTCCCAGGAGTTTAATGATTCTAAAATTTTTATCACATGCAATTCACCTTAGCTAATGTTAATCATGAAAAAAATGTAAAACTATAACAGAGAAGAAATGATAATATTGTGTCTTTAAATGCTATGGAATAAGTCCATATGTCTAAAACCTGAGGTTCAAAAAACAATGTAACAAAGAGAAAAGAATAAATTTAGACAAACAAAATAAAAGTATCCCACTAATTCAGGTAAAGTCACTCTCTTATGTTGACTTGTTCGTGTGGCTATGACATGCAGATCTTTGAAAGAGTAATCCTAAAATACTTTTCCTCTTTGAAAGCATTTTGATAATCTGAGTCAAAATATAAGATCAATATAATTTTTTGTAAATTTTGTTAATACAGTATATAGTTTCATCTCAATATATATACATATATATACATATATAATGTATATATGTGTGTAGATAGATAGATAGATAGATAGATAAATAGATAGATAGATAGATAGATAGATAGATAGATAGATAGATAGATAGATAGTCGCAACATCATCTGGATTGTCAGGAGTTATTACGTTATACTTTATCCATTTTCAAATTCTCTCTGTCTAAATTGTCCAGTCTTTTAAACCCTAAAGCAACTTAATTGTCTACCCTATTGCCTATCTCCATATAACAGGCAAAGGTCTCACCGCTGAGTGTATATGGCTAGTAGCTGCACTTCATCAAGCTTTCACGAGAGAAATGCTTCAGATCACTTAGCATGCTCTATTTTGTCCTGCTGGGGTTCTGATTTTCACACAAACACCAAGAATTATAGTACCTTTCTAGAAACAGTTTACATGGAAATGAGAATTACATGCTAGGGATTCAGTTCTGTTGCTTTTGTCCAGACCCCCAATTTCAAAGCCCAGAGAATGGGAGGGAGGATTGGAAATTAGAGCTGGCCATCAAGATACTCCCCCAAATTGGCCTTGTGGGACATTTTGGGAGAGGATACAATAGGACCCCTAATGTTTATTGCTCCCTCTGCAAAGAATACAATTAAAGCCCCTTAATGTTTATTGCTCCAGTTCTGAGGGAATACCATTAAGTCAGACATATCACCTGATACATCCTTATCAAGTCACACTTCATGAGCAGAGATGGGACATTAGGCAGCACAGAGAGCACAGGGCTGTGCACGGGCTTTACATGAAGTACACGGCAGGAACCTTTCTCTCTACAAACCCACAAATGGGAATGTGGCATCCTATCTCCCCCCTCATTCTCATCCTGTAAACACATGGCAGCCTGTATAGAATTGCACCAATATCAGAGTGAGTTTTAAAATAAATAAAGAATGGAATAATTTCTTAAAAGAAAATAATTCATCTGTTCGAGTACACCTCATGAGAATTCATGAAAGCCCAGCTAAAACAGGACCCTGAGCTTTTACCTCCTTTTAACTGTCAGTTTTACGTTCCATGCATTCAAGTAGAAGTCGACAGTGCCTTGACTTTCTATCGACACAGGTAAAGCGGAAGGGAACTCTCTGCAACCCTGCATTGATGGGACCTGGCTCTGCACCATTACCTGTGATTGCATCTGAAATGTAGTGCTGATCAGTTGCATTTCCTTAATAACAGAGAGCTTAATAAACACCTTCTATTACCCCCTCCCATGGCCCTGCACCCTTTGAGGGGTCATTTCTAATGTCACATACAACATGAAGTCATTTCTCTAAAAACAAAAATTCCATCAGTGGTCTTAATATCAGGTTAATGTGCTGTTAAATCTCAAATTTTCCAGAATGACTTTGTTACCAGAAGTCTTGTGCCTCTTTCCAGTGGGGCCAAGAAATGTCTTGTTTAAAAGATGGCAAATGGTTCACATGCTAAGGGGACTGTACCCGAAATCAAACACAAGACACATTTCATTTCCTTAAAGTATCCACAAATTAAAAAAAAAAGACAAAAATCCTATTCTTCTTATTAGTAACTTCTTCTTAAAAAATATTTATTTTCCATCCCAACTACAGCTTTCCTTCCCTCCCCCCCAAGTACCTCCACCCAAACTCCTTCTGTCCCTCTGAGCATATGTGGGTTACTAGCTACAGTTCAACAAGCTTCTACCATTGACATTTTTTCTGCAGTCTTGTTTGATTCTAACCTATGTCTCTGGGTCATCCAGCCTGTCATTCCTGAATGACCAGGCAGTGTCAGGGTGGTCTTGCTCTCCTAGGATGGGTCTTAGGCAGGACCATTCATTGATTGTCCACTCCCTTGAGCTCTAGGTCCTGCTCACACCAGCACACCCTACAGGTAGTACAGACTATAGGCCAAAGGTTAAATGACTGGGGTTTCTGTCCCAATCCCTCCACTAGAAGGCTTGTCTGGTCACAAGAGATGGCGAATTCAGGCTGGAAATCTTAGCTGATGTCACCCTTAAATGTTTCCGTGGCCAGGTTTCTACCTGACTGCAAAGCCCTTCCTTTCCAGTCCTATATGTCAGTACTCTCCCATTTCATCACCTCCCCAGTCACTTACGTTCCAATCCCCTCATTACTCCAGTGTACTCACAAAATTTCTTCTACTTCTCCTTCCTAGAGAGATCAAAGTGTCCACTTGAGACCTCCTTTTCACCTAGCTTCTCTGCATATATGCAATATAGCATGGTTATCATAATATCCAATTATGAGTACATACTATGTTAATGTTTCTGGGTATGGATTACCCCACACAGGCTGATTTTTTTCTAGTTCCATCCATTTGCCTTTGAATTTTATAGTCTTATTGTTTTTAACAGTTGAGTTAAAAGCTGACTCCATTGTGTAAATGTACCACATTTTCTTATCCAATTCTTTGTTGAAGAACAAGTAGGTCATTTCCAGGTGCTGGCTATTACAAATAAACCTGCTATGTACATAGTTGAGCAAGTGTCCTTTGGCATGATTGAGCATCCTTGAGAATATGTCAGGGAGTGGTATAGCTGGGTATTGAGGTTCAGTGTATCTAAACTTACATTGAGGACTTTTATCCACTAAAGCATGAGTTTTGTGGAGGGAAATAGATATGGATATATTTTCATTCTTTGACATGCCAGCATCTAGCAATACCAGCACCGCACCATTTGTTTAAGATGCTTTTGTTTCCCATTTTATAAGTTTGACTTTCTTGAAAGTTGGGTGTCCATAGGCATGTGGATTTATATCTGGGTCTTTGATTGGTCCGCCTGTCTCTTTATAGGCCAAAATCATGGAGTCTTTATTACTATGGCTCTGCATTAGAGCTTGAAATCCAGGGTCAAGTAGCTTCTTGATTAGGGGTGGAGTTTTGTTTGTTTGTTGTTTGTTTGCTTCTCTGTTCTACTTCTCCATGCTGTGACTTTTCTGTTTGGAACATACGTAGGTATATACATCTTGTGAAGGCTATAACGGACTCCATGTCTCTATGTGTACCTTAGCCCTGTCTTTTGTGGAAAACAGCTTTCTTGAAATTGTGTGCTACCACTGCCTCTAAAACTCTTCTGTTCTTCTACTCTGAGTAGATCCCTGAGCTCTTAAGTGGTATCACCTGTGTGTGATAAAGGCATTCCACTTCAGACTGAGCAGTTCCATGTCTCTCGATTCCCTGAACATTATTCACTTGTGTGTTTCTGTGCTAATTACTATCTACTTCAAGAAGACACTTCTTTTCTGAGCAGTGAGTGATGCGTTAATCTGTGGTTATAGCAATATGTCATTAGAAGCTGTTTTATTGTTATTTTCATTCTGCGGAATACTATTAATATTAATAATTTCCTCTGCGGTGTAAGGCCTTTCTAGTCTCAGGCTCTTAGTTACTTTAGTAGTATTGGGTATAGGTTCCACTTGATGTAGTAGGCTCTCAATTCACTTAAAATTGCTTGGTAACTCACGTATTATCTGTGTCATTATTATACCAGTATACCGTGTAGGCAGGTCTTTATTGTAGGTCACAAAGTTCATAGCTAAGTGATAATTATTTTCTCCTCCATAGAAACTTATACCATCAATGCTAGTCAGTATGGATGAAGCTTCTAGTTGGCCACCTGCTCAATTTCTCCATGTTCAATGAAATAAGCAAGTGGTGTCTTCAGTAGCAGGGGCTTACCATCAGATTAAGGAGGGTAGCAAATAGAACTGACCACAGCAAGTGATGCCTGAGGGGCTCTGTGTGACCCCTCATTAGCCATGTCTTAACTTTTTCTAAGGATTTCAGAAGTAAAATCTTGTTATTAATGGGCTAGGCTATAGTTAGAAATTGTTAACAAGGAAAAACAAGATATAATCCATGACATTTCAACCTGAAGTCTCTCTCAAATCAGAACCTTAATTGGTATGCCTCACTAAGTAAAAAAAAAGTTTTTGAATATAATTGCTTACTGTAAAATTATATTGGGCAAAATACAAACTTATTTCTATTTACTAAAGACACAATACCAACTCTTAGTCATTTTGAGCTGACTTTAAGATTAAAAGTGTATACAACAATGTAATACAATATTTAGCCAATCACTTTTTCTCTGTAAACTTTAGGTGGATATTTAAGGCTTACAGTGACCACATAAGGTAGAATCAGACTCACTGTCTTGAATTAGCAGAGTTTGGTAAGACTGGTAAATTTATGGCAGACTTTGAAGAGTTTGACTTTTTAATGTGTAATTAGTTGTATTTTCATTCAAACTCACACATGGTAAAAAGTTAAAACAAAACAAAATATGCAGACCAAATTTGTGTAATATCAGGGAAACAGAGAAATATTTTTATAAATACCTTTCTATGTTTGCATTAAAAAAAGCTTTCTAATGATCACAATGGAAATGAAAGGGACAAGGAAAAGGGAAAGAAAGAGATCATGTTTCTAGAAAACACACTGTAACAGTTTAGAAAGCATTACACACAAGCAATTGTACAAGAAAGCCTCACTGAATTTTCTGGGTAGTAATTTGATTTTCTAAAAGAAGATAAATGTTTGCATGAACAGTGGTTATTTTATGACTTTTATAACCTATAAAAATGTTTACTATGAATAATTTACAAATGATGCTTCTATCATCTTGTGTCAAATAGGCACTTGGTAAGTATTTATCCAATGATGAATAACATGTAAACTTAGGTGTTTCTTCAAAGCGGATAATAGAAGAGTATAATATTAAGATCCCCCAAAAGCTTTATTAATCATTGTGTCTATCTCACCTTTCAGAAAATGCTTCACAAAATGGTGTATTAAAGGAAAGCACAAATAACATAAGTTTTCAGTATTTTTATGTTAAAAGTACAGCATGAAACAAAATAGAAATAGACATATATTCTAATAAATATACTGAAACAACCATGTTTGTTCAACTCATGTATAGAAACATTGGTTCAAGAATATGAAACCTGCTTATAAATTCCACAGAGATCCATTGAAAAGCAGAATGCACCTTCTTTCTCTCCACAAAGTAGAGGTAGGCAGACCTGAAGTCCCTGGGAGTGGGAAGGAAGAAGAAAGCAGTCACTAGCAGACAGGCAGTCCCAGGACAGTACTTTCTTGCAAGGGGGTTAGCTGCAAACTGGACTGGACAATGGAATTCCAATTACAGTCCTGAGGTGACTGCTTTGAGAATGTTTTGAGAGTGACTCATTTTTTTCCCACAGAAGGGAATGATGGGAAGCATTTTAACCCCTCTTCAGTATCTTTGCTTGAGTCCTTCTGTACATTTGTGTCTATATTTGTTTCTTTTCCCACTTTCCTACCTATTAAGTATCTTGTAAGACCTGTGCTGTGCCTTTCCTTACTCTGCAATGTTGTGTGTAGTGCTGTCTTGCTCATCATTTCTTCTTTTTCAAAATTCCACAGTAGGAAAGCAAGAATACATTCATATACCAGATTACCATTTTGGTGCATTTAAGCATTCATGAATGTTCCACTTGGAACTTTATATTTCTTAGCTGTTGGTAGTGTCTGGCATTCTTATTCCACATGCCATTGAAGCATCATATTTGTTTGATTGCTCTGCTTCATGATATTCAGGTTCATAGTTAATGAACATTATCCACCTGACAAGTGTACAAAACCCTGAGCATCTGAGAACAGTTCATCAGTGTGCATTGGATGTGTTCACTTAGAGGAACCCATGGGCTCATGACTACTGACTCTCATTAGGCCTGGGAGGCACACAAAAAAAAAAAAACCCGAAAAAAAAACAAACAAAAACAGCAACAACAAAAATCCCTCAAACCTGCCATTCTCTCTTTCTCCTCTTCTTTCACTTTGTGTGGAGAGAGTGGTGGCTGTACATGTGTGTATCCCTTTGTGTCTGTCTCTGTCTCTCTATGTGTTTCTCGGTTTGTCTCTCTCTCCTCGTCTCTCCTCTCTCTGTGTCTTCCCACTCATCTGAGCTGTTTCTTATAAAGTCTGGTAGGCAAAGGAGAAACATATTCGAAATTGGAAGTACAGCTCTTTTTTTTTTTTTGCAAAACTATTAGCTATCATTTGTGAATCAAGTTTGCAGAAAATTTAAACAATAAAGGTGAAATGGAAAAAGAATAAATGGAACAACATTCTTTTATGTAAAATAACCTATTTTACCTAATTATTTTTAGAATTTCATATATGAGTATACTGCTTACATCATTTTCCCAGTCCCTTCGGATCCTCTTGTGTTCTTTCACTCCCTCTGAAACTCATGGCCATTTATTCTTAATTTTTAGTTTTGGCATACACACACACATGCATATACACATTTATAAAATTTATAAAAAGTCCTACTGTGTCATGTTCATTTAGTGACCTTCATATGTATATGTGTTAAGGACTACCTAGGATTGGATAACCTACCAGGGTGTTCATCTCATGGGCAAAGGTGCTTTACCTCTCTCTGCCACTATAGGTCTTTATCTAGGGACTTTATGAGAGTTCCCTCATCCATATTTGCATGTCAACTAAAGGTGTCATTTTTCCTGTATTGTTGATGCATCCACATCATTGAGATTTCCTGGGTTTAGTTTCCTTATTATAGAATATCACTATCTTACAGCAGCAGAAGTGGCAGCAAGCATTCTCATATCTTTCTTTTATAACCTTTCTGTCCTCTCTTCAGTAATGTCCCTTGAGGAGGAAACCTAGGTGTAGGGTGTGTATATGAGTCAGTTGATGTTGAGCATTCCACAATCACTTAAATTTTTTTAATTACGATGTTATATTGGAAGAAAATCAGAAGTGTATTTCATGGTACAAATAATCTTTAGAAAATGTATATTTAAATGTATTTGTACATATGGGCAAATTTTTTAAATATGGAATATTTCATCTTTCTCTGCAATGCCTACCTACATAGAAAACTTGATATCATAATTGTCAAGCACTAATAACATCATTCAAATTATTCATCTTTTATCATTTTATGTTTTATTCCAATTTCACTATCATTAGAAAACGTATTGCTGATATTTCTTTACAACCACAAAAGATTCTCTATTAGCATGACCATTTAGTAAGTTTGCTCACTAAAGAGATCTTACCTTCTGCATCCCTGTGAATGCCACATTTCAGTAATATACCCACAGACAGCACTCAGAATTTTGTTCTTCAGGAAAATGTGAATCCAAGGAGGAAAAACTCAATCAAAATTTCTGTTGCACAATCATGAGGATCTGTGTGTTATCCCAGCAGACATGTAAAAGTCAACTATGGCAGCGCATACCTCTAAACCCAGCACTAGAAACACATACATACACACACACACACACACACACATGCACACTTACATGTTCACACAGATAAACAACTAAACAACAATAACAAAAAAACTAAAAAGAAAAAAAGAAAAGGAAACCCATTTATATTTTCCAGTCTTTTAACTAATGTGAAAAGATAAACCAGTGAAGTCTTTGCCAAAGAAGCTGGGATAAATTCACTATGTTTAGTTTTATTCTCATCAAGATCAATAATCTTCATCATAAAATACTAATATACGTTATCTTTTTTCATTTTAATTATGTCATAATAAAACCAAAATAAATGTAAGTGTATCAACAAACACGTTACTTCAGTAAAAAAGCCATGCTTACTCTGGTAATTACTGAACAGTTTTCAAGTAACAAAATACCAAACATAGTTGACCTCCATTTCTCACAAAATCTATACTTTCAAATTCTACAGTTTATTTTTAGCTTCAGAATTATCTCCGGGCATGTTTGCTCACATCTGCATTCATACATAAAACAAGAAAAAACAAATCACTCCATGTTTATCCTCTCATATGAGGTTAAACAAGGTAACTAACTGGCATCTGATTTCAGTTTTCATACTAAACACAAAAATCATAGTTTGTTCTGTAACTGAGATAAAATACTCTATAAGAAGCAACTTGAAGGTCAATGGGTTATTTTAGCTCACAATTCCAGATTACATTCCAGGTGGCACGAACTTGAAGCAAGTTGACATGTCTAGTTGAGAACAGAGAAAATGAAGGCATGCTTACTGGGTTGAGCTTATTTTGTCCAATTTTACATAATACAGTATCTTCTGCCTAGGGAATAATGCCACCCATGTGTAGCAGGTCTTCTAATATCAAAGAAACAAGATATTTCCTCACAAGCACACTCTTTTTCTACACAATCCCTCACTGAGATTCCATTCCCAAATAATTCTATATTCTGTCAAATTGGCAATAGAAAATACTACCAACTTTTATTCTCTTCTTCATTCATTTTGATGTGGGGCTCCCCCTCTGTATTCTGTGAATATGCTTTATTACCATTGATTAATGAATAAAGCTGTTTTACCAATGGCTTAGCAGAGCAAAGCCAGGTGGGAAATCCAAACAAGGCTATAGAAAGAGAGTAGGCAGAATCAAAGAGATGCCATGTAGCTGCCGAAAGAGAAAGACACCAGGCTGAAGACCTACTGGGGTAAGTCACAGCCTCGTGGAAACACATAGATTAAATGAAATGGGTTAATTTAAGATATAGAGTTATATAAAAAGATGCCTAAGCTATTGACTAAGCAGTGTTGTAATCAATATAGTTTCTATGTGATTATTTGGGTCTGGGTGGCTGGGGATAAAAGCAGTCTATGCCTTCAAAATGGTTAGCCAACGTGGGGCAACAACATCCACATAAAACCTGATAGAGCTTGGGAAGGAATTCTAAACACAAAAGAACAGAGTTAAGCATGCCTTATTGGTAGTAGCATTTATTTTCAGCTAGGCTCTGTTTGCTAGAGGCAAACAAAGGCATGATTTCTTTAAGTGAAGGCTTTCTGACTCAGCATTAGCAGCAAAAACTGCATGGCTTCTTTAAGAAATGGTGACTTCCTGGTTTGTGCTGGCAGCAAGAACTCTGGCTCTTTGGGGAGGTCCAGCACTTAAATGGAGTTTGTGAGTGGTGTGCTACTAATTGCTTAGTGACAACATAGACCTGCTGTGTCTCTGGAGATGGAGTGGTAAGCATGGCTCACAGAGTTGGCAGTAAATGTAATATGGAGACTTTCAAAAATATATACATATATAAGAGAAGTTTAAACAGAGTTTAAATAGAATTGGGGAAAGGATACTCTGACTTGTCATTACATGCTACCAAATAAAACTCTTGGTCCTAGGAATAGTCCACATATTTTTTATTTTCAAATAGACTACCCCCAAACACTACAGGCTATTGCAAACACCATTAGTTACCCTCCTCAACATCATGGCAAGATCCTACCAGTAAAGACACTACATACTGTTCACATAAAACAAGAAAAAAAAATGAGTTGGTATTCACCTGGAATGCTTTACCATGCAAATCAGTCCACAGTAGTATGTTCATAGTACTTGGAAGTACACTACTGAAAGCAGTCAGAAATCTCACCCAACTACAAACTACTGGAAAGCTATGGCAGTTACTTCCTTGTAAGTTATGTCAACTGGTGCAGCTATGGCACAAATGTTATGAACATAACCAAGAACATATTGTTACACCCATGGAACAGAACATTGGAATGACAGTAGGTATATCATCCACAATCTAGTCCATGAGCACATGGCCAGCAAAAATTGGACTCTGTGGGGTTTTTTTTTGTGTGTGTGTACCTTTTGTTTATTTTATCTTGTTTTAACTTTTATTTAGTTCTAAGAGAAAAAGAATTTGAATTTGGATGGATAGAAAGTAGAAGATCTGAAAGTAATTAGGGGAGGGCACAGCATATGATAATAATATATTGTTTAATAAATAAATAGATATAAAATATAAATATGTATTTATAAATAAAAATTAAATAAATATAAAAATGCACATAGAAAAGACTGGCATTGATCAGTTGATACATACCCCAGGAACAATGTTTCAATATGCACTAAGCTGTTGTTTTCAGTATGAGCAGTACATAAATACCAAAGGAAAAAAGAATCATATATACACTGTATATGTATGTATGTGATATACATATCCTGTAGGTAATTGGAACTTTTGGTGTCTTTGATAACATATAAATTCAATGTTTGTTTCAATCTAAGGTTTTTATGTGATAAGATAGGACACATTTGTTACTACAGAAATTGAAGTAATTATAAACATTCTTCCAACTTTTCTTTAATTATTTCAGAATTTTTAAGACCATGAACACAGTTTATAAGTTAACAACCATTAAATTGATGAAGGCTATCATCACTTAATAGTAGGAAATGAGGAGCAATAATCATACTAGAGATATCTTGATATGGCTTTGAACTCTGTGGTGGGGATAGAGACAGACAGACAGACAGATAGAATAAACAGACACAGGGGCACAAAGAGGACAGAGAGATGCAGAGAGAAGAAAGAGAGACAGCAGATTGGCTTTATTTTGATTCCAGGAGTGGTGGAAAGCCTGATCATAAGTTAAACCCAATTTCCTGATAGGTATGAAAATTATTCATTCAGAGTAAGGACATGGTGAGGAACATTTGTTTACAAATTCCTAACATCTCTGCAGGGCAGACCTGGCCTCGTGTCTCTAGGATGCAATCTGGTCTTAAAGTATTAGATCCATGAGCTAACAATATGCGTGTGTCGCCTGTGTATTTTTATATTCACATGTAGAAAAATAATTGCATGCATAAAATTTTAATAGAATTATAATTGATTTGAGGAGAGAGGACTATAGGAAAACAAGACAGGATTAGAAGTTTGAATTGGCAGAAAAGAAATGGAATCAGGGAGCTAAAGGGCTATTCTAAAGTGAGGGTCAGTCTGCATGAGGACCAGGCATAAAGATCAGGAGGTACTAATGTTCTAAGCACAGTTTGATCATGGATGGTCAAGACTATATGCCTATGTACATTTTCTTCTATGGCAGGCAGTCTTTTTAAGACCCCAGTGCCATTTGCCATTCATACTTGGCCACTCACAGAGTTAAGGAAGCAGTATTTGTTGTTCCAAAAAGGCTTCTGGGTAGTTAAACCATCATACCTGTCATAAAAGCTAAGAGCACTGATTTAAATTCTTTGGTGTGCTACTTAATTGCCTTTTTAATTAGGATGAAGTGTCTTTTCACCCTCTCCTATTTGAATACTGTCACCCTGCTTTCAGGGGCCAAGTTATAAACACACCACAGTGAATTGCTTCCCCTGACTCCTCTTTCCCCACTGAGCCAACTGCTTCTGTGAGTTCAACTGTCAGTGTGAGTGCCTGGCTGATTGCTCCAGGGTCTGCCTAATAATGCAGGCAATAGGGACAGCTCATGGCTGAGGTTGACAGCTGAACAGAGCTCAGGGGAACTCAGTGTGCAAGAGTAACAAAAGAACAAGGTATTCTGATGCTTTCAGATGCTAGAGTAACTGCGGATGCTGTTGCAATGTTGCTGCCAAGCGAGATAACCAAGCTGAGGGGCTGGAAATGTGTCTGTAAAGGTCAGAAAAGGAAACTAAGACCCAACAACAGAAGTGGAAGTAAAGATTTGGATGTATTTATAGTTCTTTCATGGAAAAATTTAGTCATGCTACAAGAAGATAGAAGCCAAAGTTGTGTCTCCTGAGATTCAGAAGTAGGGGACATAGATGACTAAGGCTGAGAACCTGCCAAGAGCTAAGCTTTCCCACAGGAGAAAGATTACCTATCTGGGAAAGATTTTGAAAGAAGATAGTGGCTACTAGAATTGTAAAAATATCCTAGAGAAAAAAAAAAGAATCCTCAAACACACTTCTAAACTGTGTTCCCCTCTGCTAAATTACATACAGTGCAAAAATGTATAATATTAGCCATTTCTAAATGTACAATTCAGGGTTGCTATGTATCCATGTACAAAGATTACAACATCCCTCTTTAGATCCCCTTCATCTTGCAGAAACCCTAGGATTGAGCAGCCACTGTTCCATGCTCTAACTCTATGAATTATACCACTTAAGTATTCATATCAGAGGAATCTTTTAGTCTTTGTTGTTGGGTGCCTTATCTCAGTTGGTACAATGTACTCAACATTCATTCACAGTGCAGCATATGCAATAGTCATCTTTATTTTTGAGGTGTATAACATGTATATGAGTTTTCTTTAGCCATTGCTAGACACTTAGATTGCTTCTACTTTCGGTTAGAAAGGGAAATACAAATATCACTTGGAGAACCACATTTAATTTCTTTAGGGATTTTTTTTAAAAAAATGGAATGCTTGCATCATATAACTCTAAAAAAACAAAATCGAATGAATAAAGTCAAACTAAGGAATCACCATATTGTTTTTCATGTTAGCACCACAATATTCCATCCTTCCTACAAAAAACAGGGTTTTCATTTCTCTATACTCTTCACAAGACTTGTTTTCTGTTGTGTGTGTGTGTGTGTGTGTGTGTGTGTGTGTGTGTATTACTCTAATAGATGTGTGGTTTCTCAGATACAAATAATTTAACATCCTGTCCTCTATATCTTAAAAGACGGATATTGGGATGTATAGTATTACCATAGTCATCCTAGAGCTAAGACAGTAGTTCACATTCTTGTCAGTAAAATGAAATCAGACTTAAAAGTTGATTAGGTTGCATTTTGTTTGAAAAATAAAAGGGTTGACAATTCATGCAACCCTTTGAAACTCTCTTTTAACCTAGTCTATTTCCAAAACATACATGTTTATACACCATTAATTTGACACCCCCCTTTAAAGTTTTTTACCTAATAGGGAAATGTATGCACATAAAAAAAACATTTTAAAAAGGCATACGTATTAAACATAAGTCAATATTGGATTTGATAACATTCCAATAGAAGTGAGTAATGAGAAGACACATAGAAACTGCATCAAAAAGGATTTAACAAAATTTGAAAGCTTATGTACCAGGTAAACTTTGTTCTGAAGTGTGTACAAGAAAGGATAATTTACTGTAATATAGAAATCTAAAAACTGTAAAACACCAAGTAACATAAGTCATATGCTACAAAACTTCCATAATTGTAATTGTTATCAATAATATTCATGTATAAGAAAGTGTGTGTGTGTGTGTGTGTGTGTACTCAAAAGCTATTTTAAGGTTCTAAGACTCATTTCAAACAATAATAATTAAAGAGTTTATTGAAGTAGTGGGGAATAAGAAATAAAACACCTGCTCTCTGGAGCTCATTTTCCAAAATGATTGAATTCAGAGCAACAGAAAACCAGTTAAGATAAGTTAGAATCCTCTGATTGGTGACCAATGGAGCAAAAGTGGCCAGAAGTTTGTCAGTTTGCTTGGAACAAGATTATATTCAAATTCTGAAAAGCCTTCTAAGATATCTAAATTCCTAGCTTGTTTTGAAAATATAAAAACAAAATAACAAAATTTGATAGCATAAACAACAGGAAAGTTTCAAAACTAAAATTAATGTTATGAAGTTATTTTATAATTAAATTTAAAAAATTAGAGTCAACAAATCCTGTGTTACTTTGGAAAAAGTGTCTGTAAATCTGAATTCTTAATTCCTGGGAAATTACAAAAGCTGGGACAGTATTGACTGTTAAGGTGGATGAATTATATGGGAATTGCGGCATATGTCTGTGACTAGGAGCAGAAGCACAGAATCAAAGGGTTTGTGAGTTCATGGCACGAATGAGATACATAGCAAGGTCATATCAATGAAGAATGAGGAATCAGGGAGAAAGAAGAAGAGGAAAAGAAGGAAAGAATAGAAGGACATAAAAAAGAAAAGGAACAAATGTAACATAAAGACTGTCAAAGATGGTCATCTATAAACATAAGGGGATTTAAGCACAAAAACATTTAAAGTAATTTTTATTGTTCTCTACAATATATCAACAAAGACATATGTATCTTTATTTATAAGTGAGAAATGTTATTTAGAAGTGTATAAAGATTCAACCCCCCTTGGTTAATATATATTTTAAACAAAATATACTAATTCCTGAAAGATATCAATATTATTTTAATAATAAAGAACACTGTTTTGAAAGACATTTTTTGCCTATCCTGAGATTTACACCTTCTAGAGGCAGTGAGGGATAGGAGATTGAACTGGCCGTTCAGCATCACATGGGAATATGGCAGGAACTAGTAACACAAGGAATGCCAATCATGCATCCATATGTATAGCGAGGTATTCTAAACTTGTCTGCTCTATAATATCAAAATCTAATTACTTTAAATTGGAAATTAGCATCTTATATTGGGAGTTATAGCTGTTAGGGGCTCATCTGGAGGATGAATTTTGAATTGTAAGGAAAAAATTGAGTTCACCACTCACCAAAACAATAATTTCTTAAAGTCAGGGGAAAATTTTCAAACAAAGGGAAGGTCACAAGGAAAACAGATCACAACAATCCAAAGAAACCATGGCAGTGAGCTCAACAACACTTAAAAGACACTGGCTGTCTTTTGGCCCAGAAGTCTGTTTGTATAATTATTAGTTGTGTATATTTAAACAAACCTCAAGACTGGCATCTAAAATTCTGCAGTATTCTATAGTTATACATGATTGACTGATTAACTTACGTATACTTTTATCTCATGACCACGTCAAAAAGAAAACCTCTGAATACAAGGGAAGGGATCTACCGACAGCTTCTATGTGAAGACCAAGATAAATTTGACCACTTAAAATTTTCTCTCATATATTCATTTTCTGTGAATTTCTTCTATGAAGGAGTTCATTTACAACTTCTAGAAAAAATGTAATTTGATCATATTAAAGTAAGAAATAAATAAAAGAAAATTTATATACTTTTCCTGTCATAGCTGACTTCATGTGTATAGAGACCTCTAAAGAGGAGCCTCGACTTTGGAATTTAGTAATGAATTGTTAAACTTGTCCTTTGAAGAAAAGTAACATAGAATTAAATCAGCATAAATGTTGTAGTGATGAGGCTTTTCCTCCCGCCCGGCTCCCACATGGTTAGCTTTACACCCAAAATAACAAAACACAAATTGTATTCATTTAAACACTGCCTGGCCCATTATCTGTAGCCTCTTATTGGCTAACTCTCACATCTTGATTAACCCATTTCTAATAATCTGTGTACCACCACAAAGTGGTGGCTTACCGGGAAGATTCTAACCATCGTCTGTTTTGGTAGGAGAAGCATGGAGTCTGACTCACTTCCCTTCTTCCCAGCATTCTGTTTTGTCTACTCCACCCACCTATGTTCTGACCTATCAGGCCAAGTAGTTTCTTTATTAATTAACCAATGAAAGCAACACATATAAAGAAGACACTCCTACATCATAAATGTGTGACCTTAATATGTATATGTGTTTAGGAATGACCTTAAACTGTGGTTCAAGCTAACCACTGTGTATGTGTAGTTGTTTGGGAAAATATTCAATCACTGGGAAAATTATAGGTTCCTATATTATGCTTTGAATCAATCTAAATTTAACATTGAATATGGAAGGAGACTCTTACGTCTTAGTAGGTAAAAGATGCATAATTATTTTCAAAAATTTTGACTAAAGGAAGTTTACCACTGAAATCAATTAGCATCATAAGGTTAAGTGTATTATTTTCTGATGGCCTTACTCTAGAGTAGCTGCTATTGGATTAAGCCACCGCTCCCCAAATACTCTGACTCATTTGCAATCTGCTCATTGGGATTTCTGGATTCCATTGTTGAAGTATCAGAACACAGGAGTCAAATGTCCTAGCAGGTGCTTGGCATACTGGGGATTGGCAGCTCCTTCAGAAGACAAGAAACAGAAAGAGCATGTTATAATACATGGATATTTTTATTATAATTTATTGGCAAGGGAAACATTTAATCAGTGGAAAAGGAAAGAACTACGATGTTAAAGAGCACTAGTTTCAATATGTGGATTATCAGGCCCACGTGACCTTAGGCAAATTAATTTTCAATGAATCACCAATTTTGAACCAACATTTATAAAATTTAAAGTAAGAGCTAACCTGAAAGTATGTAAAATATAAGCCCTTCTTACTAGGGTGCATCACTATCTTATGGTGATTTTCTTAAGAGATGCTGATTGTTTTTTAACAATCTGTTTGTCACTAGTGTGACAAACATTTGAGATATGTATATTCAGGTCTACTCCACACTTTCTGTTTGACTTTTTTTTAACTGCTGCATTCCATACATTCTAGAGATTTGCTTCATGTCAGATGTTCAGCTTTCAAGTACTTTCTCCTATTATATAGGTTGCTTCACTCTGGTCATTGCTTATTCTACTGCACAGTAACTTTTTAGTTTGGCATAATCACATTGCCCAGTTTTGTATTTCTTCTGTGTGCTCTTGGGACCTTGTATGAAAGTTTTGTGGATTGGTATTTTTGGGAGAATTGTTTTTATATAGATTCTTATCTAAACAATTCTTAGTATTAAGTAAAATGTTTACTCTGATATATAATGTTCAAAGGTCAATCACTCTGTACAAATGTCACTGTCTTCAAGATTGATTTCACATTTCTCCAACCTTCAATACATTCTTGAATCAGTATTATTTGGTGATAAAATAAACATCAAGTATACTATAGTGCTTTAAATCAATATGTGATCTGCTTAGACTTGATATATATGTTTTATTGACTGATTTTTATCATAACTATGACAGCACAGAAGTATACTTTGAATTCCCTTAACTCAAAGAGCCTTTATTTTTCCCATTTTTCTATTATTCTAATGTTGATCTTATTCCATGTCAAAAAGTAAAAATTAATGATCCCTAGTAAGACAGCGTTCTCTGAGGTACAGGGGCTACAGTGAAAGCTCATGGCAGGAGACATACAGATACATGTAGTCTCATGTTATTGGCCTAATATGTTTCATATACTCAAATCTATGTGATGCAAAAGTCAAAGGGGTCACTGAAGTTTATTCATGCGTATCATGTAATGAGAACCATGCCTAACTATAATAAAGCCTAAAGTGAGTGCTGTTTTCGGATGGATTTTAGTTACTTATTAGCACAGTTGAGAGAGCTAGCAGCGGTGTGGTCAGCTGGATAATGGGAAGTGGGTAGCATTGTCCTCTTATATTTCTTCAGCTTTATTCTGCTCCTACAAGAAATGGACTATTAAGAATGCATCCTTTTCCGGGCAGTGGTGGCACACGCCTTTAATCCCAGCACTTGGGAGGCAGAGGCAGGCGGATCTCTGTGAGTTCGAGACCAGCCTGGTCTACAAGTGCTAGTTCCAGGACAGGCTCCAAAACCACAGAGAAACCCTGTCTCGAAAAAAAAAAAAAGAATGTATCTTTTGTGAATTGCAACTCAGAACACTGTTTTTCTCTTCGTCTTATAACTACCTAAGCCTCTCCTATCCAAGTTCCCCAGTCTTCCAAATTCAATTTTATCCGCATTCGCGATGTCCGTTTGTGGCTTTCAGATTAATCATTATGTTTGTGATATCTGCCCATGTTTTATGTGCAGTAAGAATTTTTCATCCATTTTTATTACTGAACTGTGTTGTATTATCATGTTAATTTATCCATGCTATGACTTATGAACATGGAGATTGTTTGAAATCTTAGGTAACTGCAAATATTGCACTGTAATCATGTTTGCTCATGTATTTTTCTGCATGGGCTTAAGCACAGCCATGGGGAATTGGTGGGTCTTTGGTATAATTATGTTCAACTTTTGCACCTGCTACCAAACAGTTTCTCCAAATTATAAAGTATTTCATTACCTCTCATTAATATTGATTAAGAAAAAGAATTTTTGTGTGTTCTAAAATCCTTGTTATCAGGTCAGGTTATTGGTAGAATTAATTTAAAATATCTCATCATAGTCAGTGTGCATGATACTGTATCAATGGTCATTTGTTCTTACTATGAAGTTATTTCAAGAATCAGCAGAAATACAAATAGAAAGGGCATTCTCTCAAAAGCCATTTCAGTCACCAAACATTGGCAAATATCATAATTTTCCTATTTCCTGAATTAATATTGCAGTTTCAACAATTCATAACTTTCACCAACATAAATACTTTGATATTTAGTTTATAGAATTTTTAAAAATGCATTTTGATCATTGAAATTAATGTCTTGACCCAATATTTCTTTTAAGAATTTGTCTCCTCTGCTAAAAATCCATCCTATTCAGAGATATTGATTGAGTTAATTATTTCAGAGATGATCCCTTTTGTGGATAGAGACGGCTCTTATGTTTTCTGGCCACTTAGACTAGAATATTCACATAAAAACCATAATAATTACAAAACTGCTTGTCCAACAGATTAGGAGTATTTCTAGCTAGCTCTTATGACTTAAATTAACCCATTTCTATTAATCTGTGTATCACCACAAGACTGATGCTGGTCAGGTAAAGTTCTGGGTGTCTTTCTTCTTTGGCAGCTACATGGCATCTCCTTCATACTGCCTACTCTCTATATATATCTCTGTTCAGATTTTCTACCTGACATTACACTGCAAAACCATTGGCTAAAACAGCTTTATTCATTATCCAATAAAAGCACATGCACACACACACACACACACATGGATATCCCACATCATCTCCTCTTTTGTCTAAATAAAAAGACAGTTTTAACTTCAACATAGTAAAATTACATACACAAAACAGTTATCAAGCAAGAATTATAGGTACAATATTTAGTCCATTTGTATCTGACAAAATTAAAGAAAATATTTTATCATCTATTTTATCTTTGTGAGTCTAAAGTTTTATATCTAATTTATTCTTAATCATAACTAAGGAAAACTATAATTTTAACTATCTGTTCTTCAGCTTCATCAAAGTCCCCAGAAGAATATATTACCTAAGTAAACAGGAAGTGCGTTCAAAGCAACTTCCAAAACTCTAGAATTCACAGAGATATCTTGCTGCCTAAACAGTCACCCACCCAAAGTTCTTCTGTAAAGTTGAGGCATCCATCTTCAGTCTACAGACCCATAGTATCCAACAGATTTTCCAATGAAGTAAAAAATTTGAAGATCTGTTATGCATTGTACTGGCAAAATTTATCAGTTGTTTTCATCTGTGTCCTTCAGAATTTCTGGGAGTTTCTTCTGTGAAGCAGAAGCCCAGAATGACCATTTTGTCTTCTCGAAAGCTCAGCAGTTACTGTTCTGTGGGTCCTGCATGTCCAGTTCATATATCATATAGCTTGCTATAAAGCAGTCCAGGCAAGAATGGTTTCTTGCCCAAACGTCAAGCCTTGTCATGTTGAAGGCAAATTCCCTAATGAATTTCTTCAATGTCCATCAATCTCTCTGAAGTAATTGCTGCTGCCAGAAAAAGATACGCCTCTCTGTCAAAAAAAAAAAACCCTCTAAATTCTTAAAACATTTTAAATGCCATATTCCTTAGGTCTACTTAAGAAATGAAGTGTTGAAGATTATCTATTTAACTGAAATATGTCTCTGTATATATAGAAAATCTAACATTCACGACTATAAGTTTGATTGTTGTAAATGATTATCTATTAATCTGCAGTTTTTAATTATATATTACATTTTAAATGAGATGTATAAACATAATAACTTAAGCAAGAGCAGAAATACATATACACAATGTAGTAAAATGAACTTAAATTTGTATCAATAGACCAAAGTCCATACCAATGCAAAGTATTCATCTTTTTTGTAGAGAAAAATTGACTGTGACCATTTAACATTTATAATCAACCCCCTTTAAATGAAAACAAACATTTATAAACAATCAATTTGGGAATTCAGGCATAGTTTTCTCCAAACTACTTCCTGCTGGTTTTGAGAAAAGTATTTTTAGGATTTATGGAGATCCTTTGGGGGATATTATTCCATCAAACCACAATAGCCTGAAAGGAATCCAGAGGTTCTCATCTTCTGTGAAAACAAATGCAGAAGCTCTTTTCCAAAGCAAAATATCCTTAGATTCAAATTTTGAAAACAAGATACCTTGAAAACATATATGTTGGCTTAGTTTAGCAGACTGTACAATAAAATACCTCTCTGTACTTAGCTTGTTGACAGTCAAAAATTCAAAGAAAATAGAATAATATACATAATCCAGACTCTCTGTGTATTTTCATCTTTATGTGGCTTATTATTCTTTACATCTTTAATCTATGATTGTCTGCACTCTTATATTACTTTTATTATCTCTTCAAAAACTTTGCTTTACTTTTAAAACTATTTATTTCTTTATAGCTTTTTATACTCTTTTACTTTTCTCTCCCAAGCCTATGTACATTTATCCTACATTGTAATCCATTCAGAGGTCTTTTTCACCTGAATCCTGTCTTTACTGCTTATTTGCAATCATTTCTGACCAGGAGCATTTTGTTTGTTTGTTGTTTTGTTTTGTATAAAATGGGCATGCTAGGACCAACTCTGTGACCTTTCCTGTTGGTTCTGCCCAGTCCTACATGACAGAGGTATGTTTACTGCCTCTGTGAGGCATGCTCACCATCTCAGCTCCAGGAACACAACAGTTCTATGTCACCATTAAGAAATTTGTAATATGCTGCTCACAGACGCCATTTAAGTGCCCTGTAACCACATCAGCATGAACCAGGAAGCTCTTATAGGAGCTGCACCTCTGCTCCACCACCAGCAAACACAACCAATCTGAAAAAGTGCAGCTACCAAAAATCTTTAATTGACTCCCATTTTTGTGCATATAAACGTGTTTTTTTAAAGCTTTCTTAGACTTCATGTGAATGTACCTTGCTAAATATTGGCAGTCATTATGTAAACAGAGAATACTCTTTCGTTTCCCAGCTGCCCAGACCTGAATAATCACACAAAAACTGTGAAAATGTCTCAGTTGTAAAACAAAAAAACAAAAAACAAACAAACAAACAAAAAACTTGCTGTGAAGCATGTGGACCTGGTTGCATACAAGTAAAAAGTTTGCATGGCTGGATATGCCTTCAACTCTAACAAAGATCCCAAACAAGAAAGGCAAGCTTTTGTTTCAGTGAGAGATACTGTCTCATAACAGTATAGTGGAAAACAATAGATGATGGCTTGCTCTGGTCTCCCAGTGAGCTTTGCATGTCCATTTGTACACTAAAACAAGTGTAAAGCACACAATACAAACACACTCATGCACTTGCACACAGAGGCTTTGCTACTCAGGGCTCAATTAGGATCAGATGTAGCCTTCACCTCAAAGAGCATTCCAGTGCTTCCACAGTTTACCTGGCTCAGCATCAATGCCACTTCTGATCAAGGACAGCAAGCAGCCAACTACTATTGCTAACGTAGTCATTAAAAATTTAACACTTTAAAAAGAATATTTTTCCAAAATTTCTGCTTGACATTTTTAACTTTGAACTTTTGGATAATCACATATGGGAGTATCACACCAATTTTTAACTAAATCCTCCCTAGTACAAATTGCTATTAAAACGTGACTTCCAGCATGAATTCCCCTTTCTTCCTAACTAATCTGAGCATGCAAACACAACACACTCTGTTCTTCCTTCATCTTCCCTTTACATATACTTTATTGCAGTATACAGGCCTGTTAGTGGCAATCTTATTTATTACATCTCTCATGCAATGTTGCAGGGTGTTTTGATGTCTGTGTTCTATTAAAGATTGGGAAGCGGTAGGTATAGCTCAGCTTGTTATTCAAAAGGACACACATTTTAAGTGTCATGATGATTTTTTCCTATCCAAAAGACTATGTACGATGCTACTCAGATAGCATCACCTTAAATTTTGTTGAATTTACTCGCACACATCTGCTGATGTGAAGGTGTGGAATTATTTACAGAAATATAAGGTGTATGAGATTCTATATCTAGATCTGCAGATATAGGTATAAAAGTAGCGGGAACTACGACTCATCTTGAAATCCAAAAGCAATGACCTTCACAGAGCTCTCAGTGCAGAAAACTGTCCCTGTGGAGAAGTCTATTGCCAGTGCAGTCACAATATTTTGTTCCGACATATCCGGATTTATTTTTAAACAAAAGGGAAAGTTCTCTAGACCCATGGGTTTTCTTTTCAACACAGACAAACTTCTCCTATCCCCTTTGGAAGCTGTGATAATTTCCATGACATTCTAGATCATTTCAGAAAGAATAAAATATAACGAAGGGCTGCTCTTACAAACACAAATTTTATCGAATCCTTTGGACTATCTGTGTGGGAAAATCTTCTCTCAGGGGAAGTAAATTTAAGTGGAGCGGCACTGTGCTCGGTCTATGTATTCCCCTCTCAATTACCATCAATACCGCTGAATCAGGAGCTACACCAAAATTCCTGAGATAGCTTTTTAAAAATCTAAAATAAAAGAAGAAAGTGCTATTGCAGAGGAGAAAGAAATCTTCATTCAAGAGGGGCAACATCCCTGGAGGGCTGGAGCTCACAGTATGAAGTAATGAAAAATAAAAAGAAGAAAAAGAAAAGCATGAAATACTCACCAGAACATGCACATCACCAGCTTGTTCTTGCTAGTAATTGTTCAGGACTACAAATATTTGGTGTTGTTTTGCTTGCCTTAAGATACATAGTAAAATTTTAAACAGATATGTAATAAATAACCTATGTGATTATTGTAATGTAGAAACAGAACAGCAAGTTTGTGCAATGTATTTAAGGGATTTCTCCTTTTTGAATAAATAGAAAACTCTTTCAAACAATGATCCCCAGGCATTACAGAATGGTAGAGTCCCTTGTCGTGGCTTATGGCTTCAGCATGCTGTAGGCAACTACTATATCACCATTTAATGGCTCAAAACAAAAAGATATATTTAGAAGATGCAGAACATTATTCAGGACCGTTCTTAGCAACAAATAGATCATTGCTTGGGCTGAGCGGTTTTGATAAGAAGATCTGTCTTTATTTATTAAAATTATAAAAGTCAGTATAAACTGCTTACTACTTTTAAGAAATTGTCAAGGAAGAGGTCGTTTGAAGATAATAAAGAGCACAGTCTGATATTTTTGAATGTTCAGTTTTTCTACATATATTAACATTTAGTAGTCAAGGCTGACTAATTAGATGTGGAGGTTTTGTCTTGGACACATTCAGTAGTCCTTAACAAGGACCCACAAGTCCTGCTGCTGCATACAATGCTCAAGCGTTTTCCAGCTGCTGTAAGTACCATGGTGAGGGACTTTAACATCACACTAGACACCCATAGGAGCATCATAAGAGCTGTCCGCATCAGGCATCGGGATGCATTATTTGTAAGCTGAAATCCCAGCACTGCGAAGCACATTTTGCCTCACCCATGTTAGTTTTACTGCAGATGATCCTTTGTCAGCTCAAGGAACTATTGCATGGACCTGAAACACATTATGTCTTTGAAGCAAGGGTTTGGGTCTGTGAGGTAATGGAACTAAGTTCTGTCTGATTACAGACAATTACTTAACAGTATTTCAACAAAAAATAAGTTAATAAAATTTGACCTATATTCTATGAATCTATATATCAAAGGACTATCAGATTTGGTATAGTGAGTGTATATGTCTCATCTTGATCCTCACTTTATCATATTAGGAATATGCAAATTAAACTTAAGTTCATTGTGGATATTACACTACAGAGCAAGTATAGACATAAAACTGACCAGGGTTCTAAGAAACATATTAACATAAAGATAGACCCTAAATGTATGGATGTAAGAAAATTCATTGCTAACAATCCAGGTGAACTGGGAGTTCACTATAAGCCAAAGGCTTAGCCTAGGCTCTGCAGGTTACTAGCTTGGTGAACGGGGCAGACAAGTCTCTACAAAGCCTAATGTCTTAACTTATAAAGAGGAATAAACCCCAAAGCTTACCTCACTGAGCCATTGTAAGACTTAAACCAGGTAATTCTTTTATAAGTTAAATTAGGGAATTTTCTTATAACTTATTTACTACAGCTCTTTACTTATAGTGTTTGTCTAATATTACCGGCAAAAATGTAGAACACAGAAAAGTCAGGTTCAGGTTTGAGCTTCCCAGTACATGACAATCATAAAGGCTCTAGTGAGAGTGTGCAATGAAGAGAAGTGGTCGTAGTGGAAGTTCCTCTGCAACTCGGCCCCTTTAAGTTCCACTTCATAAGGCTGTTCAGGAACATAATAACAGGCCACAAACACAACCGTCCTTCAATACATGAAGGTGAACTGCATGTAGGTGGGCAGAAGGGCTACAAAGGTGCAGTGAGGCACAATGGGAAAAGCATAAAACAGCTGTTGATCACTGGGAAGTAGGAGCAGCAAACAGGCAGGGCAGGCAGGCGCTTGTCAGAGAAGAGACCCCTCAGAGGCAGGGAGACAACAGAGCATTCTATGAGGCAAATTGGCTGAGCTCTTAACAGCAGGAAATTGGGCAAGTCAACTGAAGGGTTTCCCCTTGTACTGTGGCCTGGGGGACTGCACTAGTCCGGCAGTCCTCTCTCTCTGCGGTTGGTATATAGATTCAGACATGTCCTAAAGGCAACTGGAAGTGTGGCAAAAAAGCAGAGGCTGTGTGTTTATTCACAAGTCTCTACCACCTACCAGGTCAGTGAACTCGGGCAAGTCACTTGACCTCTGGAGCTCATAAGCACGTTTTTCTACATACTGGGCTGCTAACGGACCAAATAGCTCATGCTAGTTTCCTTCTTTGGACCCTTTTTGATTGCTCACTCACCCAATATTTGGTCCATGTATATGCTTGTGCAATTTGTTGGGATTGTTATCTAAAGTCCTGGGAAATACTCAGGGAAGTCTGTTGGTTTTTTTGCCACAGGGACCAATTTCCTTTCTCCATAGCAATACGAAAGCAACACACACACACACACACACACACACACACACACACTATCACGTTGTAATCATTTCAGTCAATCCAGAAATGGTTCCCATTCTTCACTGCATAGATTGTCTCCATTCTTTATCTGGAATTACTTTTGCTCTGTGAAACTCTCTGGAGCTTTGAAATTCTTGGTGAATATTGCATCCAATCCAGATCCCATGCACAGACCTTTACTACTACTACTACTACTACTACTGCCATCATCATCATCATCATCATTACTACTATTACTATTGTATTCAAAACTCATGCATCTTAAAACCCCAAGGAAAGCCTGCCACCATCACTGGATTTGCCCTTATCCAAATCTGCATGTGCTTCTTGACCACAAATTAGGTCACAGATAAGTTTGGAACTGCCAATCAGCCTTGGATTCATCAAGCTTTTTAACGTGCTCGTGCTGCAGCACAAATGGCTGTGTGTGCCACAGATAAGGCTATCATTTGCATAGTTACAATCAGCTCGTGGGAGAATGCTTCAGAGGCAGAGGAGATGCATGGCAGGTGCAAAGTCACTTTCAGATTTGCATTCATTTCGGTATTAAATGGAGAACAGAGGATCCGACTGAAAGGACATCTTCTCCTGTTCGGTTTGATTCGGTGGAGCCTGTGCCTAGAGAACGGTTTAACGCTTTGAAAGTGCATTGTGATCATCCTAAGAGCTATTCTTCTCAACAATGTGTGACATAGCTAGTGGGCATTAGTATCCATAATTTAGTGAAAGGAAGTGAATGAAAAACAGGTTGAGTGACTTGTTCGGCACTGCAGGAAGTCACAGCTGAGACGGAGGAAGAATCCACAGCTCTGGGCTGACTCCACATCTGTCGCTAAGCCCCATTAGCGATGTTTTCTACCTATACCCTATAATTAGCCAAAATACGTGCTGCCAAAATAAGACCCTGTATCGATCCCCGTCCCCCAGTAGTTCCTTTCTTTTAAGTTGCCCAGTAGACTTGCAAAACATTATGAAAATAAAACCACCCTCCCTCATTCCAGGAACAACAGAAACGAGGGTGAACCAAAATTCAGTTACTCTGAGGATTGGAGCCACAAGGAGTTAATGTTTCTGAAGGCTGCTGCTGCTGCTGAGAGAAGCTCACAATTCTTGAGAGAATTGTGTTCTACTTAAATGACAGGTACCAGCATCTGACTGATATTGTCTATAGTTTTCCCCAGTTGCCTGGTTTTTTCTTGGCACCTAAGATTTATGGAATATCCCTGTTTTAATTATGGATATGCTAGTATTTTGAAGGGAGAAATGATAAGACAAGCCTCCAGCATTTTGCTGTGTAATACATACAATTTATTGAAAAACGCACTATACTACAAAGGGAGAAAAAGGTTAAACCCTTTCTTCAGGAACCATAATGGAAAACACTGCCAGGAACAGAGAGCAACCCCCTAAATATAAAAAACAAAAAGTAACTTCTTTACTAGAGGAAAAAGAAGTTAAAAAGCACAGCAATCCCTGACTCAGCAAACACAAGCGGTTGATAAATGCACCTGCTACCCTGTCTAAAGCTGATCTAGCCTTTTCAGGGTGGCCTTATCAAGTTAAGATCTTGTTGGAGAGTAATGAACACAAGAAAGATGCTGCTGCTCAATTGCTCATCATTAGAGCCCTGTGTACAGCTTGAGGGAGAGCAGGGACTCGGATAAATCAGTGCTTCGAACCTCCTGATAATTGCTGCTCAAATTTTGGAAACCAGGTATTATTCTTGGCTAAAGTATCTGCCATATGGCTACACTACATTAATATACTATAGACAAAGTAGTATAGGCATTCAGCCTTACAAAGGAAATTAGCAAAACTGAACTATACATGAGCGTGACCTGGTACATCACACTGGGCAGTAACCTTAAAAATCTCTCTTTTTTTTTTTTCCAACATAAAGAGAGCAAGAGTCAGGTATGAAAAGACAACTGAGAACACCGAAGAGTGGAAGGTACCTGTAATGAGACTGCTGTGGACATATGGGTGGTGCTGAGTGATCACCTAAGTTAAAAATGCGAGTTCCTGGCTCTCTAATTCTGGCTCACATGATATAGATTCAGAGGCTCTGTTTCAATCCTTAGAAAGCCAATGCTACTCCTGAATTGGTTTATTTTCTTATTGCCTATAATCTACTTGTCCTTCTCAGCCCTCAGTTGACCAGTCAGTATCAACGGTTGTCTCCAGGGTCATAAAATAACCCTCACTTATTTTTGTCTATCTCTTGGGAAACATCCTTGGGCATCCCAAGGCCACAGATGGTGCAGGTTCCTCCATGTAAGTGGGGACAGATACTCTCCCTCCATCCTTAACATACTCAAGACTAGCTTCCTTTCCTAACTCATCCGATCCTTGGGATCCTTCTTGCCACCTAGTACATGGCTTTGTGTTCATCTGGTGCTCACATTATTCCACTGTAAAGTATTTCACTTCCAAGGTTGATTCAAATAATGATTTGTGGCAGGTTGAGGTGCTAAGGACCAGGTGCTCTCCAGTCTCTCAAACTGTGTAGAAACTCCTGTGGCATTCAGAGCAAAGAACACACCCTGAAGTTAATTTGTTCCAATCCAGTTTTACAATTCTCATTGTATTCAAGTGGGGAAATAGATTAGAGTCGCTTCATTCATCACAATTCTGGTTTTTAAATGTGGACAGCATCCCACAAAAATCTAGCATTACAGATTTGCTAACCAGGCACCACTGTTGAGAAGTGCTATAGACCTTTGGTGGTACCTGGAGCTTCTGAGAGGTCCTAACATCACCAGGACTGTATCCTTTAAATCTGAAAGCAATAATATCACTCAATCTTAGACTGAAATTTCCCAAATAGCGAAAATAAAGCTTTTCTGTTTAAAAGTTAGCTATCTCAGGTAGGTTTTATTGGAACTGAAAGCTAAAAGGAAAAATTGGTACCAATGTGAGTCATTATATAGAACTGTACCTGAGAGTATGGGGCGGGGGGGGGGCTTTAGACTTGGTTTAATGAAAGGACTTGGGAAGTTTGGAGAACCAATGGAGAACCAACCTGGAAATAGTCTAAAATGACAAAGAAGGTTAAGAGGTCACTATGATGGGAGAAGAGAAGGCTAACATGTTGAAAGAAATGGGAACAACAAAGGTCATGATATGAAGATTCAGAGAGAAGCGGATTCTACTGTAAACTATAGAAAGAAAGGTCATCTTTTTCAAATCATGGTAAGAATGTGTATGTATGCCTTGATACTTGTGGGAAGCAAGGCTTAAGTGGGTAGATAGCTAGCTCATAGAGGGACACTTTAAAGGCTGTAGAATATATAGGATGCAGCACATGGGCAGTGTTAGTGAAATTTACATGAGAATTGGGTGGACAGTGAAGTAAATTATTTGGGAAATTTTCATCTTGGCCAGAAATTTTGGTTGTTAGTTGTCAAAAGAGAGCAGACAAAAACTTTGTACTAGAAAAGTAGCAAACATATCACACAGGCATCTTGGACATTTGCAAGGCCACCCCACTCCCACTACATGATCAAAGGTGGAGAAGTTCTACACTTTCCAGGAAATGAATATTTTTATGAAAAATGTCATATAGGCAAGATAGTGTTGCTTTGTTCCCTTCTTTTCAGCAACTGGGCATTCAGAGGCCTTGGATGGGTGATTCAAACCAAGTTCAGGTGTATAATATCAGTGGTAGACCTTGGATTCCAAGTGATTTTGTTTGATAGACATGTAGTGATGTGGGGTTCTCCTCTGCATGGTGTGAATATCATTGGTTAATAAAGAAGCTGTTTTGGGCCTGTGCAGGGCATTATTAGAGACACCGAGGGCCTTTAACTGTTGGGTTTTTATGGCAAGTCCTTAGCCAATCGGAGAATTCTCTTATTCTCCGATTCTCTTATTCTTCAGATCATGAAGCCTCATCTTTTTTTCTTACTCACTCTGTTTCCTAGCCTAAGGTAAAGCATTTGTACTGTTACACCATCCACTTTGCTCAGCTGACTATAACAATGACGCCTTGACCTTGGACTAGAAATTTCTGAACTATGAGCCGGTAATCAGTTTGCTTCTTCATAAAGTAATTCCCTCAGGTATTTCATGATCATAATGGGAAGTTAACGCATATAAACAGGTACCTGGTCAAGTAGGATGAGTCTGAATGTAACTTTGCTTTACAGATGGGAATCTTTATATTACCAAGTTTTCATCCTGACCACACACTTTCAATAATACAGGCGTGATTATTGAGAACAAAAATATCAATGAAATAAAAAGGTTTATAGAAATTCCTTACAACCCCTTCCTTTTTCTTCCTGTCACCATTTTTCATAAATTCACGGCCTAATTATTCCAGAAGATAAGTATGTAACCCTTTTCCCTATCCTGATCTTAGTTCTAAGGGAATAGAAGTAAAAGTATTGACTGATTAAATATGAGAGAAATGCAGAGTATATTCAACAGGATGTAAGCAGGCAGGAGGCAGCCTGTGACTCAGGAACCAAGAATCTACGAAAGAGGAGAAGCTGAACTCCAGGGATGGGTATGAGGTGGATTTTCACTGTGATTGGTAAGTAGGATTTTAGATAATTGAGCGATCTGTGCATGAAAGAGCAACACAGTCCATAGTTTTAAGCACAATATTTTTTAATTTCTTCCTTTTTTATTGACAACTCTCCTTTCACTCCACTTGTCTCCCATGAATGCCTAAGCATGCTTATTTTTATGTCTCTTTCTATAAGGATATACCTAACCACAAATTACTCATAGGAAGAGGTGCTGAATGTAGGTAGCTCCAACAGCAAAGAGCAGCAAATTATCTTCCACCCTCAGGGGGATGCTATGAATTATTGGACTGTCCCTATGGGTGCAGCTTGCTTGAATCACAGGGATTTGCTCCTTTCTCCTCATTCTCCTGACCAATGTTCTCTTCTTGCTCTTATTGCACATGCATTATATTCCTACTATCTATGATTCTTTGCAGGCATTTTGAATTCAGGTATCCCACTGGCACCCCAATGTTCATATTTTAAAAAGATATTCTGGTTGAGCTCTGCTCATCTAACAAATTGAATGACAAGTCAGGTTTGAACTTGGTAAATCATCAGAAAACAATATCCCCAAATGCTGTAGGGAAGCGAAAGACAATAAAGAAATAGAAGCTGATGTATTAAGATAAGAAACATGTTGATTCTTGAGATGTTTTCTCAAGTTTTGCTATTTCTAACCATTTTGGTTAACTGTTTTCTTATAAATATTTCTCATAAATATTATGAGACTGAACATAATGTTCAGAAACTCTTGTTTTCTATTTTATATAGACCTGTATCATCATTATGGGCTTCATTTAATGAAAAATTGGCTTAACATGTTACCAAAGTTGACCAGCATCAAGACAAAAATGATTGCAAACTTGCAATCACAAGGAAACAATCAGTCCCCTCATCAATATTGTGAGAACGAATTTCATTTCACACCTGTCTCTAAAAAAAAAAAATAAAATAAATGTCTGTGTCTTCAAGGTTTAAAAATTAGAATCAAAACTTCCCATTTCCATGAGAATTCTTAGACTCATTAAAAGAAGGACATGCGAATTTGAATGGACACCTTTATTGTGAAGTCTGACTTTCCCACCTGTGTGACAGTAAATATCCACACACATGGACAACAAGCTTTAGTCAGCATGGCAGCTACTTGTTAATATTCCCAGAGCTCTACATATCTGGAGGTGAGTTTAAAAGTTAATAATTCATCTGTGAATATGGGACCTCTCAAGCCTGGCTACTGGGTTTGTTTGTTGTTATATTAGCAAAAGATAACACTTGGCTCTAAAGTATTTAGGTGTTAGTATTGAAACTCTGGCTCTTTCTTCCCCTTTGTTGCTGACTATGAAAAATGTCTTGAGATGTAGGGAGCAAATTATTAAGGAATTATCAGTAACTATTGAAAGTGGCTGCCCAGGACTTACAGAGGGCCTTGATGATCAAACACAACACGTTTATTTTTTATGCCCCTGAAATTTGAAGAGTTGTCATCATAACTAAATCAAACCCATCCTGACTAATTTATTAATAGCACAAATTTTATATATTACTGTTTATTTTGCCATTTTTAAAACAATTTAATTCCATACAAAACAACAACAATAAACACCTTGGTAAGATTTAGATGTGGGTTTCTCCTAAAGTTTGATGTGCTAGTGTGTGTCTTTAAAAACTCTAACCCATTTCGTGGTTCTTAGGTCATTGAGGGCATTATCCTCAGAATAAATTAATCTATATAATGTGAGACATTTAAGTTAGATCTCATAAAAGAGCAGAGGAAACACATGTATACCCTGTGCCTCTTCCCAGATGAGGCCCTGCACAACCAGCAAGAATGCCATCGCCACAGGGTACCTCAACCTTGACCCCCAGAATTGCAAAGCACAAGCAATCCTCTTTCTTTAAAATTTACCCATTCTGAGGTATTACAAAAATATCAGTGAAAAACAATTGAATCCCTTTTCATACCCATAAAAGTACTCCACTTTTATTTTTCCATAGGAGAATCAAACAGTGGCCTTTCCTGGGACAAATTACTATTGTGTAACCTGGGGAATAGGTTATTAGGCCAAAATACACTTCATCAGAGATCTTGTATGGTAGAAAGTAAACTGCACAAGGAACCCTTACCACTGTTCTTTTCTTCTTTTTTTTTCTTTTTCCTTTTTGTTTTTGTTTGGTGTTACAGTTAGGGTCTTGAATGTCACCAAATGTTCATGGGGCAAAAATTTTGTCTCTACTGAAGCACAGTTCAGAGTTAGTTTTATTCCTTTCCCTTTTTAAGTGATAGGTTTATGAGAGCCCAAATCTTATCAATAAATCAATCCATTATTAGATCCATTTTTATTAGATGATGTGTACCTTATCAAATACATGGGCATGTGTTTCTATGTCTATATCTGTGTCTCTGTATGTATCTTCTTTTCAGACATCAAGGTCCTAGGATATATAAAATTTCTTACCTAACTACTTTATCTATATGCGTGAAGTCACCATCTCCTCGATCTGCACACCATCAACCTTGTGCCTGGTTTCAAACAGAACACCTGTTAAACCACCTCAGTGTGTGGAATCTGCAACAACAGATAAGCCAGTTTTCACATCTTCATGTACCCAGTTGCACTGGCCCAGGGACATCCCTTTCAATGCCCGCTTCACTCTTTCTTTACTTGGTCATCTTCTCTCTATTTCTGCCTTCAGGTTGAGGTGTGTGGTATCTAGCTCCCCTCCTGTCAGGGCCCAGCCCCCGAGGGTCAACAGTAAGAAGGCATCCCATTCTCCTGATTCCTGCCCTTGTTCTCAGGCCATTCCTATGGAATCTTTTGCAATTTGTGCTTTTGATCCTGACAAGAGCTCCCAAATTCCTAGCCTCTTGACAACCCAACTGACTCAAAAGTCAGTTCACCTTCCTCCTCTGTTCTTTACCAAAGTTTCCCACCAAATCCTTGAAGAATTCTCACTTGATGATGTTTAAATTATCAGTAGAGACTTTGGATATATCTGGGATACCAGCCTTTGCCCAAACATTTAGATGGGAACAAGACTTACTTTCAGATGAAAATGGTTTTAGGATTTTTTTTTCATATTCTATTTCTATTTATTAAGTGTTGAGATTCACAGCCCCTTTGCACTTTCAGGTATTTAAGTCTGACAGTGGGTGTGAATCGTTTGCAAGTAATGCATGTCATCTTCCTACTTAATGTATGCAGATCTGATGAGATTGGAACTGCCCCGGAACACAGTAGCTAGCACAAAACACGAGAGTGCTGAGCGAACTCTTTAACCTTAACTTCAGAGGTAAGAAAAAGTCCTTAAATGTTCAGATGTGTAGAAATGTCCCCAACATAACCTTTTTTGATCCTGTTCTCTGCAGAAATATTTCCCAAAGCTTAGTAGAGTTAAGTAGAAATAGGCTCTGGATTAATTTTGACCTTCTGTGGCAATGTATTTCCAGGACCACGAATTTATGTGCAGAATATTAAATGTCACATGCAAATATGAAAATGGTGCCACAGAGTTGCAGATAGCCCATAATTGATATTGAGCAGACTATTCCCTTTAAATGTTAATGAAACTGTTGTAATTACTAAATGACCAAAACAGTGCAGAAGCCAGGGTTCACAGCTGCAAACCATTACTCGGAAATTGCTGGTACGGGCTTGCATTAGCAGATGGCTCAGCCCATGGAAAGAAACTTCCTCAAGATGCTTTTCTTCCAGACTTGGGCTTTGCAGCAAATTAGATGAGCATATTAGAGAGGGGCAAGTGCCTGTTTGGACATGTCGCTGGAGATAAGCACCTCCTTTGAACTCTTTGGCACCCCTGTCCCCCATACATTCTTTGTAGAAAGTGCAGAATACCACAGAACACAAAGAAAAGGGAAGGTGAAACTGACAGAACTTATAAATATTTCAAGGAGGTACAGAGGAGCACATTTCTGCCTGCTTTTTTAGGAAGACTGACTTTCCTACGTTCTGAGGCAGTTGGACAGGCTGGGATAGAGGTAAATGCCAAAGGGGGGTGGGGGTTGTGTGTGCAGGAGGGGTGCGTGTGTGTGATAAAACCTGCTAATAAGCCAGTGGCAGAAAACCAATTAGAAGAAAAATAGAGCATTTGAATGGGTTTAGTACCCTCAAGACAAGGACCGTCTATAAAGCTGTGTAAGCAAAAGCATTCAGCAGATACAAGCAATGTCTTTATTAGGGATGCCTGTGGCTCGTCTCTGCTTTGTTCTGTAAATGCCATTGCAGCTTTGCAAATGCTCAGAGGTTCTTAACTTTATTGAGGATGGTTTACAGGGTTGAGTACAGGCTAGTCTTTCTTTAATATGAGGGAAAGAGTCATTAAGACATTTGCCAAGGATCAGTAAAGAAAGAATGTGTATTATACCCCATCCTAGAAAGAAAGCAAAGCCTTTATCTTCATCATAAACTGCTCTGTAGAGAAAGGATTTGTGGCAGTCTTGCTTTCTGGAAAATTTGAATCCTGGTACAAAAAAACAGTTGTTAGTATTTAAAGGTTCTGTTTTATTTTCACAGAAAAAACAACATTGTTACAGTTGTTTTTTGGTTTAAAAAAAACTCAGTCTAAATAATCTGGCTTTTAGGTAACTTGACAGACAGATTGAACATCATTTAGACTTTCTGTGAAATCACCCTATGTAAAAACTGAGCCATGGCTGTAAGCTGCAGCAATGCATAGCTTTCTAGGATGTTCATATATTCTGCTTAATGGGAATTATAATTGGCCCATAAAATCAGAAAGTTGATTAAATGCTCACAGAATGTCTTAAGTCTGGATTCTGAGATTAGGAGGCATTACAATTCATAAAAGTATGGCAATAAGTTTGGAGTCCCTCCTGGAGCCAGAACCTGCCTGGCAAAATATTTTGAAACCTTTTTTTAGGTCTTCAGAATACTACCACATTCTTGACTCCACTTGGGACCACTAAGAACCATAGAAAATGCTTCAGCTTCTGCTACTCTTTCTGCCTGATGTTCCCAACCTTCCACTCAGGCTTGTTAAATAGAAACATCTTTCATTCCTGACTTCTCTCTCTTCCTCCAGGGAGTTGATTTTAGATGATAGGTTTTAAAAGAATGCAAAGAAGCATGCAAGCAATTTAATCTAATTCCTGTGAGACAGTCAATCAATTCTTGACTCTTCCAGAGATGGAAGGCATTTTTGGAGGCATTCCAACATCTGAGTGTTATGTTGAGGTTTGCAGTCATAAGCCTGCCCCTGGTATATTTTGTGGTCTGTAGTATAATGTCCAAGTTATCTATAGTGCCCCACTATCACCATCTATCAAAGTGGTAATGATTTACTCCAATGAGACGTCTGCAAAAATTAACATACGTAACACACTTCGTGACAGATATTAACTGGTCTTCCAAATTATGGAATCGAACTAACTTTTGAATTTAGGCAGTTTCACATCCCGAAAGTATGAGACTCATTCATAGAAATAAATAATTTCCGTGGGAAAAAACTAATAAAAAATAATTCATTTCTTGCAATTTTTTTTTGTAAAATGCTAACAATTGGGAAGCTGAGTGCAGAATAAATGAAACGCTAGATTTTTCATGACCTTTTGTGGATACATTGAAAATAAAAGGAGTTAAAACTAGTATTAAGATAAAATATCATCTTTTTTTATTTTTCTGTCTATCATCCACCGTCCCTTTTTTTATTTTATAACAGCAGCATACTTAACAACCTTCATGGTTTTCTTGATAATTTCTATATCCATAGGTACCAAAACCAGTCCCTAAAAGGATAGTCAGGTGAGGTAAGGGTACTACTAGTCATTATTGAGGTGGATGGTATCAGCAATACCCTGAAAAATTTGTACAGATATGTGGGAAAAGAGATCTTTCTATATTGAGGGGCCAAGGGTATTTATGATAATTAATGAAAGGTGTGAGAACTTCCAAACTTAAAGAATTAAAACTAATTCAATAACTAATTCAATAAAAATTGTTTGTGGAATTTAATTATTTTTTGTTTTTTTTTATTCATTTTGCAATTTAGTTTTTGCTATATGTCACTACTGAATCCCTACTATGTGATAATAATAATAGCAAAACTAAAGGGTTTATTATGAAGCACATGAGGAAAAGCTACGACAAAAAAAAGCATTTCCTTGTCCAATGAGAGATGGAATAGTCAAGGAATATTGCCATAAACAATCATGGTAGCTATTCTCAAATAAGAGGGACAGCAAGTCCTCATCAGCAAAAGTTAATGAAGAATTCCTGGAAGAAATGGCTCCTATGTTAAGCCCTCAAGGAGGAGACATTTGTTGATTGACAAAGGGCTCACATCTTTTAAAGAAAGCATCATTTAAAAGTGTAGATACAAAAGAGAGAAGCCTTAAGACTAATGAATCTTAGAAGAGTTAGACTGTGGCATGTGGAGAATAGCAGCTGACACTGGCCAGGAGCACATGGGACTAATCTTCCAGAGCAATGTTCAGACAGATCAGTTCTACTGAAGAACACTGGAGAGCCCCTGGAGGTTTTACGTTCTCAGAAATATGTGCCAGGAAGCTCACTACTGTAGCTCTGCAGAATGAACCACAGAATGGAGTGACAACTGAGACAATGGTAATGCCTGGGATTTGAGTATAAAAGACAAAGAGAAACAGTGGTGCATTTGCAAGATTTCTGTTAGGTGTAGGAGAGTCATAACCATTTATTCATGCAGAAGAGAAGAAAAAGCTTGGGTAGCAAGACACTGGGTTCTAGGCTCATTAAATTTTTATTTCTGTTACTACCCAAGTTTTCAGCATAACATTTAGTTATACAGCTATGGGCTGTGGTGATAGATGCAGGAATTAATGGTACTGAATGTAATATTGAAGCTACAGCAATAGATAAAATTATTCAGAAGACTGAAAGAAGGTCAGTGAATTAATTAGTATACATTCTAAATGGTTATATCAAACACCTGGAACATAAGGACATTGTTAATTTTCATTACTATATCCTTCCCAGTGTGGTGAGACTAACGTGACATATCTACTCCAAGATTCCTAGGGACACTGGTTGTGAGTGATATGATTTCACATTAGTGCTATGGTGTTATAAGGAAGCCACTTGTTGGTTCGTTGTTTCCCAGCTGCTCAGTTCTGAAATGATCACAGAAAAACTATATTATTTAAAACACTACTTGGCCCATTAGCTCTAGCTTCTTTTTGGCTAGTTCTTACATATTAATTTAACCCATTTCTATTAATCTGTATATCAACATATGGATATGGCTTACCAGCTAAAGTTCTGGCATCTGTCTCCGGGGTGACTACATGGCTTCTCCCTCCCTTGGCCTCCTATCTCCCAGCATTCAGTTTAGTTTTTTCTGCCTATCTACCCTATCAGGCGAAGCCATAAAGGAGTAATTAAAAAGTAATAAAGTTAAAAATAATAAGCCATATAAAGATGGAAAATTCACAGAGAGCCTGGATTATGTATATTATTGTGTTTTCTTTGATTTTTTTGGCTGCACAAGGATTATTCTGTTGATAACTGGGCATTGATGCTCATAGTCTAATGTGCTGATAACTTGGTTGAGAAGCTCAAATGGTTTATAGTGCTGATAACTTACATGTGATGTTCCTCATTTATTGTGTTGGTAACTGGTTTTGAGACTCATACTTTGGGTTGTGGTGCTCATGATTTATTGTGCTGGTAACTTTGTGGGAGTGCTAAAAATTACTTTTCTGGTAACTTGGCTGTAGTGCTTATCACTACTGTGCTGAAGTATGAGGGATGTGTAGCTTGTTTTGTTTTTAGTGTGTCTGCAATGTGAAGATTTATCTTAATTATATCACTTAATTTCCTTAGCCTAGAAATTTATAAAGTAGTTTTTTGTGAGATTTTTATTTACCTGTCTTCCTCCAAAGCATAGAACTGAGAAAGAGAAAAGAAAAAACAGAGAGGAGAGGAGAGGAGAGGAGAGGAGAGGAGAGGAGAGGAGAGGAAAGAAAAAGGGTAAAACCATTTTCCCAAATTAAACTATCAAGCACTTAGATTTTGTTTGTGTGATGTTTATAAGGAAGACTATATTTTGTTTCAATATTAAAGAGGGATTCCATCTTTGGCTCTGATAGATTCCTGTTCCGTGCTGGTAGATGAAGCTCCATTCAGAATTTCTGGCACCGTGTCTTCTGACATTGTACTCGTGCATCAAAGCAATGAGTCATAATGACACGTGGAGCCTTTTTTCAAGAAAGCAGCCAAACAGATGTGCTGCCAAGCCTCACAGGTGCTCGAAGATCCTCATGGAAGTTTTCTCTGGTAAAGACAACTGCCAACTTTAAAGATGGTGCTATCCTTTTGTACTCTAAAATGGCCTCACGGAATCCAGATGCTTCTCAGATGCAAACAATATACACAACAAGAAGAAAAAAGGGTGTTGTCTTCACTCAGGGTCATTGGGGTGTTTGAAAACCTGCATCCAGAATGCATGGGATTTGGCAGTGCAGTCTCTGAAGATGCATTATGTTACGACTCTGCAAGTAGGAACAGCAAGCACTGACACTAGTAGTTTTCTGTGATCACCTGTAAATGCTGTACAGTGATGTCCTGCTTCCCAACACTCCCTTCAGCGTGGAGGCTAATCCTGCTTGACAATTAAGTCGCACACATTTGTGATCTTCTGATATAGTGTTTCTCTAAGAAATACAAGCTCTGTTAATCATGCGACTCTAAAAATTAAGACTGTCTCTGAGTTTTCATTACTTTCATTTTTTTAAATCATTTGCTTTTGTGACCTGGTCTTGTTCACATTTAAAATGGCAGGTTACAGTCACTAATTATTAATATTATCATAAAATATTAAATTTTATATAAATATATAATTATAAAATATCAATATATTAATACTGATCAAAAGACAATATTCTGTAATTACAGTATCATAATAACTAGATAATTCACTTAAAAATACCCATGCTTCTTTATCTGTGAAGAAGACTCTGCCCTGAGTGTCAAGGACAACTGTGATCAGAACTGATCCAAAGTCTTCCTGCTGTGAAGCTTACTGTGTCATGCATGGGTCACCTCACTGTTTATCCCATGACATACAGGACAGTGGCAGCACCTGTGCAGCTCTACACTTTTCTTGGACAAAATTAATTATTAATGACATAATTAGAGAGATCCATGATAAAAGTGTGAGGAGCCGTGTGGTTTTCAAAGCCATGTCAAGAAACAAGAACCTTCTGCTTTCTTTGTTAATTAAATTTCTTGTTTTTGTAATTTGGTTCATTATTTCTGGACATTCCTACTTGAACGTTCAAAGGTCCTGCAGACCTAGTTCACAGAACATTGTCAAAAAATAAACACTTCCCATATCTTCTTAGTAGAAAGGAAAGTGCACGATTTACTGGAAGCAACTTTCACCTTGTCTGTTTACTCAATTATTTGTATGACAGAAACCTTCCAGCTGTTATACTTTCTTAAGCTTAGACAAATGAGAAAGTCCTGACAGCTTGTTAATGTGTGCATGTTAATTTTCATACTTAGTATGTACTATCACAAAACTCCTGTTCTTTAGAATGATGTCTAATCCTATTAAGTCGCTTCCAGAAATGGTACTCTTTAAGAACTTAACCAAATTTTCCTTTCTAGGAATAAACTATTCTCTTTACCACCTTAAAATTATGGATGTCTTTTTGCTGTGCTGAAGAAACAGGGTACAATGAAGCTGCTAGGACAATAGTCTCCCATTGGGTAGTAGGAAGATCTAAAATGAATTAAACATCTGTGGCTATATCTGTCCTCTGCAGCAATTCACAGAAAATGTGCTCTACATTTTCCCAAATTTGTTCTAGAAGTTGTTTTGCTACAATATTAACCATGAGATTCTAGTGGAATTTCCCCTGTTCTTGGATGAAAACCCTGTTCATTTGAAGAACCTTTCCATGGTGACTATTTTTAATGGAGTCAATATATAACTCCAACAGAAACAATAAGAATCTCTTCCTGGGACTTGTCATAAAAATGTGAAGAAACTCTTATGTTCTCGTTGGCCTTAGACACTAAGGAATTTATTTTTCCTTAATTTTTCTTAAAAACTAATTTATTATTTTATGTGTTTCAGTGCTTTAAATGCATGTATATATGTGTGTGAAGTGCCTGAGGAGGTCAGAAGGGGATGTTGGATCTTCTGGAACTATAGTCACAAATGAGTGTCAGTCCCCATGTGGGTCCTGGAAATAAAATTTATGACCTCTGGAAGAGTACCCAGTGTTCTCAGTCACTAAACTTCTCTCCTTTCATAGACCTTAAGGATTTAGATGCACAGAGTGCCAATAGCAGTTTTCTTTGTTGGTATGTGATAGGTTAAACTGTTATATATCTGTTATATATATAACAGTTTATATATATATATATATATATATATATATATATATATATATATATAT
>JABTXL010000001.1:16685365-16696415 GCA_025134845.1 Neodon shergylaensis
TATATATATATATATATATATATATATATATATATATATATATATATTAGAGGGAAAAAAGCATGAAGCCAGAACATATTATATTTGTCCACTCATTTTGCCCCTGTGTTAACCTGGCTGGGATGGTTCAGGGGCTTTTTTTGCCCAATGGAGGGAGAACTATCCTAGTCATGTAATATTTCACTCACTTGCAAATTGCAAATTGGTTAGTTGCATCATTAGTAAGCAAGTAAGTGTATCAATGAAACAGTCAGCTTTATTACCTGTATGTTGCTTTATGGCGATTCTGTAGATTGGATGGCATTATCATTAAAAGTGACATTTTACCTTATTTAATATTCTTAGAAAAGTGAATAGTCATTTAATAAATTATGTAGAATCCATATATTTTTAAAAAGTTTTATAAACATTAGATAAGAAAGAGGAAGAAATACAATTTTTAAAGCCAAAAATATATTCATAGCCTAACTTCTAAATAACTAAAGGTTAATTTAAATAATACTTTACACAGAGTTATTAATTTTGCCACATTCTTGAAAATACTGACATGTGTTAATCCTGTACATCCAAGAAGTTTGCTGTTTTTTTAAAAACAACACATTTTTTTTCAATTATAGGTCTTAACGATTTATTTCATAACATGAACATCATCAAGTTGTTACTGTAAAAGCTAACGAACTAAAATTTTATATTATTTAGGAAATGAAAAAACTTAAATTTCTAATTCTGGTTTTATTCCATGGTTACTTTTCAAAGTACAGAATTCTTTCTTGGAGACTGAGAGTTCAGAAAGTGCTGTGGGACAATGGCCTTTTATCCTGTAACTTGTATTATTTTTAATAAAATGCCTATTGGCCAGTAGCCAGGGAGGAAGTATATTTTGAATGAGGGTATAACGTCCCCTCTTTCTTGTCTTTTGAAGTAGTGATTTCAAGGAGTTACATGCATGCTCCACAATTCCATGTCCTTGAGGATTATAAGGAATCTGTTTTATGTTCAATAATCTACTGGAAAAAACTGTTGAAATGTTTTACTACTATGTCCAGATCCTTTACATGTCTTTATAATTTTGTAGTCATCATTAAGAAACTGAATATATATTAATATCACATGCACACATCTTAATTTGGCCTACAGCTGCTCTGAGACCTTCAGGAGTTCCTGATGGCAGGAGAGTGGTTTCTGGTGGGTTTGGCTGGGGCGTGGCTATCTCTGTATAATCTGCCCCTGAACACAATAAAGGGGGCATCCTTGGGGAATTCAAGGATGACCCGTGTCGCTGCCTCTCTGTCTGTGTGTGTCTATGTATTTTAACCTCCAACCCCCTTGGCCGAAGCTCGAGAACTGGGTGTCAGCGCTCAGAGCGCAGACACGGGGGCGAGGTGTGAGGCATGTAAACTTATCAACTAAAGCATTACCTTCAGCCAATGGACCAGGAAGATTTGTATGTACCCTAAAAAACACACAAAGCATGGCAATTTTCTTTGATGAAGGGTATATTAAATTTGCTGGAATAGTATATTATTAACTTGACCATTCCATGTTCTAATCCAGGGGACAATGTCTATGGCCTGAAAAATTGTAAAAACATAATGGCTGTCAATATATGTTAAATACATTATTTGCAAAATAATGGGCTAGGGCATAGCTAGAGCTGTTGTCTAGCTGGGGATCAGGACCAGGAAGCCCCAGTTTGCCTTTGCTCACCCAGCTTGGGCAGGGCATGGTCTGTGCTTTCCATGCCCATAGGATCCTCTGAAGGACAGCAGTGGCGGCAACTGACAACTAAGCTGCAGCATAGGTGCCCAGATACTTGCCATTGCAGCGGCTCTGAGTACTACCCCATCTTTCTTTCCCTGAGCTTCAGAGAAGACGGATGGGGCTGTGCCACTCTCCACCTGGCAAGAACTGAGTGGCACCTGCATGCCGGGTGCTCCGTTCTCTGGCTCCCTTGCTTCCTTCCTCGCTTGCTCAATAGTGGCGGTGGCTGTGGCTCTGAGACCACAGCACCCTAAGGTTGGGCTGACTGGGGACAAGGGTGGGGCTGCATCTACGCTTTGCTGAATCCTGTTACAGTCCCCAAATTGCAGTGGCTTTGCCATCAGTGTTGGGGAGTGAGCGGGAATTTTAAACTATTTACAAACTTTAAAAATTTCTTTGTTTGTTGCTGCTCTACCCCAGTTCTCCTGGCTTTCAAAATATACCCAAGTAAATTTACAGACAACTGATTACTATTTCCTTGTCCTATGTCTACAAATTTACAATTTTTACTCCAAATGTAAACTCACTGATTGTCCACATTTACTATTTATTCGAGCACTCACTTTTCACTTCTTCACCTGTGATGACTTTATTCATCTGCAGTGTCCATCACGTTATCTTCCTCATGCAAGCCACACGTCCAGTCCTGACCCTCCTTGTGGGCCCATTGCTGACACATGTTGGGGCACCCTTTGTCGTATCCTGCCTCTGGGCGACAACATCAGCTGTGTCTTGTCCGTTTTTTTCTTCTTCCGTGCTTGGATGGAAGCTTGAGGATTAAAAAATGGCATGTAGAAAAATTACATATGCAAAAGAAAACACAGAGACACAGAAGAGTCAGGAGGACAACCCAGTAAAAACTGAATCTACTGGCTTTATTTTTCATAGGCTTTATGTACCACATCCAAAGATGAGGGAGAATGACCTTAGGTGTCTTTTGGCCATTTGAACTTCTTCTGTTGAGAATTCTCTGTTCAGCTCAGTGCCCCATTTTATAATTGGGTTGATTAGCCTTTTATGGTCTAGTTTCTTGAGTTCTTTATATATTTTGGAGATCAGACCTTTGTCAGTTGCGGGGTTGGTGAAGATCTTCTCCCAGTCAGTGGGTTGCTTTTTGTCTTAGTGACAGTGTCCTTTGCTTTACAGAAGCTTCTCAGTCTCAGGAGGTCCCATTTATTCAATGAGGCCCTTAATGTCTGTGCTGCTGGGGTTATACGTAGGAAGTGGAACTCCTGTGCCCATGTGTTGTAGAGTACTTCCCACTTTCTCTTGCTTATGTTTCAGAGAGTTGTTTACTAATTCCCTTTTGAAGGACACTTAAGAGTCTAACTTTCCAAATCTCTTCAGAGTTAGGAATGCCTGCATGCCTGCCATGTGCCCAGTGGGAAGTGAGGTACAATGATATATGGTTCTTTCAGGTTGCCCCAGAGACACATTGTACCTTAATCCTCTTACTAGACAAATTTCTTAGCTCTATTCTCTCTCTTCTTTGCTTATCCACCTTCTCAAGGGAAAAAATACTTAAAGTGATCCATAGGAAAGAGACAGGCGATAGATAGACCCATGGCTCTTGAATGATCACATTAAACATAGATCTTCACACATACTAAATATTGTATTTTGATGCTAATGGAAACACAAACTTTCATTTTGTTAAGCAACTTAAATGGTTAGGTGTCACAGTAGTTGACACATCATATTACAAATCTCCATCAATGTAGCTCATGTTGAATTCATAGGCTGCTTAAAACTGATTACTCCCTTGTTTCTCTTCACATATCAAAGCATGGAACAGAGACATATTGTTCTACCTGTTCTCCCCTCTCATACCCAATGCATCTCCATCATCTCCCCAAAGTTTCAGTTTCTCATAGACTTCTGCCTTACTTCGATAAGATGGTGCTGAGCTTCACCGCTCAGAGTGTTCCTGGCTACCTAGCCCCTGCTTAACATTTGGATTTGCAAAATCATCATCTGTGGGACTCCAATCCTAATCTCCATGTTGATAATATATTCCTCTTGTGTGATTCTGTTTTATCGTATGCTTCCTTCTTTCTTACCAAGTGACACCTTATAATCTTTCTTGTCTTTATAATACAACCAATATTGTGAATATTTGAGCATATTTATTTATATCTTCAGCAGTAACTATATGTTCATTAAATGTTTGCTGCAAAATGGGTGATAACATGACACATCACAGGTATTCTAATTTATGTTCAGGAATATATACTGATATATACATAATAGTTGGTACTTTAAATAATAAAATTGATGACAGATGCATTATAATCTACAATCTACATTAAACCATCCAATAGAGAAAAAATTCCAGAACATATTACAATTTAATTACATTCTGTTTAAAGGTTAGATGACCCATATACTCACAAACACACACATTTTAGAAACAGTAGCTCTTGCATGTAATAAAAAAATGAATGTCTATAACGTTAACCTGGAATAAGTATTACTAAATAAAATTTTAATGACTTTTATGTTTAATCCAATTTTACTATCCATCTTCCTATTGCATTTTTAAATTCTTTTTTTTTAGTTTAATTGTCCTAGTATTTCTAAACCACACATCCCTCTCATATGTCACCAAACTGATGTACTAACTGAACCTCTGCAATAGAGTTCTCTACTTGTACAATAAACTTGACATGGCATTGAACTCATAATTTCCCACCCTCACTCTGCAAAGGCAGTTACTCCGTTCTTGAATTCTCAGCTTTCCTAATATGACATGTTCCTGCTGATCTCCCCAGTCACACACAGGGAGCTTTTCTTTGTCAGTAAAAGGTTTTCAAATCTCCCTTCTCACCACTCCTGTTCATCACTTAAGTTTTTGCCTAGACAGATAACCATTTTGTCATAATTATTTGTAGGATAAGCTTTGCTCCACCAATGCAGCATTGTGCAAAGATTGACCTCACTGATGTGCATGTCTCAGAGCACTCTGTATCATGGTTACTTTTCCTGTCCAGTTTGTCTAGTTCCTGTACTCTGTGTTACCCAGGACTCCAGCATCTCAGCATGCCCCATTACTTCCCTATGTGTTCCAGCACATCATGCTCCACAACACTATAAATATTCAGTGCCTTCTCATGTAGTACATCTTTCCTGATTACAACACTTTTTTTCTCCTAAACTTAGCCTGCCCTTGCTGAACCTAAAAGTGTCGGCAGTCCAAAATAAAACAGAATGTAAAACCCACTGTTACATTTCCATTTGTTATTTTAGTAGCTACACAAAAGATCAGGCTACCTAAGTTATATTCCTTATTTTAAAAGTTAGTAGAATGTATTAAGATCATAAAACATCAGGATCATGATAATATCATCAATATTTATTAAGAAATGTTGAAACAAACCTAGAATGCAGATTTTAAAGATTAAGATGAGATAAACGTAATCAATAATTTTACTACTTTAGAATAATGGGAACTGACAATATAATAATGATTGCAAAATTCATCCATATCTCCATCAGCCTGAATAAACACAGGTAAAAATAAATGTCACTAAACTTATTAACATTGATTTCAGTTAAAACCCCTAAAATACATTTGTTCTGAGTCAGAGAAGGGTAGTGGATCTTTCTTTGTACCACCAGCTCCATAATAATGACACAGAGACTTATTAATTATGAAAGCTTGGCCTTGGTTTAGACTTGTTCCCAACTAGTTCTTATAATGTAAATTAACCTGTTTATATCAATCTACCTTCTGTCACATGGCTCATTACCTCACATCAGCACTATATATCTTCCTTCTTCAGCATCTTGCTAATGAATCTCCTGCCTATTCTCAGATTGTTCCCTCGAGCTCCTCTCCCTCCCCAGAAGTCCTGCCTATCCTCTCCTGTGAGGCTGTTGACCCTTCAGCTCTTTATTAAACCAATGAGAAGGTGCTTTAGGTAGAGGAGGTAAAACAGAGACACGTCTTTACAGTATACAAAAGATTATCCAACAACAAAGAAAAGAAACAAGGTTTTAAAAGAGAACATTATTTTACTAACACACATTTTTTTTCTGATAGAAGTGATCAGGATATTTTTAAGGAAAGAGGGGGTGATTGCAATCCACAAATATATTCAGATTGGCCATTCACAAGATGCAATTGATAAAGTATCCAAAGAGAGTGTTTGGCATGGAAAATCATTTTCTTGACATTAGAGCTAGGTATATACAGTGAACATTTCCAGAGGAAGAAGTTTGTTGATTGAATAGTTTTCTCACATTCATCTCCTGCATTTGTGATACTGCCTTTGTCTATCTTGTGCTTCTATAGAATGATCCCACTCACTATGGAGAGCAGTTTACGAAGAACAGACTTGCACTTCTTTAAATTTTGGAGGTCAGAGAGGCCAGTCAGCCCAAGAGGATGGAGTTTGACCTGTTGGGGTTCTTTGCAAGGCTTCATAATAGTGAGGAGGAAAAGAATGCTGAGTGACCAGCCTCAAGTCTCTCTAGAACTGACATCAATCTCATGGTGTAGACAGAATCATCCTTTTGAGCTATAAGATCAGCAGCAGTCCCTTCTAAATTCACAGGAAACAGATAGTGTAATATTTCCAACAAGGTGGAATCTGTATTTTTCCAATCAAGGTATCTTCAGATTATACTTTATCTACAAAATATAATTTATTGGGGGTATAGCTCAGTGGTAGAGCATTTGAATGCAAAATATAATTTATGGGCTGTGGAGATTGCCCAGTGGGTAAGAGTATTTGCTCTGCAAGCATGAATATCAAAGCTCATATTCCCATCATCCACGTAAAAAGCTGGGCATGGCTGCATGTGCCTATAACCATAGTCTTGATATACAGGGACAGGAATGTTCCTCAGAGCTTGATGGCCAGCCAGACTCACCCACACAGCAAGCTTCTTGTTGTTTTGGCAAGAGACTCTCCTAAGGCTAGGACATAGAGAGTGGCAGAGGAAGAACCAGCCATTCTGCTCTGGTCTCCATATGCACACTGCTGTGAAACACTATTCTTGTGGAAATGTGAACAAACATCTCCTCATCCTAGACAGGCAACCAACAACTAACCCAACTAAGGAAATCGGTGGACTCCAACTAGTTGAACTAATCGATGTAGATTCAAGGGTGTCAGTTAGTCTGAGCTTCCTCCAGACAGCTTTGTTGATCTACTGCTTTCAAGCAGCTTGGGTTGTCTAAGAGTCTTCCAGGTATCTCAGATAATATAATGGCTTGGCTGGTCTTGCAGTCTTTTAGGTATCTTAGGTAATCTAATGGTTTGGTTGTTCTAAGAGTCTTTTATGTATCTCAGATAACCTAATGGCTTGATTGTTCTTACTGTATTTAGGAATCTCAGATAATCTAATGGCTTGGCTGGCCTTTAGAGTCTTTTAGGTATCACAGATAATCTAATGACTTAGCTAGTCTGTGAATGTTTCTAAGGAATCCTTCCAGCTTAAACGCTTCTGGGGAGTGAGAAGCATCATGGATCTTGTCAGTTTCAGAAAATTCCTGAAGGCTTCGATTTGTTTACTTCAAGAATTTAAGATCTCTCAAGGCCGATGGGCTGTTTAACCTCCCTTTAGAATATCCTGTGATTTAACAAGTTTCCTTTCAAAATGGGAAGTTTTATATCAGGGGAAAATCCACACAATATATATTCACACAATAATGGACATAAAGCACACATTGTAAAATGCAATCAGAAATATTATTATTATTATTACTTATTGCTTTCCAAACACAGTTTTAAGTTAACTGCTTCTGTTTACATTGATGTGTCTAAAACACCTCCAGCATAAAATGTTTAGCAGTAGCATATAAACTCTTATTATCACTACTATGGCATGTCTGACATGAAGATATTTGAATTAACAGCTTCTCCATGCCATGTAACTTGCCCTTGTGGTGTAATTCCTCATCTTGCTGAAGTTGTCCTCACTCCCTGGACATGCATCCCATCGGGCTGACATAGTCTGAGCTCTAGTTCTAATGCCTCCTCTGTCTCATTGGATCCCTCAGGCAGCTAGATGTCACATGAATGAAATCTTTTCTCTGCAGCGCTCCCCTTTGCCACACAATGCCATGGTGTTCTCAAGTTTCACAACAAGAGAGCAGCTCTCATCTTTCCTCCACACTGCCTGGACAGAAGAGCTTCATGTCACCATGAATATAAGTAAGATTTCTCTGCTCAGGTTTCCTGCCTTCTGGACTCCTTCCACTTCCCTTTTCTAATTGGTAGAAAATATAGACAAACACAGCAGATGCACACATTCTTCTCTGTACTCAAACTATTGAGGGTGGCTCCCATGTGTGTGACTTTTCTCAAGGATTTTTCCCAAGTACAAACAGAACTGTACCAGGGAGGACAAAATTTTCAACAAAGCAGTTTAGTCCTTTTCTCTTTGTTTTCGAAAACAGTAGAAATAGTTTTGCATTGCATTTTAGCCAAGTTAATGAGTTAACAAATATTTTTTAATTGCTAATATATGTGTCAGATTCTGTGGCAAGCAAACCCAACAAGGTTTCTTCTCTCATAAATCTTACAGATTTGAGCAAGTGTAGGATCAGGTCAGTGTGCTTCTCTCTCCTGGGCACTGACCTCAGGCTTCTTGGTAACTCTGGTCAAGGAGGCCAGGGAGGAAAAGAGCAGTACAAGTTTCTCCATGTAATTGCCATGCCTTGCTACACAGCTTTGCTTCTAATACTTCTAAAGAAGCCCGAAACTTTCTTCATTTTCTGTAGCAGTATGCAAATCATATTTAAATATCAGGTCACAACCTGCTTCTCCACTCCAATTCATTAACGTCCATGAGGATGTTCTATAAAACGGATGAAAATATACATAGTGACACAAATACGCAAAGCTAAATATCGACAGTAGAGAAATGCAAATGAACTTAACTGCCATGTGATTTTCCTAGCAGGAGACACTGCTAATATGAAATTTTATGAAGCATCACAGCACCCATAAAGCAAGAAAATAAATAACTGAATTTCCGAACAATGTGCATAAACTTAGTATTACCTTTAACTATGGAAAAGACACCCGTGGTATATAGCCATTAAGGTCTCAGATTTGTTTAATTGATTGTCACTAATGCCCCCATTGAAATGCAATTGAAAAATAATATATCTGGCAATAAAATATGACAGTTGAAGAAAGTTCATGAGTGACATTTTTATAAACTTGCCAAGTGTCTAGAATTAGGAATGGGCTAGATATGGTCACAAGGTACACTATTCTCACAGCTAATACCTTCTGCTGTTTTACTGATCATCTGATAACTCTGGTTTCATTCATAATGGGTGGTAGAGGAACAGAGAAAATGTATAATACAATAAAAATAATAAAAAAGAAGGAGTGGTAACTGAAAATTCTGTATCAGATTAAATACTTGACATAGTATTGCATGAATTTTTATACCAAATCTCATTTTGACCTTGCAGAAGTTAATTCTATATTTATCAACAATATTTTCTCATTCACTAATTCAGCTTTTTTTTTTTATCATAGCTCCAGGTGCAACAGCTTTAGCCTCTGTCATGAAATAGACTGAGTGGTTTTAATAGCAGATTCTTACTTTTCTCCTGTTCTGGGGGCTAACATCCCAACTCCTAAAGGTGCCAGTAGATTATGAGTTTCTGATTATGGCCTGCACTCTGGTTTGAGGATTGTCACCATCTTTCTGTGTATCCAACTAGCAGGAAGATAGAATATTAGTGTTTCATCGCGCTTCTTTGTTTAGATAGTCTACTTCTGTCCAATCAGGGTCCTAGTTACATGACCTCAATTTACTAAAAGGCTGGGGATTTAATCAAATGGTAGAAAACATTCTTTTGCTGGAATCCAGTCCCAAATAGCACAAGGAAACCTTTACTACTTCCTTAAGACATCTACTTCCAAATAAAATGGTTGGAGGTTAGGGATCCAAGCTGCTTTGGGACTGTATAGTTCAAGCCTCACATGTTTATCATTATAAATAATATACTGAACTGAATGATACTTCTGTTAGTCCCTGTTTGACAAAACGTGTTCTCCTTCTTTCACTCCAGCAATAATGAGGCAGAGATCATACACACAGATTTGCAAAGAAAGGAATTACTCTTGCTAAACTGTATAGTTTTAAAGCTCAATGATTAATACAGTTTGTAAATATAACATATGCTAGAGTTAAAGTCAAACAATAAACCGTGGGTTACAAAGTTGCATGATTCATTTTAGGTATATTCTTTCCTTCTTATTATTTATAATGGGGTCTTACTGCAGTTACCACACTGGTCTTGAATCCATAGACCTCAGTGATCCTTCTGTCCCATTCTTTTGTGACTATGGATGTGTACCCTCAGTCCAAAATATATTCTTTTTTTTTTCGAGACAGGGTTTCTCTGTAGCTTTGGAGCCTGTCCTGGAACTCCCTTTGTAGACCAGGCTGGCCTCAAACTCACAGAGATCCGCCTGCCTCTGCCTCCCGAGTGCTGGGATTAAAGGCGTGCACCACCACCGCCCGGCTCCAAAATATATTCTTAAATCAAAGTGTTGATCAAACTCTTTCATAACTGACAGCTAAAGGTCAGATATTTCTCTCTGGAACTTTTTTATTATGCAGAACTCAGCTCTTAATATTGCTAATGAGGACGAATTATAACAGAGTTTTCTTGTCACATAAGGATAGCCAAAATAAAGGTTTGTGTTTAATTTACTTTCTATTATTGTGATAAAGACCTAAGCAAAAGCAACTTGAGAAGGAAAGGGTTAACTTCACCTTAGAGTTTAAAGTGAAGTCAGGGCAGGAACACAAGAAAGGAATCTGGAGACAGTAACTAACGCAGAGGCCATAGTGGAACTGAGCCTACTGATTGGCTCTTCTTGGCCTGCTCTGCTCTGCTTTGTTATTTTTATTTTTATTTATTCTTTGATAATTTCATGTTGTATGTTTTTAATCAAATTCTTTCCAGTTCTCCAATTTATCTCAGATCCTCTCCTCTACCCAACTTTGTGTTCTTCATTGAAGGAAGGAAAGGAAAAGAAAAAAAGAAGAGAGAGGAAGAAAGAAAGAAATAAAGTAAGAAAGAATAGAGAATTAAAGGAAGAAAGGAAGGAAGGAAGGAAGGAAGGAAGGAAGGAAGGAAGGAAGGAGAAAGAAAGAAAGAAAGAAAGAAAGAAAGAAAGAAAGATGGAGAGATAGAGATAGATTGAGAGAAGAAGAAGGAGGAGGAGGAGGAGGAGGAGGAGGAGGAGGAGGAGGAGGAAGAAGAAGAAGAAGAAGAAGAAGAAGAAGAAGAAGAAGAAGAAGAAGAAGA
>JABTXL010000001.1:16696425-16747480 GCA_025134845.1 Neodon shergylaensis
GAAGAAGAAGAAGAAGAAGAAGAAGAAGAAGAAGAAGAAGAAGAAGAGGTTCATATCATGGTTTGTTCATAGCATATTAGGTTCATATCATATTAGGTTTGACTCACTCTGAGCCTGAACCTGGGGCCTTTCCTGGAATTTGTTTGATATACCTACATTGCACATCTTTTCCCAAGTTTCTATGAGGCACAGCTTCACAAATGGCTTCCCTACCGCCTTCCTGTAGGTACCCGTACAGAGAATGCTCCCTGTAGAAGTTATTCAAAGGAGCATCTGAAAGCATCATTTAACACAGCCATCCTTGGAGTGGAAACAGCAGTCTATTTTCAATTTTTAATTTCTTTAATTTACATTATTTACAAAGTATATAATATCAAAATTATTTTTCAGAAAGATTTATTATGTTTTTTTTTGTCTTCAAATATTTTGTATAAGCCAGAAGTGTGTATTTTGGCTTTATTCTCCTATGAGTAACATGAAACTTCAAACAAAGAAATTAACTATCTGTTTCTACACCTGGACCTATACTGCTATACACAGTAATAAATAAAATAGCTAACAGCATTTTCTCTATGACGATGAACAAACATTACAGTTAGCCTACAATACTGATTTGATTGATTTGTTCCTTGTCCTGCCATAATTGTCACTAATAGTGTTCCTTTCATTTTTGAAAATGCTTCAGTATGGAAAGCATACAAACAGACGTTGTGACAAATGATACTTTGCTTTGGATGAGCAGTGTCTCCTTTAAAGGCTTATATATTGAATAATTAATCTTCATTTGGAAGTGGCATTGAGATGTGATTGGATAATGAGGGTGACAACCTCATTAGGTAAATCCTTCGTTGAATGGGATATTAGAAAGTGGGGATGATTACCAGAAGTACTTTTTCCAGCAAGTGTCTTTGAAATGACATTCTATTCCTTGGACCCTTCCTATGTTTTTCAGTCTCATGCTGTAGAAGTAACGCCACTTTGCTCTGCCATAATCTTCATCCCATTGTGATCTGCAATGGCCTAACCTGAAGGCGAGCACACCAGATGAAGGGAAATGCAATAGAGTAATACTACACTAGCTCTAAATAAGATATAAAAGGGATTCTTCATTTAAGTGGGAGACTCACAGATCACAGTGGGGAACAGAAACGGAATCCAGCATCTGGGTGTGCGAATGGGGATAGGGAGAGCAGTGGGCATGCACCTTTTGGTACCCAACATGGTCCAGCTTCTTAAAGGCCATTGGCTAAAGAAGTTCCTCATCACCTCCCCTTTTTGAGAGTTTCAAACCCAATACAAAACTATATACAATAAGAACAGATATCAAGTATAAAAGTTAGAATTAAAACCAGCATAAACAATATTAAACAAAAAGCATATGCTAAATGTTTTAATAATTATTTTATCTTACAGAGTCTAAGTTTTGTATTAGAAATGGCTTGGCTAAGTCATAAGAGGAAAGTAACTACAACTATCTAGTCTTCAACCCCATCATTTTATATTAAAATGGCTTGGTTAAATCATAGGAGGAAAGTAATTATAACTATTTAGTCTTTAACCCCATCGAAGGCTTGAGAAGGGAAATAATATTACTTGAGTAGGCAGGAAGGGCAATCAAGCAGCTTCCAAAATGTGCAGTAGATGACAAAAACAACTGGCCACCTGGGAAATTACCTGAAGTCTCATTTGCAATGTTGAAACAATCAACTTTTGATAAGGCCTAGAGTAACTGACAGACCATTTTTGGTGGCAGGAAAAATTTCAAAACCATTTTACCCTGTCTTAACAAGGTTTGGCAGTCTTTTTTCTTGTATCCTGCTTGTCCTCTACAGACACCGTGCATCTTGTCAGTAGTTGAGGCATGGGAAGTTCCTTGCTCAAAGGTCAGTTTTTCCAAGAAGGAAACAAGCTCCAAGTGGAGTGTCTCTGGTGCTCAATATTCTCTCAGGAATAGATTGGTGCTTCCAGGAGCAATCGTGTCTTACTTTAACAGTATTCTAAGTTATTTAAGCACCATATTCTACAGTTCTTTGAAGTGCTTGAAGATTAACTATCTATGTGGAATACAATCTCTATGTATCTAAAGAACCTGATTAATCTAACTATAAGTGTGACAAACATGGATGTCTATTGACCTCCTTAATACCTATATAAGCTCAAAGGCTAAGACTTCATATTAGAATATTAAACAATCTTTAAACAACTGTGCAGCAAATAAGACAATAATCTCAAAATGTAAACAATTTATAAGTATCTTGATCAGAGGTAAAAATGTATAATGAAATATAATGAATATATCCTAAAATCATATCAATATTCAAAATGTCTTAGAGGTAGAATCATGCATGCATGCATACAATATGACAAAATTACTTTTCATAGGTGTAGAAATATTGTAAACAGAAATAGGAGCATATTCAATATAACAGATATAATTTTGTATCAATATACAAGAGACTCTATACCTCTGTAAATTTTCTATAAATAATAGCTCATAAGCATTCACTCTATTACTCACCATTATTATTAGTGTGAGTAAGCTATTATTCCACAGTTTCCGCCAACACTATCCCAGTGTGCCAGATGACTGTGGACTTGAACATCTGAAACTATGAACAAAAACAAACATTTCTCCTCTATTCTAGGGATGATGTCTGTCTTATTCAGTGTTCTATTGCTGTGAAAAATACACCATGACCACAACAACTCTTATAAAAGAAATCATTTTATTGGCGTTAACTTACACTTTCAAAGGTTTAAAACTTATAATAGCAGGGAGCATGTAGGCAGACATGGTGCTGAAGTAGTAGCTTGGAGTTCTACATTTCATCCACAGGCAGCAGAAGTGGGTGAAATTGGGATGTAGCTTGGGATTTAAACTCTCAAAGTTCAACCCCTTTGACACACTTCCTCCAAGACCACAGTTCCTAATCCTTTTAAATAGTGCCCTTCCCTGTTGTTTGAGCACTCAAATATAAGAACCTCTGGGGCCCATTCTATTCAAACCATGCTGTCATAGCAATAAAATTAAGAAAATAAATAAACCACCACCAACAACAAAAACTGAAGCCCTAGACAGTCCTTGTCATGATTTTCCTGTTAATTCCACAATGATGAGCCAGGTAAAAGCCAAATTTAGGAAGCATCTGCTCAGAATTTTATGGTGACAAAGTCATTTCACTTAAAAGGCAGTAGGTATAAACATTCTCTGACAAAAAAAGGAATGTTTGCCTTTCCTTTTGAGAGAAAATAAATATTCCTCCTATATGATTCTCCTCTATCTTCAAACCTTACCACTATCACTTCTGCAAATGGAAAGATGCCTGATTTACACATTTTTATCCATTGTCTGTAATCTGGACTTTTGAAATTCTTTTCCATCCAAGAGAACCTGGTGAGAGTATTCATTTTTTTTCTGCCGCCCTTCGCCATCAGAAGGTTCTTCTTCAATAAGTGAGACTCTGCAGATTCTGTAGTTGGGTTGTTTATCTTAAACTGAGCACAAAGAAAATTTATTTTTTAAATATTATAATTAGGTTACTGTTCTCTTTACTGAAGCATCTGTAGGAACATGAGTGTGTTTCTCTGAATGAATGAGCAGCCACATTTATTTTTATTAAATCTAAACCTGTCCTCTGAGAGAAATGAATTTAATTCTGTGTTCTGATATAAAAATGCAATATTCTCTTTGTTTTAAAGTAAAACCCTGCTCACAAAGAGGCTGCACTTTAATTGAATCTCCTGATTCCAATTTTTTTTATCTGAGTTAGAATCTCCCTCAGATATAGGATAATGTTTTTACTGATAAATGACTGCATTAAAGTCTATGTTTCCTCACATAAACAAATATGCATGAATAGTTATCTATGATCTGTCACTGGCAGGATGGTAGCATTGGTTATAATAATATTGTACCCTTTTTTCAGAAGTACCATCTGCAAATCAAAACAAACATTTTCTAAAAATAAGAATTTATGTATATATAAATTTTTAACAATGTAAAGCAGTTTATAAACATTACGCTATCCAAATAGTTTCTTACAACTGTCTAGACAGGAATTGTGACAAAGAAAACAGTCATACATTGACCAACTACATCTTCACCTTAGCTAAGTTTAAATCAGGAAAATATTATCCTTTTAAAATGCCCCTTTAATAGCAGATGATGACAAACAAAACTACTAATTGCTGTTACTGCAATTATGTGACCACAAAACCACAATGACTGAGATGATTAATTATTGCCTTTAATAATTGATGGGAGCGAAGAGCTAAGTTAGATGCTGTGGATCTGGTCCTTCTCGATTGGCAAGGGTGAAAGTGATGGCAAAGCCTGGAGTCACCTGTGGGCTTGATGGGAAAAAGTTGTTTTTCTGGTGAGACTGTTCAAATGGCATGGCTTGACCAATGTGCACAGCTCTCCTGTGTTGGGGTTTTCTGTGAAACTATGCAAACATCAGGGCTTGGTCAACCTGGACAGCTCTCGACCTCCTCCCTCCCCTGGGTTCCAGTTATTTCACCCTCCTGTTTATGCCTCCCTCTTTATCTACATGACCTCTCAAGCCAGGCAAGTTTGGGCCTACTATTACTATCTCAGCCTCAGCGAAACTGGGATTCTTACATGGTGTATTGGCTATTTCCCCACGGCTGTGACAATCTGACAAGAAACAATGTAGGGGGAAAAGAAGGATTTATTTGTCTCCCAGCGTGAAGTCATCATTAATCATAGTGGCAAGGGTATGACAGGAGCATAGCGTGGCAGGTCTCATGGATTCCGGGGTGAGGAAGCAGAGAGAAAGAAAGCTAGTGCTCAACTTGATCCTTTTTCTCATTCAGTTTGAGACCCCAGCTCATGTGATTTCGCCACTCTTCAGGGTAGGTCTTCTCAAATCATTTAAATCTCTCTGGTCACACCATAACACACCGCGAGGTTTATGACGTAAGGGACTCCAAAACCCAGTCATGATTGCCCATCGCCCATGAGACTTAGTTTACACAAATCTAAGTGTTCTAAAAGTCCACAGCAAAACCTGCATGGCTTCTTCCAATCCAAGCTCAGAAATCACTCTTGCTGCTTGGCCTTTCTGTCACAGTTGCAGTATGAGAGTGGCTAGACAGAAGAGCACATGCACCGTGGCCCACTGAGACACATAAAAGTTTAAAAGGGGGCAGTTAATCTGACCAGGCAGTTACAAACAAAGCAATAGATGAATTAAAATATACTTAGTAAGGATTTTAAAAATGCTATTAACTGCATAAATCTATACATTTGTGGATTTTTCTTTCTAGAATCTCAAACTCTGCATTACTTCCAAAAGTATAGTTATTTTCATTATTTACACTGCATTTCATCAGCTTTATCTTTCAAATACAGCATTGTAATTTTCCTGTGTAATCTTCTTGTACAAAAGACAATTTTATTGCAATAATATATATAAATTAAACAGATGTTACATGGCTTCTGAGAATGTTTTTGTAAATTTTAGGGACATGATTATTTCAGTTAAGAAGAATTCTTATTGCCAGTCATCTAAAGAATAATACAATTGGCTAGGCAGAAAATAAGTTTTGAGAAAATGACTTATGTTACATCAGGATAAACCTAACAAATGAACATATCAATTTCTCAGCAATAGCAATGAGTTGTAGCATTTTTTCAACTTAATTTTCAGCTATGATTATAATATTCACGCAAATAAATAGAGGCCAGTCTTCCAAACCACATCTTTAGTTATTAGAATATGTAATTTCTATTCACCATGAAAGTTTTTAATTTTATCCCTACCTCTTCATATCAGAAAAGTATGAGAGAGCAAAAAGAATATAATAGTGTTGTATAATTTCCCAAATCTACTGAAAGGTATCCCTTGTGAAAATGCTATTCTGATTAGAGTTTTTCTAAGGAGAAAAAAATAGGGAAGTCTTGAGAATTAAAGCATTTTTGTTTTTTACCAGTAGTGTTTTGAAGAACTTTGTGATTCTCTCTGTTCTAGATCATAATCCTCGTATTTAAAATTCTGCATATTTAAACTGTGTGCCATCACTGTACTTTTGGGTTGTGTTTTGATTTTGTTCTTGATTTTATTTTTGTGACATCCTCCTCAGTCTGAGTTACAAACAAGGAGAATTTTGTTGTCATTAAAATCTACAGAAATGTCTACAAAGAACCACTAAAGAAAAAATTGAAAACTCTGCATTTTTTTTCTATAGCAAGATGAACTAAGAAGTAGTCTGATTGGGAATTCATTGTTGTAAAACTGATCTCATGTCCAATTGAGCTTCATTGGAAACACTTTAGACACAGAGCATCAATTTAATGATGATTTATTTAGTAAACCACCAGAAACAAAGGGAAAATTTTTAAAAAGCAAGACAAAGAAATCTATTGAAATGTTGTTATTCTTTTTATTTATTCATTCATTCATTCATTCATTTATTTATTTATTTTTATTAAAGATTTCTGTCTCTTCCCCACCGCTGCCTCCCCTTTCCCACCCCCCCAATCAAGTCCCCCTCCCTCGTCAGCCCAAAGAGCAATCAGGGTTCCCTGCCCTGTGGGAAGTCCAAGGACCACCCACCTCCATCCAGGTCTAGTAAGGTGAGCATCCAAACTGCCTAGGCTCCCACAAAGCCAATACGTGCAGTAGGATCAAAAACCCATTGTCATTGTTCTTGAGTTCTCAGTAGTCCTCATTGTCCGCTATGTTCAGCGAGACCGGTTTTATCCCAGGCTTTTTCAGACCCAGGCCAGCAGGCCTTGGTGAGTTCCTGATTAAGTAACTGATAAGTAAAAGAAAGTTAAAATTTCAAAAAAAGAGGGATCCATTGTGAAGTGCTTTAAGGGATTATATAATATTGCAGGGTTTCTCGTTAATAAGGAAATCCTTTCTAGAAAGTTATGATTCTTAAAGTAAAAGAAAGCTCTTATAATCTAAATTGACAGTAAAAAATCATTGCAAAACAACGGAGACAGAATTAGCCAGGGAAGTTTATCTCTTACAGAGAACTACCATCTCCAAGTAGAGATAGTGATCAAGGCTCTAGAGCTGTCTTGTTAGCTGGATGTATTCTGATTGTTGACTTCAATGATGTTTTTTTTTTATTTAAAACCAACCTTGTTCTGTTTACAAATGTACAAGCGAAATGACAATTCTGAGTTATCATCCTCTCCCTTGATTTCTATTCATAGACACATTGCATCAAATATTCCCTGAGCTTTCAATACTGTGTATCATCATATTATTTATCGCTTGACAGTTTTCATAATTTTTATTCCAAAATATTAACGTTTAATGAAAAATACAGAGAGAAGGGAAGGGAAAGATGGAGATAGACGATAGATTGTCTGTGTTTTAGAGAAATTACATACAAAGGAAAATATTAAAGTAACAGTTCATAGAAAATATGACTATAAAATCTGTTTTTTAATAATAATAATAATCTGGTTTTTGTTGTGCCAGACTCACCTATAACCCCATTCATCCTCTCTAAAAATGTCAGACCATGCTGTGGCCTATGATCTTGTGGTTATTTTCCAGGTCCGCAGAAACCATGCTCAGAGCATCCTTGCCATGTGTCTTCCAGTTGCTCTGTGGCAACTCAGGACCAAGAGGGCTCCAGATGTCACACTTTATCTTCACAGTCTTCTCGTTGTGATGTGGTGTGCTATATACTCAGGAGCACTGTCTTGGGTGATGGTTGTCATCTTCCATCTTTCTAACTTTAGTCCTGCCTTGTACAGGGTTATGTCTGAACAAACTAGTCACAAAGTACACTCCATTCTCTTTTATGATATTTGTTCTCACTTTCAAAATTATAATTATGCTATTTTTATTCTCTTTCCTCCTGCAAGCACTCCCATTATCTTATCAATGAGGTTATGGAAGGGGTCAGAAAACAAATCTCCAAAATGCAATGCTTAGAAGTGTCAAGTGCTTTAATGAACGGGTGTTAGAGGCAAGCCTTTTTCTGTACTATCTCTGACTTTTCTCCTCCTCGCCCCCTCTTTCTCCAAGAATCTAAAAATTCCTATGCCCCAAGGTGACTGTCAGATATTAGTACCCCGTCCCTTAAAGTCAAAAATACTACATTTTTTTTTTCTATTAACTCTCAGTGGAAGAGCTAAGCACAGAGAAACTCTTTGGTCTATCTTATTTGATCACAGCAAATGAGATCCTCCTTTTTAGAAGGTGTCCACAGTATATTGGAAAGGAAGGGATTCCACACAGGGCAAATGAGAAGAACCCCACCAATGGGCCATGCTGGTTTCTTTCAGGATCTGATAGCCTTAGCTCAGACCCCAAATGTCAATTGCATCTGATTGGGGCTGTTATTCTTTATTACAGCTGAACACCAAAAACATGTTTCCTTGGCTCCTGGCCTTTATTTGTGAAGGGTCCCATGCTCAATAAATTTTGTTTAGTGGATATTGTATACTTTTCCTGTTTTAGCCTGCCTTTGTTACAGGTGTGCTGATCACACATCTTGGGACAAGGAGAAATGTTACCATAACTTTTTGGGGCTACAATTGAGAATCTCTGACTCCTTGGAACAAAGAGAAAATGTGTATTTTTGAAAAACATATTTTACTTTTTATCATCTCCCAAATGAGAGACCAACTAACATTGTGATTTAATGGATGTATTTTTATTCAAGACTGATTAATTTGGTAGAGACTATGCTAGTCCATCTTGTAAATTTTATTAAAATACTAAACTTTTTTTTAAAATATTTATTTATTTATTATGTATACAATATTCTGTCTGTGTGTACACCTTCAGGCCAGAAGAGAGCACCAGACCCCATTACAGATGGTTGTGAGCCACCATGTGGTTGCTGGGAATTGAACTCCGGACCTTTGGAAGAGCAGGCAATGCTCTTAACCTCTGAGCCATCTCTCCAGCCCCAATACTAAACTATTTTATAATTAATTTAGTTTATTTTACTTTTTATATATTTAAAATGTTGACTTATATAATACATTTACATAAGTACTTATATTTTAAGTTTAGAAAGTTATTTTGAAATTTTATAATAATTTTTAAACCATGTTCCTTAGGCTCATCCCTTGCTATACCCTGATTCAGTTTTGTTTTGTTTTGGTTTGGTCTGGTTTTTCAAGATGGGGTTTCTCTGTAGCTGTGGAGGCTGGACTGGAACTCACTCTGTAGACCAGGCCAGCTTTGAACTCACTGAGATTTGCCTGCCTCCCGAATTCTGGGATTAAAGGTGTGCACCACCACTGCCCAGCCCTATACAGTTTTAAAATGAGGATGTCCAACATATATAGGAAGCAGGCAATTGGTTTAATTTTTCATTTTATATATGCAGAGTGCATTGTTTAGAGGTTTATCTGAGTTTAAAAAAATGGGATCTTTAAATAGCTAGGTAAATTTAAAGTTGGTATTAAAGCATGGCCATGAGCCTAAGTCAAAGGCAGAACCTTAAGGTTTGCATGGCTTCCATCTGCTAATGTGCTTCAACACTTGAACAACCTGGCTGTACTATTTGGAAATGTTGTAGATTCTATAGGAGGTGGAAGTTTATTGCTAGAAGTTGGTTGTTGGGGTTGATTATTGAAGCTTTATAGCCTGGTCCCACATGCAATTGACCAGCTACCTCTGCTCTTGTCATACCGTGACTTTTCTCACCATGATGGACTGATCCCCAAAATCTGTAAGCCAGAATAAAGTCTTCCTTGCTTAAATTTCTTCTTGTTGTTTGGTGGGAGCAATGAAAAAAAATGTAACTAATATACTTGTCTGAAAATCGGTTATGATACCTTCCTTACAGACCCAAGAGAAGGAATGCTGCAGAGAATTTGAGCAAAGAAGTTGGTAATTTTCCCTTCTCAGTCTATATCATGTCAAAATAATTTTCCAGCCACCTTTCTTTTTTATTTTTTTTTAAATTTTTATTAGGTTAAAAAAATACCAATCCAAATTCCCACTCCCTCCCCTCCTCTCATTCCCTCCACACACCCTCCCACCCCACCTCCTGCAATCCTAAAACAAAGTAAGACACTTTGCTTTGTGGAAGGTCAAAGGCCTTCCCTACTACATCTAGGCTGACCAAGGTATACATTCAAAGAGAATAGGATTCCAAAAAAGCCAGTAGATGCAGTAGAGATAAATCCCAGTGCCACTGCCAGTGGCCCCTCAGTCTGTCCCAGACATATAACTGTCAACCACATTCAGAAGGACTAGTTTGGTTCTATGCTTCTTCCTTCCCAGTCCAGCTAGAGTTGGTAAGCTCACATTAGCTCAGATAAACTGTTTCAATGGATGAACCCTTCATGGTATTGACCTCTTTGTTCATATTATCATTCCTTCTACTCTTCAACTGGGCTTTGGGAGCTCAGTCCAGTGATCTGACGTGAGTCTCTGCTTCTGTTTCCATATTTTAAATATAGTGATATTTAAAATAATCATCAGTCTGACTACAGGGCAAGACCAATTCAGGCAGACACCCTCTCTTTTATTGCTTAGTGTCTTAGGTGTGGTCATTCTTGCAGATTCCTGGGAATTTTTCTACAGCCAGGTGTATTGCTAATCCCAAAATGGTTCCCTCAATCAAGCTATCTCTTTCCTTGCTCTCATAGCTGTCCTTCCTACATCTCAACTATCCCATTCCCTCAAGTTCTCCTCAGCTCTCTCCTTCTCCCCTCCTCTTTCCCTTTCCCCTTACTTCTACCTCCTGTCCCAATGCTTTCAATTTTGTTGGACAATCTTGTCTATTCTCAATTTCCAGGTAAGTCTATATATGTTTTTCTTTGAGTTCACCATATTACGTAGCTTCTCTAGGATTGTGAACTCTTAGAAAAATTCCCAGGAATCTATAAGAATGACCTTAGCTAAGACACTAGGCAATAATGTCCCTTGTTTTTAGCTAGTATCCACATATGAGTGAGTACATCCCATATTCATTTGAGAAACTTCTATAAAATAAGGATACAGTCAATAAGACAAAGAGGCAACACTTGGGAGGCAGAGGCAAGCAGATCTCTGTGAGTTTGAGACCAGCCTGGTCTACAAAGCTAGTTCCAGGACAGGCTCCAAAACCACAGATAAGCCCTGTCTCCAAAAACCAAAAAAAAAAAAAAAAAAGACAAAGAGGCAGCCTACTAAATGTGAAAAGATCGTCACCAACACCACATCAGACAGAGCACTGATCTCCAAAATAGATAAAGAGCTCAAGAAATTAGACATTAATATTCTAAATAAGCCAATTAAAAATGGAGTACTGAGCTAAACAGAGAATTCACAAAAGGAGAATTTCAAATGACCAAAATATACTTAAGGAAATGTTCAATTTCCTTAGCTATTTGGTAAAAGCAAATTAAAACAACTCTGAGATACTATCTTACACCTGTCAAAATGACTAAGGTCAAAAACACTAATGATAGCTTATGCTGGAGAGGATATGGAGTAAGGAGAACACTCATCCATTGCTGGTGGGAATGCAAACTTGTACAACCACTTTGCAAATCAATATGGTGGTTTCTCAGATAATTGGGAATCAACCTACCTCAAGATTCAGCAATACCACTCTTGGGAATATACCCAAAAGTTGCTCAATCATACTACAAAAGTATTTGTTCAACTATGTTCTTAGCATCATTATTTGTAATAGCCAGAACCTGGAAACAACCTAGATGCTCCTCAACTGAAGAATGGATAAAGCATGGCACATTTACACATTAGAGTACTACTCAGTGGTAAAAAAACAATGACATCTTGAATTTTGTATGCAAATGGATGGAATTAGATAACATTATCCTGAGTGGGGTAATCCAGTCACCTTTCTAAACAGTTATCATTCTTCATCGAAAGTAAGTGCAAAATAAGTATTCTTCCTTAGTCTTGAAATTTTGATTTCTTGTTTTAAATCATCTCTATTGTGAGCTACATTACAAAAAATAATTCAGGCATTTTTCACATACAATTTAAAAATAGTAAGCAATAAACATCACCTGAAGAATTAGAATACTATCAATTTCTCTTCAGCAGTCTTTTAAAATATAGTATTTTTTTTCTCTTTTCAGGGTTAACCACTAGGCAGAAATTTCTGTCCCACCTGCCATTTTGCAAATAACTGAGAGGCTTAATATTAATAATAAATGCTCAAGTTTTTTTGTTCGGTTTAATCTTAATAAAAGCCATTCCGTCAACACAAAGAAATCCAGTCAAACCAGATTAGACCAGGTTAAAATGCTCATATTTAAAAAATGTGGCACTCTCAGGCTGAGACAGCATGGTAGGAAGAGGAGCCCATGCAAACTGAAACCATGTGTTCCTTTTTCAGGTACAAGCCTAAATAGCCTGTGGGAGTGGTCTTGACCCTCCCTACGGAAGGGGTCAGCACTGGGCAGGCTGATAATTGGAGTCTGGATTGGGACGACTCCCAGGCCAAGAGCTTCCAATCATTTGTTACTAGCTATCTCTTACATTTTAAATTAAGCCATATTTCTTATTTATTTATTTATTTATTAAAGATTTCTGACTCTTCCCCGCCACCGCCTCCCATTTTCTTCCCCCTCCCCCAATCAAGTCCCCCTCCCTCATTAGCCCAAAGAGCAATCAGGTTTCCCTGCCCTGTGGGAAGTCCAAGGACCACCCACCTCCATCCAGGTCTAGTAAGGTGAGCATCCAAATTGCCTAGGCTCCCACAAAGCCATTGCCATTGTTCCTGAGTTCTCGGTAGTCCTCATTGTTCACTATGTTCAGCGAGTCCGGTTTTATCCCAGGCTTTTTCAGATCCAGGCCAGCTGGCCTTGGTGAGTTCCAGATAGAACATCCCCATTGCCTCAGTGTGTGGGTGCACCCCTCTCAGTCCTGAGTTCCTTGCTCCTGCTCTCTCTCCTTCTGCTCCTGATTTGGACCTTGAGATTTCCGTCCGGTGCTCCAATGTGGGTCTCTGTCTCCTTTCATCGCCTGATGAAGGTTAATATTCAGGAGGATGCCTATATGTTTTTCTTTGGGTTCTCCTTATTTAGCTTCTTATGTAACTAAGCTATACTTTTTCATGACATGTATTCACATCGGGTAAGGTAATATTCCACAGCAGACCACCATGAACTGTTATTTGATTTCATGTGATACAAACCTTTACTTTTGTTTTACATCTTTGAGTTATATACATCTATGTGTGTGCACACACACCATAATGCATGTGTGGAGGTCAGAGGATAATGTAAGCCAATTTCACTATGTCGGTTTCAGGGATTGATCTCACATTGTCAGAATGGCAGTTTGTTATTATTTGTTGAGACATATTTCTGGACCTGGATCTTCATTTGAATACCACTATGTCACATTAATTTGACATGCTAAATTTTGATTAAGAAGAACTGTTATGCTCCTTCTGAAACTGTCTCTCCTGTCTTAGGAGTGTCAGCATAGCTCCTACAACAGGTGAGGGAAAATGCTACATTTGCTCAACTATAAAGCTTTCAACAATTTGCTCTAATAAATTTCTAATTAATATTTGAGGAAAAACATTTTTTTACTGTTACTCCGATTCTCTTCCTAAGAAATAGTCTCAAAAATGGCAAAAAAAGATAAGTCAATACAAAGACTTAGTGATGTGTCCTCAAAGCATTTTCTGGAAGACTGTGTCTATTGCAGTCCCACCCATGAAAGTACATAGAAATACCTATCTTCAGTGTACAGCTGTATAAATATTAATTTTCATCAGAGATCAGCGTGAATCTGTGCTGTCTTGTGATCTATCTAAGGGCCAACTTAATAGGACACTCATATTCATTCCATACATTTTGGACATATACATAGGCATTTATAAGCAAAAGAAGCAGAATGCTTGCTTTTAGATGACTGATGTAAAATAAAGAAGTATTCTGTGTAGTGGCTGAAGTTATAAAGTTGAATTTTCGGATATGGAAGTCAGCTTAATTAAAATTCTCTAATATTAGTATTCTACTTTTAAATTACTTCATGTGTAAATTTTCTAGTAATGAATTTCTGTCTTTTTTAATAACTATTTTCAACAACAACTGATAATTTTATATGTATTATTAAAATTAAGGGCCAATTGAGGAGTAGTATAGGTACCTAAAGTATTGGAAAATTCCTAAAAAATTATACACGCACACACACACACATATTCCTCAAATTTGTATTTGTGTATATAATTGATTCAAATGAAATCACTAAATAATGGGTGAGACAAAGCACCACTAACCATTTCTTGTCACCAAATGAAACTTCCAGTACTGGGATTAGGTGACACCTAATAGAGCTGTTGGCCAATGGCTCCATGAATATCCCTAAACAGCCTAGCCATTGCCAAGAGTATCAGTTGCTCTTTACAAACTGATGGTAAGGCCCCACTGCTGAAAACAACAACTGTACAACTCATCTAACTGTTGCCTACATGGAACCTTCACCTCGACATCTAGTATCTTTGGTACAGGAAAATAATCTCTATGTTAACCAAAAAAAAAAAAAAAGTAAACATCAACCCACCCACAAACCCGTTGATCTATAATGATATGCTGACTCCAAGATGTGTTAGGGCAATGATAGTACAAAGTTTATGTTATCGAATATCTGATATGACTTAAGGCCTACTCAATGAGATGGAGCACATATCCAACACTGCTTGGGCAAAAAAGAATCTAAGACTAGGGTAAAACCAAATAATACTGGTCTAAAATAAATGTATCAATGAAATGACTCATAATGATCAATTCTAATATACTCATAGATCACTGACTTGTTCAGCCATCATCAGAGGACCTTCCTCCTGCAACAAATTGAAGCAAATAGAGACCTACAGCTAAACATTATTCAGAGAATGAGAGAGCACTTAACATTCAGCCCCAAATGAGATGTCACCTCAAATTCCTCTACTCAGTGCTCATAGAATCATGTAGAAGAGGAGGCAGAAAGAATGTAAGAGCCAGAGGGGATGGAGGACATAAAGAAAACAAGGCTCTCTAAAAACATGATCAAAGCTCATTTTAACTCATAGAGACTAAGACAGCATGTCCAGGGACTGTACAGGTCTGTACCATGTAGTCTGCTTATTATGGATTCCAGTGTGCTCTTTTTATGGGATTTCTGAGTTTCTAAATAAGTAGGTCTTTGCTTCTTGTCTCTACTCTTCAGCTATTTTCCTTGTGTTTGTTTTGTCTAATTGCAATGTGCTATTTTATTTTATTTTAATTACCACTTAGAAGTCTGTTTTCCAATGAGAGGCAGGAAGGTGGCAGATCTGGATGGGGGCAAAGTGGGATGGATAGAGGTGTAGAAATCCATAATCAGGAAATATTATGTGAGAAAAAATCTATTATCTTTTTTAACTTAAATAACATTTTTTCATATATTTTACATACCAACCAGTTTTCCCTCCCTCCTCTCTTCCCTCTTCCCATTCCTTCTACTTTCTCACTTATCCCCCTCCCCATCCACACCTCCTTCATCTCCATTCAAAAAGGGACAGGCATCCCATGGACTTGTGAAAAGCAAGGCACGTCAAGTTGAGGCAGGAAAATATGGTACATTTACACAATGGAGTACTACTCAGCTTTAAAAAGTAATGACTTCATGAAATTTGCAAGCAAATAGATGAAACTAAAAAAAATCATTCTTAGTGAGGCAATCCAGACCCAGAAAGACAACATGGTACGTCCTCACTCATAGGTGCTATAAGGAGTAAAGTGTACGATAACCAACCTAACACCCGCAACCTACAGAGTTCTACTAAATTTTGCTACTTGAGTTGTTCTAACAACTACCAAACTCAAGTCATCATCTTGGGAAACATAATCAAGTTTACCTTTCAATTGTGGACTTGCCATTTGCATCTTCAACCAGACATGAAAGGAAAATGTTTGAACAACCCCTGTATTGAACATGTTTTACTTCCCATTCATTCAGTAGGTAATACATGAGAACTGTGCAGTACCTATTCACATTCATTTGATATTATAACTAATCTGAAGATTTTTTTTAAATCATGGAAGTGGATGCACACAGATCAAACACAAAGTCTAGGTGCCTAAGATATTTTATACTAAGCCAAGAATCCTAAATAGCAATTGATAATTTCAAAAATATTAGTTTTATCACTAGTGTTACCACTGTTGATATATATGTTGCTTTTGATTTTTATCATTTAAAGAGCAATGTTAAATGATCTGCATAATTTTTCTGTATATTATTCAACTTTTCTCAGTTTGTGGTCTTCCATGGTATACCAAGGCAAAAAGAAATATCTCCTACTAATAGTTATTAAGTAATTTGGAACAAAACATTAGTAAGTATGCATGTCCCACTAAAGACTTACTTGCTAGTCAATTAATTACATCACACCCATTGAATACATTTGTAATTTCATGTTATGTAACTGTCATATCAACGGGATATATTTAACTACTGTGTCTTAAGTATTAGAATCAAATCTGACACCGTACTCTTTCTTCTTGACACAAATTTGATTTTCTACTGTTTGCTCAGTCACAGAAATTATTGAGATAAAAATATACGATGCAGAAGAAACCAGTAAAATATGTTATGATGTCTCTGTGAATTGGCTGAAGTGTCGTAGGTTTACTTGATATGGTCTGTGACTTGTGGAGTGGGATCATTTTACATTAGCTTTTTGTAGACGTAATTTCAATATGCACTTATGACGGTCATAAATTTGCAAAAGTATTTCCCTCTAATTACAAACCTTAGCAATAACACTAAAATTTCCTCTTTGGGGGCTGAAGAGAAACTCAGTGTTTAAGAACAGATACCACGAATGTGGAAGACCTACGTTTAGTTCCACGTACCCACATAACACAGCTCCAGGGACCTGACACAGGCTTCCGGGCTCTGTGAGGACTCACACTCGTGTGTGTGTGTGTGTGTGTGTGTGATGTGTGTGTGTGTACACAGAAAAGCATTTGCAATTAAAACTACATTACTTTTTAAAGTTTCCTGTCTTGTGGTTTGCAGTATCTACTTAAGAATGATTGCCCGAGCTTCTTTGTTCCTACCATATTATCTGTTCTGCTAAATTTCCACAGAACCTGCTTGTTTTCAGCCTTCCAGTGCTTTTTACCAGAGGCAAGCTATCCTCATGTATTATCTTTGAATCTGAAAGTTATTTTATTATCCCCCTTCCTGTTTTCTAGCTGCAATTAAAAACATTACCACAGCTTTCTTTTTTACAGGTTTCAGCCACTTTTACTAAGAACTATTACCTTTTTCTTTTCCGAGACAGGGTTTCTCTGTGGCTTTGGAGCCTGCCCTGGAACTAGCTCTTGTAGACCAGGCTGGCCTCGAACTCAACAGAGATCCACCTTTCTCTGCCACCACCGCCCGGCTACAACTATTACTTTTTAATGCTAAGGTTAAGCGTATGTGATTGAAGAATTGTATCATTGCTACTATGGATAATAAAAAGTTATTATGTTCACACATCTATTTGGGAAGTTACTCTGAGTTTTCTGGGTATATATTCACAGTATTTTTAAACAGTAGGGCTTTATTCTTTCTTTCAATTATTTATAATTCACTTCTGCTTTTTATATCATATTCCTGTTAGAGAACTTTAGAAAAGAGATAACATCTGTCTTGAGTTTTTTCCTACTATTTCCCTCTTCTAAATATTTTCCTTTTATTCCACAATATTTTTTGTCATTCCAATCAGGCTGACGTTTGCCTAATTTTAAGTTTTATGACTTAGAAAACTTTTCAAATAATGTTACAAATGTACTTTTATTAATAGTTGACTTGCTATGTCCTGTATGCTCTTTTCATCGAGTGTGACAGATTGGCTCAAGAGCCTGTATTCAAACCCCAGTTCAAACTTACTAAATGTGCCTGCTTGAGCAGGATAGTTTATGTTTCTCAGACTCAGTCCTTTCATCTGTAAAATGATAGGAGTAACTATGTGACTCAGTGTATGAAAAATTCTGAAAATCATGCATGACTCACTTTAAATATGTAATAAATTTTAGCTGTCATCATACTAAAATAAACTTGTTCTTGATGAGACTATTAAAGAAATCATCTAATAACTCGTATGGCATATTTTAATTAGATTATTAAATTAGTAGGATATAATTTTTAGAGATCTTGCACCTGTATTCATTAGTGCCATCATCCTATAATTTAACGTTTTGAATTTTCATAAGTTTAAGATTAAACTTTTGTGAGTTTTATAAAGCATCCACCAAAGTACTATCATTTTCTATCCTCTGTATAAATTTATAACACAGCAATTTTTTGAAGGTAAGATAATTCAAAAGTAAAAAAAAAAAAGTAACCGCAGCCCCAAAACCTTTTTCAAAGGTGAGTTATGCCATGGATTTGGTTATTAAAGCTGTGTGCAGCTTCTGAGTAGTCTTACTTTTATAAGTTTAAATAAAGTTGTCTGTTGCATCTATTCCTTCTTTTTAGAATTGCACTGTGCTTATATCAACTCTGTGTTATCTGTATTTGCTATTGTCTAACACAGATAAATTTATTTTCTCCTTTCCATTGCATAGAAAAGGAGAGGGCGGTACCAGCCATCCTCCTGAGCTATGTGTGAAGGACTTGAAATAGTCCACAATATATTCTAAGCATATTTGCATATAATGACTAATGGAAGCCTGGTGAATACAAGGGGTGAGCAACTGGCCTGTAAGCCTGGGCACTTTCTAAGAGGAGACTGCACTGAAACCAGAACAGGAACTGCAGTGTCTGTGGTCTATGACTGGTCACGTGGCTAGAGCTAGTGGGTTCATTTTAAGAGAGAGTCTCCAAGAGGAGGTATTGACAAGGTGAGTCAAGTGAAAAAAAAATCTGTGCAGAGGCTATCTAAACTGACAGGACTTGTCAGGAGTGCTCTGCTGAAAAATGGATATAAGAATAAGATTTCTATGGTGATATGCAAGATAATCATCAGTATGGCTATAGGATAGAGTCATTTCAGGTTCCCTATCCTCAGCTGCCCAAGGAACTAACTGGGGAACTCGCCTTGGGCTCCTGGGAGCCACTCTAGGTTCAAGTCTCTTGCCAACCCTAAGGTGACTCCCTTAACTAAAAATTGTGCTTCCATGCTCCCCTATCCAACCTTCCTTTATCCCAGTCCTCCTGTTTCCCCAAGTTTCCCTCATCCTCCCCTTCTCACTTTTCTCTCCCTTTCCCCCAATACTCCCATCCCCCCCCCCAAGATCCCAAAATTTCTCCCCAGCAATTTTGTCTACTTCCCTTAGTCAAGAGAATAATTATATGTTTTTCCTTGGGTTCACCTTCTAATTTAGCTTCTTTAGGTTCACCAATTATAGACTCCGTGACCATTATTTATGGCTAGAAACCAATTATGAGTGAGTACATCCCATGTTCATCTTTTTGGGTCTGGGATACCTCACTCAGGATAGTGTTTTCTATTTCCATCCATTTGCATGCAAAATTCGAGAAGTCATTGTTTTTTACCGCAGCGTAGTACTCTAATGTGTATATATTCCACACTTTCTTCATCCATTCTTCCATTGAAGGGCATCTAGGTTGTTTCCAGGTTCTGGCTATTACAAATAATGCTGCTATGAACATAGTTGAACAGATGCTTTTGTCATGTGATAGGGCATCTCTTGGGTATATTCCCAAGAGTGGTATTGCTGGGTCCAGGGGTAGGTTGATCCCGAATTTCCTGAGAAACCGAAACACTGATTTCCAAAGTGGTTGCACAAGATTGCATTCCCACCAGCAATGTATGAGGGTACTCCTTCCTCCACAGCCTCTCCAGCAAAGGATATCATTGGTGTTTTTGATTTTAGCCATTCTTGCATATCACCATAGAACCTTCATCAGGCGATGGATGGAGATAGTCACAGAGACCCACACAGGAGCACCGGACTGAGCTCCCAAGTTCCCAATGAGGAGCGGAAGGAGGGAGAACATGAGCAAGGAAGTCAGGACCACGAGGGGTGCACCCAGCCACTGAGACAGTGTGGCTGATCTATTGGGAGCTCACCAAGGCCAGCTGGAAGAAGCATGGGATAAAACAGGACTCTCTGAACATGGCGAACAATGAGGGCTGATGAGAAGCCAAGGACAATGGCCCTGGGTTTTGATCCTACTTCAAGTTTGGGCTTTGTGGGAGCCTAGACAGTATGGATGTTCACCTTCCTAGACATGGACGGAGGGGGGAGGACCTTGGACTTTCCACAGGGAAGGGAACCCTGACTACTCTTTGGACTGGAGAGGGAGGGTGAGGGGAGTGGGGGGAGGGGGAGAAGGGTGGGAGGAGGGGGAGGGAAATGGGAGGCTGGGGGGAGGCGGAAACTTTTTTCTTTTTCTCAAAAAAAAAAAAAGAATAAGATTTCTAAGGGCAAAACTAGTGCCTATTCACATGTACACTTAATATCTAACCTACCAATAAACAGGATGGGCAGGACATGACCTCAAATAACCAGTAATATAGAATATAAGTTCCATCTAATGAAAGGAAAGCATGCCCCAACTTTCTTTTTTTTCACCGATTTTCCCTGAATTTTTAAATTCCTAGTTAGCCTTTTGTTGCAGTAAATAATTGTATATCCATTATGAGTGCTGACTTTGTTTTCAAATAAAAACAGTATGTGGGAGTTTTACTCCTTAATGGTATATTATCCTAATTGGATGTTACTCAAAGTACAATGACAAAAAAGATTTACTATACACCTTGTTCTCTACTTTTAATCATTTCGATCACTTTCTAAAGCCTGTAAAATTAATAAATACAAAAAGAAAAGCTTTCATTTCTACTACGTGCCTATATCCCTGTTATATATAGTCTGCCATTTCCATTTTTAGCTACCACTACCACTGGTGAATGCAGAGTCAAGAGACATTTTCACATTGTTTGATAACATCTCATTGTACATTTGCCCTTCATTACTCATGGGTTCCTTAATTTAGAACCATCCCACTCAACAAAAGGGATATAAACTCAACAGCAATGTTTATACACCACCCATGTCCATTCAGGGATATCTGTTATATGGCAAAATTTTTAATTTCCCAACATTCCTACACTTAGCTAAATTCAAGAAGACAATACTGATCTCCTGTTTTAATTCACATCTGGAACAAATGCCAATTTAGTAATGTACTTATGCTTACTTTTTTATTATTATTACAGTTTGGTTGGAAATTTCACTGAGTGAAGAGATTCCCAAGCATATTTCTAAAAGGCTGTCTAATGTTCCCAGAACAGTAAATCTATGTTGTGCCATGTGGAAGAATTACAAGTGTTAGATAAGCTTCTGATACACTTGAGTTATGGTGATGTTGGCCATGAGTTTAATGTTAATTAATCAACAATGTATATTAAATGGATGTATTTAAGCTGAAGCACACATAAATAAAGGATATTGATCACTTGATGAAAAGGTATTGATTGAATACTTGAAGAAATTTAACTCTGTATTTCCACTAGCAGTACAGGTTCAGAGGTTCAGATATTTATTAATTCATTTTCCATCTGACTCTATGAAACACTTACTCTGAGTAATGAGAGTAACTCCACCATAAAGATAAAATATATAAAAACTTAAAAATAATAGTACAAATCAGTAGATTCATAAAATATTAATTCAGACTTATTTTTTTACTTTTAAATTAGTGAGTTCATAATATTTAGTTTTGAAATAATGCCTTTCTGGTTCAAAAACTGAAGAAAATTTCACATTTGGATCTTGTGAATCTGGGTGTGTGGTATAGTACGAAAAAGAAGTGGCCCTTAATGATCATTTGGTAAACTCTTGATCTCTGTCTTGAGGATCTAAACTTTAAGAGATATTTGGGACATGAAGACTGTGAATTCATCAGTGAAGAACATTGATTTACTGATATCTCTTGGTGATATTATCAGAAGATGGTAGAAGGTGGGACCTGGATGGAGATGGGTTATCACTGGGGTAAGTATTTAATGCATATTATAGCTCTTCTAACTTTCATCTTTGTAGACAGAAGTTTCTGTCCCACCTGGTCCCATTCCTGGAGGCAGGGTCACCATTTTGGACTGTGCTGAGATATGAACCAATGGCTGGTGATATGCAAGATATTCATCAGTATGGCTATAGGATAGGGTCATTTCAGGTTCCCTATCCTCAGCTGCCCAAGGAACTAACTGGGGACATTGCCCTGGGCACCTGGGGGCCACTCTAGGTTCATGTCTCTTACCAACCCTAAGGTGGTTCCCTTAGTTAAGTTATGTGATTCCCTGCTCCTCTATCCAACCTTGTTTTATCCCTAATCATCCCGTTTCCCCAAGTTCCCCCCATCCTCCCCTTCTCCCCTTCTCACTTTTCTCTCCCCATCTCCCCTTACCCCCATCCCACCCCACCCCCAAGGTCCCAATTTTTTGCCCAGCTGGTTTATAGATGTTTGGGTGAAGCAAGCGCTGTGAAATTTAAATTACCCATAATTATACCACTTATTGTTTGGGACTAATACAGCGATGAAACATATGAAACAAGTTAGAGTGCCACATCTGTTTTCTAGGAAATAAGAGACTTATTAGGAAATGGTGGCAGTGCTATGGGGGAAAGTGTCCCAACTCTAAATGTGAATTGACAACAAAAGATATCAGACTAGAAACTGGAATGAATGCATGATAAATAATCTAAAATGACTTCAACTATTTTAATATGAGCAACTGAAAATAGTGCAAGACTTCAGACAGTCCAGATACAAGGGCAAGAGGATTGCAGAAACCAAGTCTTAGTATACTCTTTGTTATCCACAGGAGGTATGGACAGAACAATGTCGGGTGGGATATGGAAGTAAAGGATTTGTTCATGGGAGAGTTCTCAGCTGTATTTGAAAGCCATTGGACTCTGTCAAGTGAAATTGCCTAAAGTGAATGCAGGTCAATTGTAGAGTAAAAAGCATGAAATCCCACTCCCCTAAAGGCTAAGAAGATGGGTAAAATATAGAGACTAAAGATAGAGCTATAAATGGAAGAGGCAACCATTCTCTGGAAAATGAGAATGAAATGTTTCAAGGACAGGAGATTGGTGGTTTCTCTCATGGAGACTGGAAATTCAGTAAGTTTGAGAAGCTCAGGCATAGATATCTGGCATCCCATTAGCGAGGGACATTTTCCTGCACACATTGAGGTGGCCAAAAATCTGATGAAATGGCTTTAAGATGCCAACTTGATAAGAGCTAGTATAATTTGTAAAGGAGCATTCTCAACTGAGACAATACCCCGCACAGATTGACCTATGGGCAAGCACGTGGAGACATTGTCTTGATGGATGATTGATGTGGAGGGCCTAGTTCACTGTGTGAATTGCCACCCCTGGGCTAACGGTTCAAATTGGTATATGACAGTAGACTGAGAAAGCCATGAAGAGCAAGGCAGTAAGGGGTGTTCATCTATGGCTTCCGCTTCCGTTTTCGCCTCTAGGTTCCTACCTTGTGTGACTACCCTGACTTCTGTCCACAACAGAGTTTGGCCTGATAATTTTAAAAAAGAAACAAACTCTTTTATCCCTGAGTTGCTTTTGGTAAAAGTGTTTGATCACAGCCATTGAAACCTAACAAAGCATACAGAATGAGAGGTACAAACAACTGTTTCCACAGTTTTGCTATAAACGAAAAGTTGGCATAATGATTAATGATTTCTGCAGGTGGGAAAACGTGGAACATGGCTAGTTTGGTTTTTAATTTAAAAAAAATATTTAGAATGAGGAATCTTTAAAGACCTGAAATGTTGAAAGAAGAAGAGAGGTGATTTAATAAAAACCTTTGTCTAAATGAAGCCCATGTCCATGTGTGTGTGTGTGTTTACAGAAGATTCTCATTCCCATCCTTCTGTACCCCCAAAATTTATGTTGATTTCCCTCCCTCGCTTTGTCCCTCTTCTCTTCCCTCACTTTCGCATTCCTTTATTTTTCTTCTATTATGTAGATTGGTTTCTTCCCCACTAGTGGAAACTCAAGTCTATTGTTATAATAATTTCATTTGCAGAGTTTATGAAAAGTGTACTTATCTTGAGATAATTTAGCTTTTACTGAGTTCGGTGTAAAACTCTAGCACACTATTTCATTAAATTAAAGCATATATGCATTTTAATAATTAAATATATGCTTTAGTTTTGTTATTGCTTCAATTGCTCATTTTGCCTTAGGGATAAGTGCTTTTGTTTTAGAAGCGTTTCCTTCCAAGTTATGGTAATTTTGCACCATTCATTTTTCTTTTTGTCAATATTATTTATCAAATTTTTAGCATCATTTTTCTTTTTTCATTCATGTCATTTAGTGACTATATTTTGTTCTTAGAGCTGGTGGTGCCTTTTATTTTATCTGGGTTATTTTGCTTATTTGTTTTTGGAGAGAGGATTTTGTGAATAACCCAAGATGTGGCCTCAAACTTTTATCCCTCCAGGTTCATTCCTCAATTGTTGGGATGAAAGATGTGAGGCGCCATTCCAGCTTGCTACTTTGGTATTCAAATAAATGATCAAGATGACCATTACATGTTTAGACTGTTTTGATCTCATTGTTTTGGACTACATATGCACTTACCCTCCTTTGGATTCCACTATACCCATTTAGTTGAGACCATATCCATTTTGCCATTTAACTTTTCACTTACAGTTATCTTAGAATATCAACTACTTCTTCAAATAATGACTTGAGGATTTACACCACCAGTCTTTGGAGCAGGTTAGCTTTCTTCTTTAGACATTTAGTGATCTTCCACTTTATGTTTTCTTGCTTTTTGCTAATTTCTATGTAACATTCTACAGAGAAATATATCAGTCTACTCCAAATAATTCCTCTCCAATGGTATGTGCAATTACTTCACCCTTCTCTGTGATTTCAGTACTGTTTTAACTAAATGTAATGTTATGCCATTTTATCAGATACACCCCATCGAGTACAGTTCCAGAACTCTAGCAGATGTCTGTGGACCTAATAGATGTAAACACAGTGTTCTAAATATTAGGTGGAAATATGGTTCATAAGAAACAATTCTCTTGGTCCTCAAAAGTTTTCATATCTTTCTCTTTATCGCTATATATAAAGTCCCCACTATTGATCAGTTCTTGGATCTCCTTTAATCTTCTGTTACACCATTGCCCCCATATGCCAAGAATTGATATAAACCTCAATTTAATTCCCTTACAGAAGTTTATAGTCACCTAATGGCGAACACTATTCTCTAACTATTTTAGTTCAAAAACAAATAGCTGCTAGTTTTCCAGGGGAGAATAATAGTCTAGTTTTCTCAAAGTCAGTAATCAAGCAGCAGAAAAGTAGATTGCAATACTTAGATTCAAATCCTTGTGGCTTTAAAACAGATGGCAATGTACATGATTTATTTGGAATAAGGCTTGGGGTGAAAGAAAACAATTCCTCTACCGGTTTGTGAGGAAGAGAGTTTCATGCAATACTTTCATTCACACATGCAATGAACATTAATTTGAACTATTTTAATCCTTAGATTTTCTCTGTGCATAGGGCACGAAAAGAAGCAAAAGTTCCATAGACCTGAGCGAGGACTCTCAGTCTTTACACAAGCGCAGAAGAGTGTGGCATGGTGCCCTTCCTCCAAATGGAAGGTCACAGAGCTTGCAGGATTGAATCAGAAGGTTAAAGAATGTCATCCAAAACTGAGAGATGTCACTTTACACCTTCAAATCTGGATACAGAGATTTGTGTTAACAGTCTTTGAAACAGGTTAACTTTCCTTCTTTGGTGGCCCCCACATTTCATTTTTTTTCTTGCTTTTCCTAATATTTATGTAACGTTTTGCAAACAATTTCTCTGCTATGGTATGTACAATCTTTTTCCTCTTTTCTTCAGTGCACAGTTGAACCATTTGCTTAGACACAACATTTCCAGTTCAGCTCCAGACCTCTGCCAGACTTCAGTCTTCCATACTTCTATGAGTCTACCATATATTTAAAGGAATATTTAACAGCACAGTTGAATTCAGAAATTGGGGGGGGGGTGATAAAACTAATTCAATAAATAAACTATATGGAACTTTTCATCGGTTATTATATAATTATATAATATAGAATTTTGCAAATTTTACATGTTTCATAATGAATTAGCAAAACATACCTTCAGGTATGTTCTTCATGTGAATAGCATACCACTTATACCTAACATGTACTTGCGCTTCAGTCTTTCCATACTTGTCTGTAGCACTCCTCCCTCTATATATTTCTGGTAATCATCTATGGGTCCTAATTATCATGGAAAAGTCTATTTTATTCTTTTTCAAAGGTAAGGGTTATTTTTCTTCTTTCCTCTCAAAATAGATAAAAGGTGACAGAATATGGACTTTGTAAAATTGTTTAAGCATAGGAAGATACAGGCTTATGAAAACTTGCAGAAAGGTCACCAACTAGGGGAAATATCTGTGGCAATTGAACCTGGCACCAAACATTTTCAAAGCAAGCACAATACATAGTCCAGGAAAGAATTCAAATACTATGAACAAAAAATAATAATCACTTTTGGTCAGAGCCACAGTAAATCTCTTTGTGCATGCAAAATCCACCAAGTAAGATGAGTAGCTGGTTTTCCTTTTCATGTGAACACTTATCAACCATCTGCTTTTTGTTGAGTGCTCACCTGGTATCACAGTTCTTCCTTCTCCAGCAGAATCTTCTCATACTCCTTTTTGGGGTGGAAGCAAGCAGCAATGCATGGAAAAGGCAGAGAAGGTCTCTAAAGCCAAGCTTTGAGTGCTTAGGATCCACCTTCTCTGTAGACCAAGGGAATTCATTAAAGCTTTTGGTCCAAGCAGGTATTCACAGACTGAACAATATGGGTCAAAGATACACTAGACGTTTGATGGAAGCACGGAGACTGCATTTCTTATTGGCCTTACATAATTTTGGTTGTGAGCACACAAATGGATTGGCATCTAAGGAATACTTTGTTTCAGGAAGCTGCTCAGTGAACCAAGACTCCTCCCTGGAAGCATCCTGTGTCTAGATGATTAGCATCAGAGTAACACTGTTTTGCAAAATTTGAAGGATAGAGGAACATAAAGAAAAACATAAAAAATTTATACTTATATACCCATTTTTATGTTTGAATGTTTTTAAAGAAGTATTATTATTACTTTTTAATTGTATGTAATCCGTGGGTATGCATGACATTCTAGACCCTGAAGCTGAAGTTACAGGCAGTTGTGTGCTGAACTAGACACCAAACCCAGGCCCTCTGGAAGATTGCTTAAGTGCTGAGCCATCAGTCTGTATGTTTAAGTTTTTACATAAATCTATTTTAATGAAGAATTTTCAGATCTAAAGTATACCATCTTAGTGCAATTTTGTACCTTAATAAATTCAAAGCTACAACAGTGCAAACTTATTTTAAAATCTCATTTGAAAGCTTAATGGTGTGTAATTATTATACATTTTTAGATTTTAAATTTTGAATAAAATATTTCAATTTAAATTTTTTATTTTAATTCTTGTCATCTTCAACTAGAGTGATTAAATTCAAATATAAAAAGACATTTAAAATGGAACTCCAAGGTGTGAAAAGTAGCAGACAAGGGATACAAAGGGAACAATGGGAAAAATGGAGGGGTTAATTAAAATGGGAAGGTTGGAAAAAGGGAATATATTGAAAGAGGGAGGAAGGAGAGAAACACTAAGAATTTTTGAAAACCATAAGGAAACATAGTCTTTTATAAGATAACATATACTTTTATAAGATTAAAAAATACAGTGTGTCTGTGCAAAAATGGTTATGTTTTCACATTAGTTGACATGCTACCACAGATTAAGATTCAAACTCTAGGTGATTAGCTTAGTTTCAAGTTTTCAATGGCTACTGAGATGGAAATTCAGTTCCCACCCTAGATGAGCTACCACATAGCTTATCCAATCACAAGTTGTAATCCATGATTTTTGTACATATGGACTCAGTACTCTATGGGGTGAGTGTGTGTGTGTGAGTGTGTGTGTGTGTGTGTGTAACAGTAATAGTTGAAGAAGAATTAACAAAGAAGTTAGGGCATGGATCACAGGAGTAGTTGGAAGTGTATTAGGGAGTGCAGGAGAGATTTAGGTGCAACATTCATGTTTCTGCCCCTTCTTCCCTCACATTTTCTCAGCCTTTTCTGTAGGGGTTGCTTATAGAATAATCAATCTGGTTGGTCATCCCACAGACACTTATCCTCATAAAAAAAGGAAACCAAAGCAAAACTGTAAAATAAAAGTTATTTTTAGAAATAGATAATTAATATAATTCAAAAATTATAAAACCCAATCACTTCTCATAAACTAAAATAGCAATGCTATTAATGATGTGGGATGTCCTTTTGATACTGTGAGTACATGCTTATTGGTTGGTGAATAAAGCTACTTTGGCCTATGGCAGAGGAGAATCTAACTAGGCTGGAAAGCCAAACTGAAGACAGGCAGAAAGAAGGCAGAGTGGGGAGAGAGACGCCCCAGAGCAGCAAGATGTACTAGAATATTAAGCCTCTGAGTGATTATGATATAAGTGCCTGCGGGATCAGTCAGGACACAAAAAAAGCTTCCAGCTACACTTCAATATAAACTTTTATATAAGCATTAGCTCTTGTGCATCTGAACTCCGCACAGCTCCCTTTGTACCCAGTTCTGGCGACAATATAATGTAGGAAGGGTTCTGATGCCTCACTGCTGGAATTAATGCTTTGTAATTCTTCTCAAAACTGATTGTTATATTATCACATCGTTTTAGCACTTATGACAAAACCTCCACATGTTTTGTGAATTCGGAAAAGTTTAGGTTTTCATGTGGCTGAAAGTACCCGAAGTGAGAGAGGCGAAGAAAGAACATGATTGTTGAGAAAGGCTTCCAGTGCTGGTACACAGGGAGGTTGAGGATCGCCAGTGCTGGCTGAGAGGTACCAGCCAGCTGGCCAGATAAATTCACGAAGATTCCGGAGGAAAATATAAGGTTATGCAAGGACATAGCCCTCTCACCTTGCTGGGAGAATGTGGCTTCAATGATGTGCACTTTCCCTGTAGTGTAGCTTTGGTTATATCCTTTCATCTGAATTTCTTCAGAAGCAAACCTCACTGCTTATCATCTCCTGATAAAGACTCTTGATTGGATTCCTGAGAAACAAATCAGATTGGAATGAGTGACCTCTGAGAAAATGACATGAATCCCTTCTCCATGATATAGAGAGGACAAAAATATATTACATTTTTCTAAAAATGAATTTTCACAGTTTTGATTCTGAATACATATACATTTTGTAATTGAAGTCATACTCTATTCTATCAACTAATGCAATTACATTATATCCAGGCAGAAAACCATCTTTTTTTAACATTTATACAGTGTTATCAAAAATCCTGGAAAAAAAAACAAACCACTAACTATGAAGAAAGCTACTTTGATTGACATAGTATGAATTATTTCTGGAAATAAACCCTTTAATGATGCATGGACTAAAATTTATGCTTAACATCTGAAATATATCTACATTTGCATCCTCTATGATGAAGCTCCATTCCTTTAAAAGATTTAAATGTGTGTGGGGATTTTGGAGAATAAGTTGAAGTGACAAGGGGAGATTACTTCAGATTTTTTCCACAGAATCAGAACTACACCGCACACAAAGCAATCCAGACTGATATGTGTGTGACCTGCTGATTACAGGCTGATTGGCAATTCAGAGTCCTCTATTCTAGTGATCAAATTCTATTCAACAAAAATATTTTATTCATTTATTTCATTTTATGAGATTATGTGACAGGTGTTCTTGATTGTCCGTTTGACTACATCAGGAATTAACTAACGCCCAATGGATGGGTATTCGTATAAGTGATATTTTTCTAAATTAAATCGTTTGAAGAGGGAAAACCCACTTTTAATCTAGATCTTTTGAGGTAGGAAGATCTACCTTTACCCTGGGAAATTTACCTCTACCCTGGACCACACCTGCTGGTGGAAGCCTCTATAGAGAAGATGGAAGAAATACGTATTCTCTTTGCCTGCTTGTTCTTGCAGTCACTGGCAAGCCCATAACTTTACTGGCATTATATCCTATGTCTCAGAGACTCTGGTATATACTGACAACCAACGGAGGCATCCAGTGTCATGAAATAACAACTACTGGATAACTGGACCTCTTCCATTGGTAGACAGTCATTGTTGGGATTGCTGGACTATGGTCTGTAAATAATTCTAATAAATCCTGTGTATGCATGTCTGTATGTCTGTATATATGTGTGGGGGGTATTTTTTGTGTGTGTATGTATGGATGGATACATAGATTTTACATATATTTGTATTTTATAAAATATACATGGATTCTTTCTATAAGTTCTGTTCTTCTAGAGAACCCTAACTAATTCATATTATAGTATAACTGTATCAGTTCCTCCTTCCATTTTCACCTTCCGAAGGCTCCCATGAGCCCCACCCTTGCTCTCTTTCAATTTTATGGCCTCTTTTTTTACTTGCTGTTACATATGTATATATGTGTATTTCTAAATATAACTTCCTTAGTCTGAATAATGTTGCCTATAAGTATGATTCTAGGGCTGACTATTTAATATGGATAACCAGCTGATGGGGCTTTCCCTGGGGAAGAGTCTGTCTCCCTTTCTCAGCATTTACTTGCCTGTGGGTTTGTGTGTGTGTGTGTGTGTGTGTGTGTGTGTAGGGTTGAGGCCTCATGAGTTTTCTCCCATCAGCTTCCACATGTTTTTTAGTGTCCTCCTTGTTCAGCTAATGTTTGGGCAGTCATGCTGGTGAGGCTTCATGATTGTAGCTTCTGACATCAGTATGAGACACAGTCTCACAGCAAACTCCCGGATATTCTGGCTTGTAGAGTTCTCCTTCTTCCTCTTCCACAGGAGTTGTGTGGTAGAGGTGTCTAAATCACCATAATTCCCAACAAAATTATGAACATCTGTCCTTATACTCACAGATTACTGTAATTCTCATCCCCATCAAGGAAACCTTTCCTTTTAACAGATGTAACCCATAAGAGAAAATCATAAACCATCAAAATGCAGAATGTTCCTTTTGGAACATGTAAAAATAAAATTTCCAACTTAGTTTATTCTAGGTGTATCTATTTTAAGGTAAAATTTTTATATCCCCAATTCTGTTATAATAGATAACTTAGTACCTTAAGGACCTGGAATTTTCTGGATATCCACTTATGTAGTGCAAGGCACAATTCAACCAGAAGAACACCAGAACAAATTATCAGGAAGTAATTATTTACCCTCATTTAAAAAAAAATAAGTAAGATACCATGTATAAAGAATTACTTTATGGTGAGGACTCTGCTATATTCTATGTTGAATAGTAAGTTCTAGAAAAGAGCCTCAAATGACGAGAAAAAAATGATTTTTCTGATAAAAATGTCCCATTTATTTTTCAGGCTAGTGGTTGAAATGATTAAACTGTTTGTGTTGTGGACTTTGGTTTTATTCAAATAAAATTAAAGTGACAGAGTTATTATAAAAAAGGCATCTTCTGGTCAGTATTTCATGTGGACAACTGGATAGAATACACTTCTTTATTAAGCTTAACAGAATTGCTAACCACAGTAAATACAGTTATCAGTGATTTTTCGGGTAGCATTCTGTGACATTTTAAAATTTTTATTTCTTAATTTTAAAATTTTATGAAAGTTATATTATTATGTTACAGTAATAATAACTACAGATTACTAAGGAAAAAAATCCAGATACAGTATATATTAGTTCTCTGAGCTACCACTGCAAAGACCATCTCTTGGCAGATTAAACAATGATATTTTAAATAGTTTTTTCTTCATGTTTGTCCTCCTCATCATCATAAAGTCCTCCATCTGTGTTTTCAATAGAGATTTTTCTCTTTGAAGCTTTAAAAATGGTCTAAAAGGACCATCATAGATACTTGGTCAGTTTTTCATGAAGAGTTTCTCAGAAGTAAAAGAAAAATAATAGATCTCTTTGGGGACACAGATAGCAGTCCACAGTCTGTTGTTGGTTCTTTCTACTCCATTTTGAATTCATTTAGGTGTTCTGTGCAATTAATTTAAATGTTCCAGACTGTTAATGCCATATGCTTTATGTGAGTCTTTTTAAAAACTATTTTCCTTATATTCAGAATGAGATGAATTATACAACACAGTAAAAAAACAAAACTTTGGGAAAAATAGAACAAGATTATTCCTATATTTTTGATAAAATTTAGCTGTATTTACCAAACCAGCCTATGACTTTTTGAAGAACACTTTTGCCCTCATTGTCACTAGTGGCCTCCCCCATCAAGTACAATGCTAGGCACTGTCATGCTGCTGTGCAATTCCAAATGCAATGCGTTTTTATTCATGCTCTTTGAAGCAGTGCATCTCTCCTTTTGATATGGCTTGTCTTCTTCTTGTTGTCTTTTAAAGACTCCCCTCATCCTCACTTTCTCTCACTCTCCTGCCTTTGCTCCTTTGTGTGTGTGTGTGTGTGTGTGTGTGTGTGTGTGTGTGCAAATAAGCCAGAAGGGGGTATCATAAACCCTGAAACTGGAGATACAGGAGATTTGCAGTTATAGGTGCTGGTGATAGACCTGGGGTCTTCTGAAAGAACTAAAAATGTTCTTAACCATTAGGCCATTTCTCCAGCCCCTTCCTTATTCTTTTATACATTTATTTTATACAATTGTATTTTATTTTACTCATAGACACCCATAAAAGTTAGTTCTACTCTCTTGTGAATGAGTACAGAAATGAGTATCAGCTGTGTATGTGGGAAATAGCAGGTTCTTTTATTAGAAAACGTAATCCTGATATTTGTCCAAAATGAAGAAAGCATTCTTTAAACACTTCCTGAATATGACTTACATTCAGAAGGGATAATTAATTTCACTTATTTAAGGTCAAAAATTATTTTTTCAAGGAGGAAATTTTATCTGTTTAATTGTATTTAAGTGTTAAATTTAGTAAAGGAAAATGTTTCCTGGGATTGGGTCATTTTTCTTGTAAGAAGTTGAGGTTGTCTTATGAAGCCCAAATCAGTAAAACTTTTATAGCTCATTTGACAAGAATCATTTCTGACTGTTGATATGAATCATGTCTCTCTTCAAATGTTAAATGTTCCGTGACCATTTAGTCACATTAAATCTTTATGTGTGGATTCAGTGAGCAAAAGACACAAATCGTTACTTGCCCTGTCCAAATAAGTAAACAAAATGACAATAATAAATCATACAACTGGGAATTTGCGTGGTGCCACTCTGTCCCTTAGAGCTTTTGTGACTCTACCAAGACACAAATTCCTGACAACCATCCTTAGTAAGACTGGATATGCTTAGTCACACCAAATTGAAATAATAAACAATAAATAAATAGGGATATAAAAGAGAGTACTCTATTTAATTTTGATCCACAGATTTGAGCACTCGTAGACAACAAAAACAACTGATGATTACAGTGTGGGATAGCCATCCATCACTGCCTAATGTAGCTTCTTTTGGGTACCGAAAGCTTTATCTCTGACTCCAAATGAAGTGAAAGCAAGATACCAAGTTTCAACTTCTCTGTCAACGACTGTTTTACTAATTATCCAGATTCTGAGGCAATCATACAGCCGTAATCATTCACCTCACGCCTGGAAACATAAGTCTTGTTCTTTTGATGAATATTTATAAGACAGTGTAAAGCAGTCTACTTTCTTTTCCCTCCAGGCAAGACAATTTGGAGTTCATCAATATGTATTACCAAGGACTTTTATAAAAGGCACTTCAAAGAAAATTCATCAGGCATTCCTTTTGTCTTGATTTCTGTTAGACTGATACTTCCTTTTGACAAGTATCAATAAATTATCCTCTGATGGTTAGAAACTTGATGTCTTATTCAGAAACTTCCTCACACAGCAAAATATAGTCATGGAGTTTCAAGTGGTTTTATTAAAATCCTGCATCTAATTTAAGGACAAACAGAGGATATGCAAATTAACAACAATAAAACAAACATATAAGTCACCCTGCGGCACCCTGGGTAGATTTCCCATATTTGAGAGCTTTCTTGCTGTATGCAACTCGTGGCTTTATTATTTGTCATGTGGACATATTTACAATTCCTTCACAAGCAAAGGAAAGCTAAGCACCCTTCCTTGAGATGGCTGAGAACCACATTAAATGAAGCCAGATTAGTGTAGCTGGGAAAAGCAGCAAATGACAAACTGTCTTTCTCCATAGGGCTGATGGGTTTCTCCTTTGAATATTATTGGTTAGAATCACATTTCCATAAGCCAAGGGTGAACAAACGCAATTGTCTAAACTAAGAACGAAAGAAAGTCATCAGTGCACTATTTAATAGGCTGTGAAAAGGATACTAAACCTCTTTATTTGTATTCTTTCATTTAAAGGGGCTTAGTTATTTTGGTTTATTACTTTGGCAAAAAGTACTTGAAATACGGGAATTCTACTGATACTGATTTCTATAAATAAACACATAAAACAGCATGCCGACTAAAGAGTCCATTGTATTTGATGGCTCTACTCACTCTTTACAAAGCTATGGTTCTAATTATAACAGCATTTCACATTCAAGAAATGATTTTGTCACTACCTGGCATAACATACTATAAATATAACTGCAAAGCTAAATTTTAAGAAGACATGATGGGAGAAAAAGTGTGACACTTCAGCTTAAATATACATTTTGTAAACTAATATTAATCACACAGCTATTCTATATGAGCTCATGTACAACAAACTAACACATATAGCGTTTGCAAAACTATAATTCACTGTACAGAAATAGCTTGGAATGTACTATTTATTTTACAGTAAAGGAAGAAAGAAGGAAAGCTTTCATACCAAATACTGCAGGCTAAAAGGCACATTTGCAATACAAAGGACCCATGCTATCCTTGTCAGGGCATAAAAAGAATATTTCTCAATCGTAGATTATATTTAACATGATCTGGTATGGGTGCTAATGCTGATGGTGAGTGAGTTCTGAAATGCATTTTCAATTTGGGAGCCCAAAGATGCCATTACAATATATACAACAATATATTTATTATTAATCTGTATGTACTAAAACTGTAGAGGTACCACATTTAATTATTTCTGATCATTTTGGGGGGAGGGTTATTTGTTTATTTGTTTGTTTTTAAGACCGAGCCTCACTATGTAACCCCAGCCTGGAACTTATGGTATAGAACAACATGACTTTAAACTCACAGAGATCTGCATGTCTCTACCTCCTGAGTGTTGGGAGTAAGGTCCACCTACCATACCTCAGATCTCTATAATTTTTTTTTTAAATTGGCATAGACCCTTTTCTTTCAGTTAAAAAACAGTAGTGAAGCAGCTGGGAGATAGGTCTACTTCTCTAGATCTAAGTCTATGTTCACAGTTTTTATTATTGATAGTTTGAGAACTTTATATATTTTAGTTTGATCACATTCACCCATCTCAAACACCACTCCTATCCCTACTCAATCATCACTCCACACCTCCACAATCTTGTGTTCTCATTTGTTTTAACCTGTCTGATGGCATATTCTTGCATGCTTGGCCATCCACTAGAGTGTTCAACCACCAGAGAATGCACCTTTAAGAAACTAATTCTCCTCCCAGCAACCATCAGTTCTCAGTAGCCCTCATCTATAGATGACCACTTCTCTCTCTATTCATGGGTTTTGTTTGGTTGAAAGGGGCACCCACAGTTCTCTTGCATGCTTTCACAACTTCTGTTAGTCCATATATTCAACTGCCCTATTGGCTCCAGAAATAACTGATTTATTGTGGTTATCCAGACCTCTGATTCTTATATACTCTGTCCCATCTTCTGAAATTATCTCCTAGCTTTGGGAAGAAGGGTGTGTGATATATGTGTTCCATCTAGGGTTGAGCCCTCCATAATTTTTTATTCTCTGCACTTTAATCAGTTGTGGGTCTCTGTGGTAATCAACATCTACTGAAAAAAGAGAAATGTTTCTCTGATGAGGGCTAACACTGATTTATAAGTATAATGATAAAATCTCAAAGAGTCTGTTTAGCAAGATGTCTCTTTAGGAGAACAATAGCAGTGGTTTCCATTGTGATGACCAGGGAAGATAGGAGGACAGGAAAGTCCAACTACTTCAAGAACATCCAACTTTTGGATGATTACCTGAATGCTTTTTGTGGGAGCCGACAATGTGGACTCCAAGCAGATGAGGCAGATCCTCATGTCCGGTGAGGGAAGGCTTGGGCAAGAACCCCTTTATGCAGAAGGCCACCTGGAAGTATCTAGATAACAAGCCAGTTACAGAGAAACTGCTGCCTCATTTTGGGGGGAATGTCAGCTTTGTGTTCATGAAGGAGGACCTTACCAAGATTAGGGTCATGCTGTCAGCCAATAAAGTTCTGGTTGATACCCTTGGTGGTTATCACATCCTGTGAGGTACACAGTCCCAGCCCAGAACACAGGCCCAGAGGCTGAAAACTCTTTCATCCATGTTATGGGCATCACCACAAAAGTCTCCAGAGGAACCATTGAAATTCTGGGTGATCTGCATCTGATAAATCCTAAAAACAAAGGAGGAGCCATTGAAGACACCGTGTGCTGAACACGTTGTCTCCTGGTTCTGCTCTGGGTTGACATCGAACAAGGTAATAACAGTGACAGCATTTACAACCCAGAAGTACTTGACATCACAGAACTGACTCTGTGCTCTCACTTCCTGGAAGGTGTCTGAATGTTGCCAGTGTTTTTCTGCAGGCAGGTTAGCGGACTGTTTCCTGAGTGCCACACTTTCCTTCGGTGGGTACAAGCGGGTTCTGGTTTTGTCTATGGAGACTGAGTAAACCTTCCCACTTGCTGAAAAGTCCAAAACCTTTTTGGCTGATCCACCTGCCTTTGTGGCTGTTGCCCATATGATGCTGCCAATGATGGTACTCCTGTCCCAGCCAAGGGTCAAGTTAAGGAAGAATTGAAGAGTCAGATGAGGATATGGGATTTTGCTTCTTTGACTGAGTCCCTCAAAGCAAGCAACTTGGCTAGCTTAATTTGATAAACATGGCAACAGACGCTTACTTCTCTTAAAAAAAAAGTGTTTTATTTTGTTTTGTTTTTGTTTTTTTTTTTCCCCAACCGCCTATGACCTTCTAGCCCCAGATACTTGTTCTAATTACTAGGTATGGGTTTGATTACGTTGTGTGTCTTAACTCCAATCATATAGTGGTAGGTTACTCCAGTGATATTCACGCATGTCACTATTTTTACATTCTGATAACTATTAAAAGCCAAATAAAATAGATCTGCCCCCTAACTATATTAGTTACCTATAGCTGTGTAATGATTTCAAAATATAATAACTTTGAGTATTTCTGTTTCTATGGATTCGATGGCTCTGTTTGAGGGCGTGTTGTGAAATTGGAATGAAGGCTTTGGCCAGCGATGCAAGCAACCAAAAATTGGACTGAGTCTGTAAAACTCCCTTCAATCTCACATGGCCATATCAAGTGGCCCTGGTTCCTCACAAGCCATTTCCTAGAAGTGTGGTTTTCTTACCACATAGTCCAATCTGTGTGGAGGCTGAAGTTTCCTTGAGTCTTAAATGACATGGCAGATGGCTTTCCCAGTGCAGGTAAACCAACACAGTAAGTAGAACAGCACAATAACCTATAAATGAGTCATTGATGGCACTATCCAGTTCTTGCATTCTATCCCAGCAGCTGAAATAGAAGCAAGTCATTGACTCTAACCCATTCTTCAAGAGGAAGAATTATCTACACATCTTTTAGAGATAATTATTAAACATATGTGGAAATTATTAAGCATTTCCATATGTGTTTCTGTGATATGTGAGAATATACTTAACAGCTGAAGACAATAAAATGCACAACCAATTCAATTTTCATCCACTAGTGGGATTCTTTTATGATAGTGTGATATGATAATAGTGTTTCAGAATGCAAAAGGACAAGTCAAAAGCACGGTGGATTAGATATATGTCATTCTAATTCTACATGATGCTTCATTCACTTACTATTTTATTCATTTTCTCATTGAAAAAATATGCATATACAAGAGCAAACAAGGAAGGAGTGCTATTTTATATTTAAAAATAAATCTAAATGCTCATTACCTCTCTAGAAAAAGAAATGTAGGACTAATACAAGTTTAGGGAGAGACAGTGGTATGATAAGAACTGCTTTAAAAATTCTTGCTGGTGTCATCCATAATAAACATTCAAGAAAGGCTAAGATGGAAGACTGATTAGGAGATATTAAAATAATTAGATGATGTACGATAAGAAGTAATACATACTGTGACCATCACTAATAATGAAAAATGAAAATGTATTTAAAATGCATGCTGAAGAAAAGTGGGATAATCATCTTGCACTGAAAGAGACTGTACATTGTTTTCTCCTGAGTGTGGCTTGAGAAGAATTCACACATCCGTTCCACAGTTTCAGAAACTTCTATAATGATGAAAGAAAACAATGCTATAGTCAAACTGTATCCAGGATGGAGTTGACTCATGGCCTCTCCTGGAAACTGACTGTCATATCAGTAGTCACGTCAGTGTGAAAAATAAGAAAGCATGGCCCTCTGTTATAAATATTCTTTGTAATGTGTGGAAAATAAAATGAAAGTTTTGCATACATTTTGGAAGTACCAGTGATATTAAACCGTTAGTTATACCTTCTGTTCGTATGGGGTTTACAATAATAGTTTTCTGATATATATTCTCCATAATATTAAAGGTACATTAGAAATATGCTCAATGGCAACATAGAGCAATATATGCAGAGAAATGTGCAGAAAGAAGGACTTTGGAGTTCAAGACATTTACTTCTTGTCTTTTCTATTTCTCCCTAGGTTTCTGACATTTGTCATGTGAAGGTTCTTAAATCATAACTTTTTTCAAGAAAATAATTGAAATTCACACAAAGAATGACAATATCAAATAAAGTAATTTCTGTAAATACTAGGAACAGTGCCTGATATTTATTAAGCTCTAATAAATATGTACAATTAAATTGATCCTACTTATAATATTATTTGGGATTATTTGATAAATGGAACTAAGTTGATTACAAACATATCTTGTTAATTTATTTTGAGGATTTAAAAGTAACAAGATTCAAAACATCAATGTTTTGCTTTATTTACATACAAAAGGTGGGGTTCCTTGGGTCCATGACACTGTCTTTGTTAGGGCATAGCAAGAATCTTGTCAATTGTGTTTTGCTCTACACAGTGATTTCCTGAAAGGGGAGCCACATTAGCAAAAGACCAGAATATTAGACTACACAAGTGTCTTACGGTTTTTGCAAAATTGCTAAATATCACTATTGACTTTAATTGCCCAATGGGCTTCATAAGTAACTGAAACAAGCTTTCCATTTGAAGAACAGTAACAAGCTGGGTCTGTAGCTCAGTGGTAGAATGCTTGCCTAGCAGTATGAGACTCTACAATCAATTCTAAGTACTTCAAATATTAATAATTATTATTGACATAAAATGATGTCACATTTCAATGCTTTCAATGATTATAATTTCTTCTATATATAATCAAAGCAAAAATACAGGTGCTTTCAAAATTTTCAAGTTTCTTAACAGCTGAAATATCCTGGAGTACACCATGTATTAGGTCAGAATATTCAACAGTTTCAAAAGCAGTTATATGATAACATTATCTTTAAATGTCAAAGAGATTAAAATAATCAAGTAAATGCTTCTTATATTGCCTAAAAATAAAACCAAATAAATCATCCACAACGTGAATAACACTCATTATACATTCTTAATAAACTATATTTTAACTTATATTTTATTACTTTTGCTTGATAAAAGTTCTATTAGTGCTTTCTGACATGTTATATTCATATAAAGCATGCTGTGTCACTTTATTCTTAGTATATATCTAACTAGAGCTTGGGAAGTGGATTGGGGGATAAAGCACTTATTGAACTATCATGAAAGACCTGGGCTCAAACATTCAATACCCATTTAAAGCTAAATGCGGTACTATGTTTCTAATCCCATTGCTTCTACAGGAGCATGGGTGGTAATTGAGACAGGAAATATCCCAAAAGTTCTTGGGTCAGTTATCCTGAGAGATATAACAAGGAAAAACAAAAAGAGACCCTATTTTATACAACATAAAAGATGAAAACCCACCCCCAAAGTTGTCCTCTGATCTCCACACAGTGTCATTCACTTGCTCACACCCACACAAACAATAAATTTAATAACATTAACTATCAAAGTATTCTTTTAATCATCAACATATAACCATAAGCATGATTACCACTAAATAAAAACTAAAAAAAACTTCACTGTACATCTCATACATATATTGAGTTTTGTTATTGTTGTTGTTTTGTTTGTCTGTCTGTTTGTTTGTTTTTGTAGACAGGGTTTCATTATGTAGTCCTGGCTGTCCTGGAACTCACTCTGTAGATCAGGCTGGCTTTTGCCCACTTCTGCCTCCCGAGTGCTGGGACTAATGATGTATAACATCACACAATTATATTTTCTAAATACCAAAACAACAACAACAAAAAACACTATCAGCAATTTGACTATAATTGCTTCTTATTTTAGATATAAAAAAGAGAACAGCCATGACCTTCAAGAGAATGTAGTAGCTCTTTGCAGAGTGGTGACCTTGGGCTATGGCATCCCACTAAGCCATTCCTTTCTCCAGAGGGAATATTGTTATTGCACCATGGGTTAGTGAGCATTCTGTAGACTTTTGTATAAATGGAGTCATCCTGTTCTGTTTCTTCTTTAACTGGGCATGGTTTTGTTTCCACTGCCATGTATTGATTGATGTCTTATCTGTATTGTAAAGCATTTCTCCAATGTAGATACGTCATAATTTCCCTAGGCAATCCCTTATTTAAGGATGTCTCATTGCTTCCAGTTTTTGGCTGAGCCGATATGAACATTTGTATATAAGTCATCTATGCCTATGACATTCGAATTTCTCTTGGTTGAAGAGCTGAGTTATAAGTGTATGCAAAGATGTTAGTCTGTAGCTTTTCGTAAGTTCTCCCATTACATAGAAGTAAAACAATAAAACACCTTGAGCAAAATGTCCTGGTGCAGCTTGAATATTACTGATTTGGGGGGTGGTTCTTTTGTTTTCTTCTTCATTTATTTTCATCTTTGGGTTCATACTCTCTGTCTAGTGCTGGATTTAAATGACCAGTTTGCTCCACTTTCCTAAGACAGATGCAGGTGTCATTTTACTTGATCCTTCCATATCTCCTAATACACAATACAGCACTGTAAAGTATTCCCTGTGGGCTGTAGTAGAATTCTGTAAATTAGGATGTGCCATGAGTTTGTGTTCAGTCAGTTAAAGTTTTAGATTTTGCTTCCAATGCTCTTTGGTTCTCAGTTGATTTATAAATCTGCTGTTGAGTTGTTGGTGGTATGGAAACATTTAAGATAGATTTATGCTTTCAATTTTTAGTTTATTTTCAATGTGAAATTTTCATATTTTCAAAGTACATATTTTGTGTGTCTTTAACATTTTTATTGAGTCTTGTTTAACAGTCAGTGTCTACAGAACACACATTCTGTTGTTTTGGGACAGTGTGTTCTAACACTCTCAATAGGTCAGTTTCATCGATTCTGTTGTTCATTTCCTTAATATCCCTCAACTAAGCATACTAATTTGCATACTATCAATTATTAGACAGTGTATATCGAAACTATAATCAGGCAACTGCCTTCCTCCTTTTGCAGTTCAGCCAAATTTCTCTTCTCACCATGATGAATGATTCCCTCAGAACCAGAAAATGGCATTGTGTGCTGTAACTATTACTGTTTATTAGATATCACTTTGACAAACATGACATTTCTTCACATTCACCCTTCTTCATACTCATGTGAGCATAGTAGGTATTTTTCATACTTATATTTTTAAATTATTTATGGCTAGATTTTATATGAATGTTGAGGTTAATTACCATTTAAAATTATTAGTAGTATTAACAGGTTTACAATCTTACTATGTTAATTTTTCTCATTTTCAGTTTGTATATGAATTGAGTTTATGTATAATACTCCATCTTTATCTTACTCTTTATCAACAATCTGTTGGAGTTTGAGCAATGGATGAGTAGGTACCATTTCTTTGTGCCCTTGCAGCAGATACAAGTTTAGTTTCCTGCACCAGCATGAGGTGAATTTTCATTGTTGTGATTCTGATGCTCTCTTCTAACCTCCATAGGCAATCACATCCGTACACATGCACGTGCACACACACATATGTGCATATGCACCTGCACACACAAATAATTAAACAATGCAAAAACACCCCATATTTTATTAATTTGATGGCATTTTAGAGATTATAGAATACAAAGTAGAATAAAGGACTCAAAAATATAATAGAAACAGTCCAAAATAAAAACCCATAAAATTTAGGAAAATTATAAAGTTGTACATCACTTGCTCTACTTTGTCTAATCTGATGCTATTATTTTTTTATATTTTAAAAAACTGTGTGTGTAAGAGTGTTTTACCTATATGCTTATGTGTGCACCACTTCTGAGTGTCTACAGCAATCAAGAGTGGGTATCAGACTCCTTGGAAATGGAATGCTATGGAAATGCCTTCAGTCAACAGCCTTTAAGTTACCAGTTCACTTTGGGCATGGTTACTTATACTATAAATGCAGACAAAAAGTGTGCCTGGGCCTCTTGGCTGCTGGAATTGTTTCCAGTTCCCAGTACACACAGAGGACTAGGAATCATTACTCTTTCTGTGAGCTTATCCTTAGATAAATCAACAAAATAATGGCTAGAAGTGTAGTCAACTGAAGTCCAGTTGGGGGTAGAGAACGCACTCCTATTGGATTGCTTGTGTGAAGAAATCTCAGTAACGGCTTGGGAAGTAAACTCAGGTTTTGCATGGAAGGTTCTACATGCTCTCATCACTGTGTGAGTGTCTTCACTACCGCGAAACTTGTTTGAAACCAGTCTAAGAAAGACGCCATATCTTAGTCGCTATTCTATTGCTATCAAAAGACTCCATCACCAAAACGATTCTTGTAAGACAAAACATGTCATCAGGGGGTTGGTTACAGTGTCATAGGGTTAGTTCATGACCATCATGGCATGGAGAATGACAGAAAACAGGCAGGCACTGGTGCAGTAGCTGAGAGCTACATCTTGATTTATAGGCAGAGAGACCTGGCTTTGGTTGGACTTCAGAAAACTCAGGATATATTCCCAGTAACACACTTCCACACCTACTCAAACAAGGCCACACCTCATCAGTCTCACTCCTGGGTAACTGAGCATTCGAACTTATGTGCCTAAAGGGACCACTCTTACTCAAACACAGCCTATCATCATCAGAGTCCTGGGTTAGACATTACTTACCTTCAATCTCATTGGGGAATCTTCTTGAAATATTTGCATACTGCTCTCTTGTATTTTCTCTTAAGTAGTGCAGGGATAATAGTGATTATAATTATCTCTCTAATTTAGGAGAGGACCTCATGAGTAAATCTCAGAAATAGAAATTTTTTTTTTTTGGATTTTCGTGACAGGGTTTCTCTGTGGCTTTGGAGCCTGTCCTGGAACTAGCTCTGTAGACCAGGCTGGTCTCGAACTCACAGAGGTCCACCTGCCTCTGCCTCCCAAGTGCTGGGATTAAAGGCGTGCGCCACCATCGCCCGGCTAGAAATAGAATTTTAAACTATTTCTGAGGTTATTTGTTAGTCAGGTGACAACACATGGTTGGATATGCTGCGATGGTGGTGCCACTGGTTAAATATTAAGTCACTGTGAACAATCCATCAAAGAATAAAACTGGACTTCTGCCAGTGAAACAGGTAGGCTATCCTTCATCTCTCCCTCCTCTCCTCCGGTCCAGTCACCTAGTCTTATCCTCAGCTCAAGAGAATACCAGCCTCTTGAAAACACTCCATCATGTCTGCCCCCATCTCACATTGGTCATATAGACTTTCTCCTCCCACCTTCCTACACCTGCATATCACTTTACCCATCATATGTTCCCTAGGAACCCTCGGGCCACTCCTGCCATGGAAGCAGTAGACTAACTGCACATCTTTGCCTCTCCCTCCTCTTCTACAAAGCCAAAGCTCCAGTTTCATCCTCTACTCTCTAACAGAACACCCACTGCAGCCTTGCCTCCCTCTCTGTAACCACCTCCAGGAGATGACAAACTCATCTTGTTATAACTGTCCTCAATTCCAGCAGGCATTCTCTGGAAATCTGCCAACACAACCTGCCAGAGAAGCAATTAGGCCAGCAAATCAGGAAGGCAAGCTCGAGATAAGGACTCTACCTGCCTGATGCCATCTCCCAGTCTCATCCCTAGATTAGAAGCAAAGTACTTTTTGTAGCCTCTCCTCACACTCTGCCCTGACAACTAAGCAACCCTGGTGGAATAACTAGGTTTACTACCTCCTGTGGACCTCCTCAGTCTTCTTGTAGTTCAACCTATTGATAAGTGTGAGGTGCTAATACCTAGTACACATTTGACCTGGCACCAGCTGTGACCACAATTATCAGCACAACAAAGAATTTCCTACCAAGCAACACACAGAAGTCCCATTTTCCTAAAGAATCAGAAAGCATCTAAAATTCCAGTCTTTACAGTATCAAATTTTTAGATGCTAGAGTAAAATTACAACCAGTAACAGCCAGGACAATATATCTCCACTAGAGCCCAGTGACCCTGTGAGCATTGGTCCTGAGAATTACAACACAGATGATACACTAGACAAATACTTTAAAATAGCCTTTATCATTATATTAAGACACTTAAAAAAGAAATTAATTAATCCCTTGAGATTGATGAAAACTCAAACAAGCAGTAGAAGGAAATGCATAAAACAGTTGAAGACCTGAAGTTGGAAATAAAATGAGAAAAAAAAACCTGAGAGAAATCTGAAAATGAAATTTTAGGAACCCAAACAGAATTGTTTGAGGTAATCCATGCCAGCAGAATATAGTAGACTGAAGAGAGAAAGAATCTCAGGAACAGGAGACACAAGAAATAGAAGATATGGGTACCACAGTCAATGAAAATTGTTATATCTGAAAAACCCAGGCACAAAACATCTAGGAAATCTGGGACACTAAAAAATTTCAAATCAAAGAATAATAGGAATAGAGGAAGAAGACACAGTTCAAAAGCAAAAAAATAAAAATAAAATTTTAACAAAATATAGTTGAAGCTTTCCCTTACTAAAAAGGAAGATGTCAATCAAATTCAAGAAGCATACAGAACACCACATATGCTTAACCAGAAAAGGAAGTCCCCTCATTATATAATAATCAAAATACTAAATGTACAGAAGAAAGAAAATATTGAAAGTTGCAAGGAAAAAATGACCAAATAACATGTAAAGGTAGACTTATTAAGATAACAGTAAAGACATGAAAAGTCAAAAGGGCACAGACAAATGTTCTTATAAACTCCGAGGGATCAGAGATGCCAGACCAGACTATTATACCCTTCAAAACTTTCACTCTCAATAGACGGAAAAAGGCATTCCATGATAAAATCAAATTTAGGCAACATCCAGTTATAAGTGAAATCTTCATCGATCTTGGAAGAACAGTTTTCACATTCATGTGGAAATACAATATAAGACAGTTAAAATAACTCTGAATAATGAAAAGACTTCTGAAGGTATTATCATCCCTGATTTTAAGTTACTGCATAGAGCTGGATCGATAAAACAATACTGTATTGGTACAAAAAACAGACATGTTGATCAATGAAAATGAGTTGAAGATTTGGACATAAATCTACACACTTCTTTTTTTATTTTTGAGACAAAGTTTCTCCGTAGCTTTTTTGGTTCCTGTCCTGGAACTAGCTCTTCTAGACCAGGCTGGCCTCGAACTCACAGAGATCCGCCTGCCTCTGCCTCTTGAGTGCTGGGATTAAAGGCGTGCGCCACCACCACCTGGCTCCCACACATTTTTTATAAAGAAGCCACAATACTCACTGGAAATAAAAGCATCTTCAACAAATGCTGCTGGCTAAACTGGATAGTTGCATGTAGAAGAAGACAAATAGATTCATACTTACCAACCTGTAACAACTCCAAATGGATCAAAGGCATCAACATGAACCAGATAAACCGATCCTGATAGAAGAGAAAGTGGAGAATAGCTTTCCTTATAGTAACTTATAGTAAGTATTTTTATTACTGTAAAGTGACACCATGACCATCACAACTCTTATATGGAAAACATTTAATTGAGGAGTCTTGCTTATAGCTTCAGAAGTTCAGGCTATTATCATCATGGTGGGGAGCATGGTAACAAATAGGCAGATTTGGTGCTTCAGGAATAGCTGAGAATCCTACATCTTGCTGGAAACAGGAAGTCAACTGACAGTCATACTCAGGGAAACTTGAAAAATAAAGCCTCAAAACCCACCCTCATAGTAAGACACTTCCTCCAACAAGGCCACACCTCCTAATAGTGTCCCTCCCTTTGTGGGCCATTTTCTTTCAAACCACCACATAAGGGGGACACTCACCCACTACTAGTGTGAGTAAATGCATGTAGCCTCTACAGAAATTAGTATGCGTGTTTTACAAGAAGATGGGAATCAGTGTACTTCAAGATCTGGTTATACACTCTTGAACATATTAACCATGTCCAGTACTGCTATTTTCATAATAGTCAGAATTTGCAAGAACCTAGATAACACTCAACAGAAGAATGGATTTTTAAAATGTGGTACATCTACATAATTGGACATTATTCGGCCATTAAAAAATTGAATCACGGGTAAATGAATGTAACTAGAAAAAAATGTCATATTGAATGTTGTATCCAACAACACAAATATCATTCATATGTATTTCTTAAACATGGACATTAGCTGTTAAGTCATTGATAACAAGAGTACAATTCAGGGTCCCATAGATGTTAAATATATAGAGTAAAATAAAATAGATAGTTATAGCTGGTTGGGGGAGATGAATGGGAGAATCAAGGAAAAGCAGAAGGGAAGAGAGGTACAAAGGAGAGAATACAGAGATAGATAAAATTCAGGGCCATCTGAAGGGCAAAATATATTAATAGAGTAGAAGCCTTCTAAATACATATATACAAGTGATCTAAGTGATATAGACAAATAATGGGGAGACAGAGCACTAACTGACAAGTATTCATTGCTCCAGACAACACCTATAGTACTCACTGAAATGGAGAAGTGAACTGGTACCTACCTAGAGCTTTTGCCCTATGTGTTCTTATGTTTAGTACATGAAGATATTCTGTACACTACCAAAGAAGGAACACAAATACCAACCTAGCTGCAAATCCTTGGGTTGACAGTGGTGCCAGACGCTACTGCCATGGTGACACAAATCTTGTAGGAGTAACCAACAAACACCTGGTTTGAATTAAGGCTTTGTCTGTGTGAAGAAACACATACCTGATGCTGCTTGGATGACCAAAAACTTGAAACTAGATAACCCAGGGACCTAGAGTAAAAACAAATACTACTGTTCTAAAACAAGTATGACAGCAATAGAATGACTCCTTGTGATTTTCTACTATTCTCATATATCAGTGCCTTACCCAACCATCATAAGAAAAGCATCTTTCTGCAGCAGATGGGAGCAAGAAACAGAGACCCACATCCAGTCGTTATGCAGAGAGTTAGGGGCCTTGGAATACTTAGTGCTAACAGGATGGCTCCAACAAATTCCTCCCCTCAGAGCTCAGGGAAGACTGGAGAAGAGGAGATGGAAAGAGTGTAAGAGCCAGAGGTCATGGAGGGCAGCAAGAATACAGTGTCCTGAAAAGAAACAGGATCAATGTAATTATGAACTCACAGAGACTAAGGCAGCATAAATAGCGCCTGCATGTTGCTGTACCAAATGGGGTCCTCAAAATGAAAGGAAAACTGGACACATGCCCTTATTCTTAACCCAAAATAAATCTCCAACAATAACCACTGCCAAAAGAAAATTTTGTTTTCTCCAGGGGAGTCTTGCTGAGGAAACAGGTTATTTTTAAGGGCAGGTTGTATGCCCAGAAGTTAATGTCCAACAGGAAATAAACTCAACAGCATCTTTGGAGGTACCTTATCTCATAATGTCAAGTCACGGCTCCCTCTTCTTTAATTTAATTTTATTTTTTTCTATTTTGTTACATATATGTGTATTTTCTTTGTATTGTAATCTATAGGTCTGTTTTGCATATATTATGGCTTCTAGTTCAGTGTTTTTATGGGATTCTTAGTGTGTGAACAAGTGTGTCTCCATTTTTTTGTTCCATCTCTTGGGCTCTTTTCTTTCTTTCTATTTGTTTGCTTGCTTGTTTGTTTGGTTTTACTTTGCTTTGTTTTACTTTATTCTACTATGTTAGTTTTGTTTTGTTTTAATTTATTGATGTCTTTTAGAAATATTTTTCTTTTCTAATGATAGATGAAAAGGGGTGGATCTTGTTGGGAAGGAAGATGGGAAGGAACTGGGAAAAGAAGAAAGAAGAAAAAGGGGAATTATAATCTGATACTTTATGTGAAAAAATATCAATTTTCAGTAAAAAAATAAAAATACATGAATCATAGTGTCAGCTCACCAACTCCTTGTCACTTAATGCCTTTTCTTGTACCTCAATAACTATTTTGTAGGACAATAGTCTAAATCTCATCATTATTAAGTGTTTCATTTCTTTAAACGTCTACTCTGGAAGCATAATGCCTCATTGTTTACTACAGAATACACATCAACTCAAACATTCCTGATAATATTTTCTTCTTCTTACCTCACTGTCTTATCTTACAAGACAACTATTTTTAAAACTGTACTAGCCTCACATGTTTGAAGACTATCTCCTTATATCATTTAGTTTTCTAATCAATGAAGAAAGCTCAGATTTCCTATTTGGGCTGTTCCCTGAAATTTCCACACTAAAGAACATCATTCCTTGACTTCACCTGCAATTCTAGTAGACATCTTTCTCTCTGCTCTCTATCTCTGCAAATTGTGTGTTCAAATAATTATTTTAATTTTCTCTTGGCTCCGTTTTGTTGATACTTCTTTCCAACTTTTTTCCTTAATACATGTGTCCATATATCTTCAATATTTTTGGATGTAGGGGAAGAATTCACTTCATAACAGGTTAGGGGAAAAACACCGTCTAATAAAGATAGTAGATTGTGATTCTTTTTAGAGGGTTTGGAGAGACGAGGGTTGATTTCAGTTCACATCATAGTGTACCATTCAATGAAGTCAAGACAGAAACTCCAGGCAAGAGCAAACACATAGGCCCTGGAGGAGTGCTGTTTACTGGCTTTCTCCCCATTGCTTGCTTAACATACCTGCTTCCTTACATACACAGGACCACCATCCTCAGGATGACCCCCTTCACAATTCCAACACCAATCACTAACTAAGAAGATGCCTCACCAGACTGCCTGTAGGCCAATTTTCTGGAATCATTTTCTCAATAGTGGTTACTTATTCTCAGATAACCCTAACTTCTATAATGCTGTAAAAACAATAACAACAAAAAACAGTAAACGTGCAAATAATAAATGTTTTTGTTAAATGTAAGACATAGAAAAAAAATAGTTCAGGGGATTTATTTATTTGTTTCTATTTTTCTTTTTTTGAATCAGGGTCTCATGCAGCATGGACTTCCTTGAATAGTCTTCTCAATCCACTTTTTATGAACCTAATCCACATTGTTACTAGTTACCCAGTTGGTTGAAGAAGCCAGGGAATTAGTATTTACTGAGCATTGACTCCACTACAGCCATGGGTCCCACCCCATCTCCTATCTACTCCCCAGAAGACCTTGAATGGGGAGTTAACAAAGACTGGTACATCAAGTTGAGGCAGGACCAATCCCTCCACACTGCATCAAAGCTGAACAAGTTATCTCACTCTAGGGAAGGGGCTTCAAAAAGTCAGATTATACACCAGGGATAGAACCTGGTCCCATTGTCAGGGGCCCCTGAGCAGATCAAGCCACACAACTACCACCTGCATGCAGAGCAGGCCTATTTTGATCTCATGCAGGCTCCCCATGTGTCAGTCCAGAGTCTGTGAGGTCTCATGTGTTCATGTCAGCTGTCTCTGTGGGTTTTCCCATCATAATCTTGACCCTCCCCGCTCATGTAATCTCCTCATCCCTCTCTTTGTACTCCCTGAGCTCGGCCCAAAGCTTGGCGGTGGGTCTCTGCATCTGCTTCCATCAGTTACTGAATGGAGGTTCTATGATGGCAATTAGGGTAGTCAACAATCTGATTAAAGGAGAAGGCAAGTTCAGGCAACCTCTCCACTATTGCTAGGAGACTTAGCTAGGGTCATCCTTATGGATTCCTAGGAAGTTAATTAGCACCAGGTTTTTCCCCTAACCCATAATGGCTCTCCTACATTAAGATAGCTCTTTCATTGCTCTCCCTCTCAGTCCCTCTCCCAATTTGTCCCATTCCCTCATGTTCTCAACCCCATTCACTCCCTTATACTCCTCTGCACCCAGTTTACCCAGCTCATTTATTTCCCCTTCCTGGGGCTATCCATGTATCCCTTTTAAGGTCCTCCTTGTTACTTAGCTTCCCTGGGACTGTGAATTGTAGTCTGGTATCCATTGCTTTATATCTAATATCCACTTATGAGTGAGCACATACTGTGTTTGTCTTTGTAGATTTGGATTATCTTACACAGGATGACTTTTGTCTTGTTCCATCCACTTACCTGCAAATTTCACGATGCTATTGCTATTTTATAGCTGAGTAATCCTCCATTATGTAAATGTATCACATTTTCTTTATCCATTCTTACACTGAGGGGCATCTAGGTTGCTTCCAGGTTCTGGCTATAATGGAGAATTGATTTTCAACAATGAAATCAAATCAACAAGCAAATCTCTTAAACATAATCCCAGCCCTTAGAGCAAGTGTTGGACTTTAAGAAAGACATGGAGGGAGGGGTGACATGACTTGATCTAGTTATGCTCCTATCAAGTGTGATATGGTTTGATGAGGCTATAGTGGCTGGCATTGCACAGGCAGGGTCTTTGCTCTTGGGGTGGTTCATGTAGCCAGTCTTTTATGAGCACCAGAGGCTCAGAATCTTGTTTTAGAGTTCCATGACAAGCTACACATCAGTGTTTAACCAGA
>JABTXL010000001.1:16747490-16760509 GCA_025134845.1 Neodon shergylaensis
CTTGTTTTAGAGTTCCATGACAAGCTACACATCAGTGTTTAACCAGAAGAACTCTTAGGGCTTACAGTCATTTATGTTCCTGGCTGCAGTATAAACCAGCAAAAGGACAAATCAGTGTCCACACTGGCAAAAGATGTCTCAAACAGAGGTGATTTTTCCCTCAGAGGCTAAAGAAAGATTTCAAGTGCCCAGGAAGAAAAAGACATCCAAATCCTCAGGTCTAAGGGTTTTGTGGGCCTGGGACTTGAGCACACATATTTCAGAGCTGCTTACATAGGTATTATAAAAACATACCAAAGAAGAAAGGGAGTGTAGTGAGTAAATACTGGACCAACACAAGAATGATAACCAAACTCTGCATCTAAATATCTCATGTCAGCTTGATTTCAGGTCTCCATATCCTTTTAGCCAAAGCTAACTCTTCTTGTGATAAAACAATTAACAGAAACAACCTAAAAAATAAGAGTTTGTTGTTGTCCAGAGTTCCAGGGTAAAGTTAACTAGGGTAAAGAAGTCACAATGTCAGGAAGCTGAAAGCAGTGAATGCTGGTTAATGCTTCTCTCACTTTCTCGTTCTTACACAGTCTTAGACCACAGCTATGGGTTTGCACCACCCTTGTTTAGGATGGGCCTTCCTGCCTCAGCTATCACTATCTAGAAGCTCCCTCTCAGATGCGCCTAATAGATTGTCATCTAAGTCATTCCAGGTCTTGCAAAATTGACAATCAATATTAATCACCACAAAACTCAAAGACTGTTTTATTAGAGTCTGAGAGTAAAAACAACAGATGAGACAAATTGTAAATGAATATTGGCAAGTGCAGGGAAGACCGAAATGGAAGAGAGCAAGCGAAAAAAAAAAACTGGGATTTTTCAAATAGATTTCAAGAAAGGCAGGTTTAGCAATGGGGATCTAAAAGAAGTTGTGTGGTCCAGGAGAGTTCAGAGAAAGAAGCAGAACACTTGTCTTAGGAAGTCATGCTTAAAAGTTTTTGATATCCAAAGAGAAGATAAAAAGGAGGAAAATGATGTTGCGTTTTCACAGTTAGGACTCAGAATAGTGCATAGGCTTAGCAGACAGGAACTTTAAATAAATACAAGAAAGAAACCTGTGAGGTCTATACATACCAATCTCATGAATAGCATAGCTATTCCTTCCTATTTTACCATGTTTTCAGATCTATCAACTTTGCAAACAAATCTCATTAAAGGAATAACTTTTCCTTTCCTTTCTACCATGTTCTCATCTCAGATCTATCAACTTTTTGAGGGATAGTTTCCTGGTCAGTTGGCTCACATGTCCAGCTGGGATAATTGTTAAAAAAAAGTGGGCAAAAGTTTTTCTGTAATCTTGTTTTGGGGAGATAGAATTTCATAAGACCACCTATGGTCCTCTACAAAGCCCTGACACTTCTACCTTTTCATATGGAGGATGTCATGCTTCCTTTACTTTAGAAAAGAAGAATGAATTAAAGATCATTATATTACCAGCTCAACAGGACGTAGGGCCATAGGTGATTGTGAGGGAAAGCTCAACCCCTAGCAACTTTCCATGCCTGGCAATGCCTGTATCCATCCCTACCTAAAAATTTATCCCTGTTTGGCTTCAGATAAGATTAATAAGCAAAATGCCATGCCCATCTACTCAATTTCTTATTAATCATTCTAATTTAGAGACATGCAATCACTTTACCAATGTGTTACCCTTTTCTCTGTTTTCTTATTTTAATCTTTCTGGGTTTTTTTCCTACCTTATTTTATACCAATACCGAATTTCCATTTACCCTAAATCCTGGAATCAAAAGCCCTTCTTCATTTTTCTGTTTTTCACACCTGTCATATTCAATCAGTTGACACTTTCTCAAAACTGTCCTCAGCACCCTGTTCCTACATTCAGTGTAGAAATTCAGATTCTTGCCATTTCCTGCCCGGAAGATGGCAAGCGTGTTTTCTTTCCATGCATTTGTTAGCTGTTCTCTGCCAGCCATATTTCCTATCCACATCCTTTTTCCTTCACAGCTTCCTTGATTTCCTGCACTCTACAGCTTCTTCTTAATACAGTAAGGATCAGTGTGACTCTGAGCTCTGCCTCTGGCCTTTGATGAGCCTTCCAAAGCAAACTGCTTGTGCTGCAGTGTTCAATGAGCCAATAGATATAGCTTTGTATTATTTAACAAATTGTAGAAAGAATGATCTTTGTTTATAAACTGAAGAATATGAACATATTCTCTTTTTCTGATAGAAGTTATCATTTCTCATGAGAAAAACCACGCTGAGGAAATGCCCGCTCATGAAAGGAGCAGAGTAAAAATTCAGAGAGAATTTGGTTAAAGGTTTCACTAAACCCATGCAAGGGCCACATTAACACTAGTTATGAGTTAATTATCCACCTGTGGAATGTGTAACAATACACTAATTTTATGTTTGTTGAAACTGGCAGTACACTAACTTGGTCCGAAAAGTCTCCTGTGTTTTATTGTGACTATAGAAGCAACTGTAGTCGTGATTCATCTTCTTACTACAGAAATTGCAGTTTGTCACAGGAAAAGATTCTTCAGTGGCTTTGAAATGAAACACAAACTTTATAGAACCCCATATTCCAAACTTACTGCCTTTCTGCCAGTTGTATTGACAAAGTCATAATTCTCGTGGCATACCATGATCACAAAAGCTGTGTATTTCAGACAATCTTTTCCTTCATGTGATCTAACTTTAAGCCCCTTCCTGCTCCATCTGCAACAGTGAAGTTTTCTGTAACCTCTAAGCAGGGTTATTCCTATCTGTCGTGTATTTGCCTGTTGGTTTCTGGGATGATGGAATATATGCTTTCTAAGGCTAGTATTGTCTACTTCCTTCCCAATATTGCCTTCATTATCGTCTTTCTCGCCTTTCCATTTAATAAATCCTGATTTGGTAACCTTTATGCTCTTCTAACATTTACCACATGCTCAACAAATATGTATGGATTAGATCAAATTGACAAAGACTTCTCTCCAGTAAAATTTACATGCTAGGTGCCATATGCATATAATGCTGCAAAATAATACTGAATGAGCCAAGGGACATGGAAAAGGTCAAAAGGATTGCCTCGCAAGAACTTGTGCCAGCACTTTTGAACTCAGATAATGCAATGATAGGTCTTTCAGGTAATAGAATATAGAAATAGCTGTTCTATTATTACTCTTTCTATACTACTCCCTCTATAGACAAAATCTTTAAGTCAAGAGTGACTTGGAAATACAAGAGGACAACTGGACTTCTAGTTACTGGTCTAATGCATCTTTGAAAACACGTAATTGTTCTCATGATGTTAAGAAGTCACTAGAGAGGACAACTTGAGCATGGCTGGTATAATTACATGCCACTATTGGCCACCTACTTTGGTATATTAGCACATCAAATCATAGACTAAAAACTTTAAATTGATGCTTTAGCTTTTATTTTTTATATATTTTTTCTTTCTTTTTAATTTTAATTTATTTTTTAAATTTCATCTTACATTGAAATCACAATTTTCTCTTCCACCTTTCCTCCCACACCCCTGCTTCCCATGCCTGACCCCGGCCCCTCCTGCATCGAGTCTTCCTATCAAGTAAGGGCTCCCATGGGAAGTCTACAAAGCCTGGTAGATTTTCTGATATACACTATATTTTTTCTATGAATGTTTTACTTGTACTCTTGACCACATAATATTTACATAAAAGTCAATGCATTGAACTCTTTTTTTGTTGCTGTGTTTATTTATTTTTTAATTTATTTATTTATTAAAGATTTCTGCCTGCTCCCCGCCACAGCCTCCCATTTCCCTCCCCTTCCCCGATCAAGTCCCCCTCCCTCATCAGCTCGAAGAGCATGCAATTCTGCATTGAACTCTTATGTAGCCATTAAAGCTGCCAATATCAAGACATTATATCGTCCATGTGTAGTTTATCAGGAAATGAAGAAAACAAAAAAACTATAAGAAACAAATGAATTCAAGGTGATGTATTTGATCTGATATCCAATAATCTCTAATTGTTTAAATGATGAGTATTTTTATTTCTATGTGTTCTTTGTACAGGGTAATACATACCAGACAGGCAAACTCTGTGAACCTGTGAAACAAGAGCGCATTTGAATATCCTCTTCTGAACAAGGGCGTTTTGCAGTCCAGGTGTTTTGGTAATTGTAAAACACAGAGGGAAAATGAAACCTCACACTGATGCTCAAATTCACACTTCCGACTACGTGGTGATATGCACAGGCTGGTGCGCACACTGAGCTCTGATGTGTAACTTGTGGGAATAGTGCAGATGTAATTGACCTTCGGAGTGTTTCTCCATCACTTCTGTGACCTTTCCACTCACTCTATTCTCCATAGTCTGTCTAGCTTCCAATGGACATTATTTCATTATGAAATCAGGAAAATTGACTTTTGATTTTACAAACTCTGCATGAAGTCCTCCTCCACAAAATCCCTAGAAGCCGCCAATTTTCCATTGCTTCTGTTACTTAATGCATAGCCTGAACTAATTTGTGTATGCCTAAGATATAGTATTTCTACTCACATTTTTTTTATCCTGGGTATAGTTTTTATAAGTAGAGAAGTTAAAAACAAATGTCTGTGATCATATTTGTTCTAAGATGGGTTTTGATTGTGTCTAAGATTTTTGAGTCTCAATTTTGTCACATACACACTCTGATCAGAGGGTCAAGTCAGAGGATGTACCTGACCAATAGAGGCACAATTCAGAGGATATACCTGATCACTAGGGGCAGGTAAGGTAATGTACCTGATCACCAGGGGAAGGTAAAAAGATGTATCTGATCAACAGAGGGGCAAGTCAGAGGATGTACTTGATCATCAGTTTCTCGGGAAGAAATATGACAGTAATCATGAGTATCATTGAGTCAATTATGCTGAAGACACTGTAAGAGTCTTTAAAATCCCCAACATTGGTTCTTCTGTTCTACATTCCATGTGTGTTTACTCTTCTTATCTCTCACTTTGAAGCTACTTAGAGATTTAATGGTTTCTAAAACTGTGTGCAAACACAGGAAATCTATTTCTAAGAACTTAGTGGTTCTTTGTCACACATCCCCCCCCACCTTGAAATCCCACAGTAATATTGCAGTATATATTTCCATTTAAGAATATAATGAGGGTAGAATAAAGAGTAGATAAAAGTTAAATTGTTCATTCTCTATCCAACATTTCATGTTGAATTTCTCTTGATCTAAGTGCTGGTATTTTTAATAAGTTGAAATCATTACCTCTATCTCATACTCTTCAAAGGAAACTATAAAATTACTTCCTAGAAATATTAAAAGTGAGTAGATATTAGCTGTTTTCCTTTTGTTCTAATATTCTGATAAATTCTTGTTTCCTTTTGGTTTTGGTTTTCTGAGACAGTGTTTCATGTAGCCCAAGCTTTCCTTAATCTTAGACGAATCACGTAGCTGAAGCCGGTCTTTAGCTCTGAACACTATTGACCTCACCTCCACAGGTGCTGTGATTACAGGAATGGACAACAATACTCAGTTTCTTTTGATATTGTGCAAACAATTAGTCATCTAAAGCATTCTACTATATGTATATAAATGTAAAATACAAGAAGAAAATATCTTTACTAACCAACTTGGAAAATGTAGTGCATACAAAATTTATAATAAATGTTCACATGTCTTCAGAAAATATTACATGTAATAAATAATCAGAGATAACTTGAGTCTTTGGTTTAGGAAGTTGTAGAAGGTTTTATCCTTTTAGTTTTTCAGCAGAAACACTTGGTAGTTAAGTTATTAGACATTTTCCCAGCAGGACACTACACTTGTTTTTGGAGTAGGTCCCTTCTTTAGTTCAGTGAATGCTGTATCTCTTTCTGTTCAGTTCATAGCATGTGATGAAGTAAATCTAAGTCAATAGTCTAAGTCAATCCATTTGGGATAAAAATGCTTCAGATAAAGTTCAGACAAATGAGAGATGAGATTCTGTGTAAGTACACACTGGTTCACAGGCAAGGGGGTTTTCTTGTGTGTGTGTGTGTGTGTGTGTGCTTTAATTAATATTTACAAAGAATGAGTTTGCTGCCTGTTTTTCAGTTGCTTGGAAATTATCGGAGGTCACAGATAGACAGGACCAGACCTGCAAATAAATGTCAACTACTTGCTTATTGTAGAATAATTAAAATGGTGAATGCCTGAATCTTCACAGAGACTGTTCATGTGAAAAGAAAATCCCCTGAAAACTCACTATGGGACTTGTTACTATGTGACAGCACATACAAGCATTCTAGCACGTCTTATAAGCAGGCATTCACTAGAGTTACTGCAGTTTGGTTCCAAACAACCACAATGATATAAGTGAAATAAAATGAGAGACATGCCTGTTTTGATTTCTAAACAATGTCAGCTGCCTTTCTGGTCACTATGATAAAATGCATGACAGAAATGATGCTGACAAGGCTTATTTCAGTTCACAATTTCAGTAGCTGTTCACACCATGCTAGACAGAAAGCAAATTGAAAGTAGGGCAAGACCAGGGCAAGATAGTCTTGAAGAACATGACCATAGTGAGCTCTTTTCTTCAACCAGTCTCTACCTTCCACAGCTCCACCACAACCCAACAGACTGTTCAAATATGATTCCATCAGTGTATTAAACCATTCATTAGATGAGACCCATCATAAACTGATCTCATAATTGAGACAGACACACAGAGAATTGTACAATTGTACTTCACTAATATTCTAGTTGTCCTCAATATACAATAATAAATGTAAATGATCATATCGATGCATACAAAGTTGTATTTATTCTACATTACTACCAAGTATAAAATAGTATTATGTCCAAAAATGTAAATTCCTTCATTTAAATGACATCATTGCTAAATCCAAACCTTTGGGAAAATCATATTTTTATTGGTAGAGGATCTTGTCTTGCTGTTTGGGTTAGGCAGTTACTGTCACTGTGCAAAGGAGTAGATAAGCAGAAAGGGGGAAAGATGGATTTGTATCATTGTTTCTGGGGTTCTAGCTTATAGTCACTTGCTCTATTGTTTTCTTGGCTCTAGGAAGGCTAAACATCAAGCCATGGGAACCTGGGGGAAGGCAGCTGTTCACATCAAGGGGAGCATGAGGAGGACACTGAGGAGAGGTTAGGTGATGAGATACACCCTACTTATTATGCCAGAAAGAATCATTTACTCCACAAACTCGTTGAACATGTTTACAGCTTTTCAAATACTCAAATTTTTCAACCCAGGGGCCTCTGGGAAGCACATTCCAGATCCACACAAACATTTCTGCTGGCTGATCAAGGCAATGGTAGTAGTTTCTGAAAGTTGACTGGGGAACTGTAGAAATTCCTTTAAACAACACCATGATGAATTTTGCTGTATCAAATCTTTGCAGAAGATCATTCAGTAAGAAGAAATATTGTGGGATAGCCTTTTATCCACAATAAAGTCCATGAAGAATGGGGTCAGCTATCTCAAAATATACTGTGGGCTTATCAACTAAGTTCACATAATATCTTAAACCCTTTGCCATTTTAGTAGGTATTACAGCATTGTCACCAGAAATAGGTTCCATTCACAAGAAACCTTTTCTAATTATATCTATACATATATATATATATACACACACACACACACACACACACACACATATATATATATATATATATATGTTTGTGCATACTACATGTTTGTAAGGACAGAAGGTAGCTACCATCAGACTCCCTGGAGCTGACTTTACAGGTGGTTGTGAACCACTTTATGTTGGTGTCGGGAGTTGAATTTTGTCTTCTAGAAGAACATCAATTGTTCTCACCATTGAGCCACCTCTCCAGACAAAAGAAATCACTTTAAAATCTGTGCATAAGAAACAATGCTTAATCTTTAAAGTTATATGTTATCTTGACAGTTCATTCACTTTTCCAGTTCTCTTGCTGATTCTACTGCAGTTTCTCGCTCAATCAAAGTCTTGAACCTTTCAAAGTTGAGAGCTTGCTTCATGATCTTCCAGTCTCCTTTTAATGTTGATAATTTGACCTCCTCCCATGATTCACTAAAGCTCTTAAAGGCATTTAGAAGGAAGAATCTTTACCAGAAGGTTTTCAGTTTGCTTTGCTGAGATCCTTCCAAAAAACTTTGTAGTAAAACTATTTGACATTTTTTTTCCCAGAAACTAAACTTGATTGTGAGATTTACTTTTTTTTAAATTATTTATTTTTTTGTTTATTTATAAAAGATAAACATATAGGCATCCTCCTGAATATTAACCTTCAGCAGGCGATGAAATGAGACAGAGAATTACTCTTTGGGCCATGGGCTTCAGGATGGATGGTATTTGGTCAGGTATAGAAGCAAAATGGTGGTAAACAACTCTATAACATAAACCTGGTGAGTTACCAGTTAGTCAGTGAGCAGAAATATTTGGAAGGAACTCCTTTTTTCAGCAGTATGTCTCAAAAGCAGGTTTAAAATATCACACAACATACATTGTAAAAAGTTGTGTGGATAGCACAAAGGCAGAGCAGAGTTAGTATAACTCTTAGGGTCCTAGGAATTCTCAGAATGATAACTGAGCACTGAGATCAACTGAATTGCCAGCATCTGTTTTAGCTGCTAGTAACAGAGCAGGTATGTTGGTTAATGTTTTTTCAAACTGACACAGCTGCCTAGGGTCGACTGAGAAGAGGAAATCCCAAGTGAGAAAATGGTTGTTCTGTATGCAAGCCTTTAGGGAATATTATAACTGATGAATACTGTGCAAAAGCCCAGACCACTGTAGAGGTGGTCCTGGAATACATAAGCAAGCAGGTTGAGCAAGGCATAGGGCGCAATGCAACTCCATGGTATCTGCTTCAGTTTCTGCCTCCAAGTCCTTGCCTTGAATTCCTGCCCTGAGTTCCCTTTACAATGATCTGTGATTGGAACAAGAGGCCAGCTATTGGCCCAGCTCGTCTTTTTACACATCTCCTCTTATCTTGACTTTTTCTAGCTCTTAAAGACGGGAATGTGAAGCTTTCCTCCACTCAAACACTGAGGTATGTTGGAGAATTAATGGTTACACTAATTTCAAAATTATTATTTATCAGGAACAAGAAAGACACCAACCGTGCCACCACTCACAGCAGAGCAAGAAGAACACATACAACTGTTATTTGTTATTTTCCTCTTGCTCATGACCAAGTTTGTATCAGTCTCACCTACAAAGACAATGATAACATCAAATATCTCTGATAATAGACTGCAATAGCATACGATAACCATGAAAGAGTTTGAAATATTCTTTAAATTCTTGCAACTTGGGAGAGTGACAGGTAATGATTATCTGCTGTGTGAGAAGTGACATTGACAGATTGCTGAAGACAGTTTCTACAAATTTTAATTTGTAAATAAATATCTGGAAAACACAATAAAATGAAGTCCAATAAGAAATGCTCATGCATTCCAGCGAAAGATACCTGGAGTTGAATTCACACAGAGTGAGGATTTCATCAGTTCACACATGATACAAACTATAAGGATTATCTGGATATGGGTAGCTTAAGAGGAATTGGGAAAGGGGCATGCTCTGTTGTCTTCATTTGTGGAGGATTGGCAGGCTACTCTGGGGAGTTCTGCATTACTCATCAGCAAATGGTTAAGGCTTATGTAATAACCAATTACCAAGTGAAATCCCAGGCCATTAATTATATGCTGGGGAGGACGTCCTCTTAGTGATTGATTCTATTCTCGACTGAAGACTGTTCTCACCTTTTCCCTTTTGGGATTCTGTCTTGAATTATTGTTACTCCACCTGCAACTTTGTTGCCTCCTCCACAAATATTCCATGATACTCTCATCATTTTCAATCATGCTGTGATTATAGGAATATGTGGGATCGTTTCCCAGGCCAGACGATAATGTGTTGTTTCCTCCTTGCTTTGTGTTTAACCATGACTGTTCTATAGGATACTTATTAATATCCACTCAGAAGAACTTGGAAATTCATTCATTATGCTTGGAATAAACCATTAACTAACAATTGTTCAATATAGAATTACTGGGTGAGAAAATTAAAGTTCATACAGTAATAAGTCAAGCTCCCTCTTAATTTATATTTACTGGCAGAATATAAGGGGGTTTGAAGAAGTAAAGCAGGCATAATAATGATTCTCCTTTGTAATAAGCCCTGCAGCTGACAGGTATGCAGAGATTGGAGGGGCAGCATTTTTCATTGTGTGTCCATAGACTCTGCAAAGCTGTCAGATGTTAACGAGCTTACCTTCTGCTCTTTGGAAAAAGGTTAATGGATACAGCACATTTTCCAATGTGACTCTGAAAAACAAAGAATTGCAAAAAGTACGCACTAGTATTTGTTTTAATTCTTTTCAACAAATCCTGTGCAAAATCCAGAAGTTGGAAGCCACATTAAAGTCCTCAGGTGTTAAAAAAGTGTCAGTTTTTATATACATATGTTGGTACCAGTACAGGGTCCTGATAGTGTTTTGAGCTGTAATGGAAGAGATGAAGATACGTTGCTGATAATTAAAGTGTGATATCTAGATGGAACTTTATACAGTTAGGTATCAAACATTTGGCTTTAACCTGTTGTAGGACAAAGGTTATATATCTATCTACTATTTTTCTGATTTGTCTAATTTATTCTAAAATATACTTTGAAAATATTTATTTATTTTTATTTATGTATATGAGCGTTTTGTCTGCATCTGTGTATGTGCCTTTATCACATACCTGGTGCCTGTGGGATCCCAAGAGGGCATTGGAGCTCATGGAACTGGGGGATACCGTTGGTGGACTGCCATGTGGATGCTGGGAACTGAACTAGATCCTTTACAAAAACAGTGAGTATTCAACCACTGAGTCCTCTCTCTAGCCCTGCCTGACACTTTTTTAAACATTAAAAAAACTATTTTTGTTGCAGGCTATAGCCAACATACAAAGAGATTAAAGTGACAAGGGTAGTATGTAGCAGCTAGCCTGTTATAGTGTTGCTCAGTGATGTCCGCCCTTCTGCCTAGGCAGGGTCTCTGAACCACATGCAGTCTGATCATTCCCCAGATTTTTATTGCAGTACCATAGCCTGTACCTGAAAAGCATTATTAAGTTTATGTTTGTGTGCTTTGTGCTATTAATGAAATCGCAACGCATATATTCCCATGTGCTTTAGTTTTTTAAACTACTTTCTTTTTTTTTCCTTGAGAATTTCAAACATACATACAATGAAACAGAATCATCTATCCACTTTATTTCTCTCCTTCAATTCTTGCCAACACTTTCCCCTCTCATCTTTACTTTCTCTCTCTGCCCTCCATTCCCTCACCCTTTTTATGACTCTGACAGAAACTTCTCAGTATTCAGTGGGGACAATACCCCTGCCTCCGTGCCAGAATTTTGGCTGGCTGTATCTTGTGCATATAGACACCACTTCTGTAAGTTTTTGATTCTGTGGCTGTGTTGGGTTCAGATGACACCATTTCCCACAGTATTCCTCTCCAATCATTCATCCTGTCTCCTCCTTTTACACAAAGTTCTGAAAACTCTCGAGCATGGATAAAGGAAGTGGATAAAGAATCTGGATCTAAAAGTGAACACTCAGTTTCTTACACTCAACCCTTTGATCACTTATGTGTCTTGACACTGAGTGTTGCCTGCAGCTGAAAAAAAAAAGCTTCTTTAATCAAGATGGAGTACAGCCCAGGTCTATGAGTATAATCATAAAAATTTAGAGACTGAAATGAAAACATGAGGATTTAACAATTATCACCATCAGGATGTCTATTGCCTAGGACATCCACTGCCAGTGTCTATCAGCCAGGATTATAGTACAGGGTTAAAATGTTCTTCTGTTGAGCAAGTCTCAAGTCCAGACTGAAAGTGGTCAGTTATACCATAAGAATCATGCCACTATTGCACCAGTGAGCACTTCTTCTCTAACAGGTCACTACTGTAGCATGCAGATTCCAGAGCTGGGCAGGACTATAACTGCCATACCTTCCCTGTGGAAGCCTGGGTAGCATCATCTAATACTAGGAAAGTTAGCCAGCAGGGAAGATGTATCCAGCTTGAGTTGAGAACAAATTTTCTTTATCTCCAAGCAAAATTATGGGATGTCTTCATCAATTGGGGCTTATAAAGAAATTATGGAAAGTCTGACAAGGACAATGGCAATAAAGTCTATTATTTTGAAGACTTTTGGGGTCTCCCTGACCAAAATGTCCAATGCCTTGAACTGAAAGTATATATAAAAGTCTATGTCTTCTGATAGAAAAATTGCCTAGCTCTGCTGGTGCATTCTTTTCAAACTTTTTTTTTATCCAATGTAGTATGAAGGGGTGCTTGTTGGTTCCCAGCTGCCTGGCTAGCTTAGACCTGAAATAATCACACAGAAACTATATTAAATAATCACCACTTGGCCCATTAGCTCTAGCTTCATATGGACTAAGTAGTACATATTAATTTAACCCCTTTCTATTAATCTCTACATCACCACATGTCGTGGCCTACCAGCAAAATTTCAGCATGTCTATCTACGGTAATGGCAGCTACATGTTTCTCCCTTACTCTGCTCTCCTTCCTGCCAGCATTCAGCTTAGTTTTCCCTGCTTAGTTTAGTTCTGCCCTGCTATAGGTCCAAAGAAGTTTCTTTATTCATTAATGGTAATCATAGCACACAGAGGGAACTGCCACATCAATCCAACATAATATTTTTAGATTATTTGGGAATTTTGCATAATTCACCCTAATCACACTCACTTCCCCAGTCCTTTCATGTCTACCATCTACTCTTGTGTCCTATTTCCCCAAAAAAGAAGAAGAAGAAAGAAAATACCATTTTATTTTATGTTACCCGTATAGTCACTGGAGCATGGTCAAACGCCCAGTGACCAGTTCTTTAAAAAAAACTGAGTCCTTCCCCAACCCCATTTCTGTGACAAGCCATCAGATGTAAAGGTCTATATTTCAGCATCCCTATCATAATTTTAAGAATTCTATTCAATGGCTTCCTGTCTAGTCTCTCTCCCCC
>JABTXL010000001.1:16760519-16921519 GCA_025134845.1 Neodon shergylaensis
CTCTCTCTCTCTCTCTCTCTCTCTCTCTCTCTCTCTCTTTCTCTCTCTCTCTCTCTCCATCTCTCAGGGTTGGGATGTGAGGTGAGAGGTTGTCACAGAAGTCTTCTATGTCTCTCTTTTTCAACTGTGCGTCTGCAGTCATTGATACCACTGTAAAAGTAGCTTCCTTGCCTTTTACAGTAGTCAGCCACAACTGGGACAATGACTTTCATGTGGCTCCTGGTGACAGCAAGAACCACGAATAAACACTTCAGTTGTATTTTGAAGTTTTCTGTCTAACTAGTGGATTTTCATAAGGCAGTTTTCATAATCCTAATCTTTGGTTAACCAACGGACTCACTATTCCCCAGTCTCTTGCAACCATTCTTGCTAATATTTTAGCCCTCAATATCCCCCACATTATCACATGTATTTGAAAAAATCTATTTTATTATGTTTTCAATGGGGTTGCAGGATAGTAGGCTTCTATATGTCTCATAACACTTTCCATGGGTTAGCCTTTCCCTCCCCTCTGTTATCTCAAATACTCTGTCACCCCTCCGTTTAAGCTTCTCCACTTTTAATATTCTGTATCTTCTGTTTTTTTAAAGGTTTTTTTTTATTTAATTTATTTATTTATTATGTATGCAACATTCTGCCTCCATGTATGCCCGCGTGCCAGAAAAGGGCGCCAGATCTCATTACAAATGGTTGTGAGCCACCATGTGGTTGCTGGGAATTGAACTCAGGACCTTTGGAAGAGCAGGCAATGCTCTTAACCACTGAGCCATCTCTCCAGCCCCTGTATCTTCTGTTTTATCTACAATCTGCTATCCAACTTTCTAAACGTGTTGTCCCAACTCAACTGGCCCTGTTCTAGTTTCCTGTTTTCTACTTTCTCTAAGCCGAACACACACAACAACATATTTGAAGTTAGCTCCCACATATAAGGAAGAAATGCAGAGTTTGTCTTTCTTGGTCTGAGTTATCTCATTCAATATAGTATTTTTCAGCCCCACCCATTTAATTGCAAATTTCATTTTCCTTTACAGCTAAATATCGTTCCATTGTGTATATGTATGAAGTTTTTTTCTTATCCATTTATTTATTGATGGGAATTTAGACAGATTCCATTGTCTAAACTATTATGTGGAGTGTGGCAGTGATCATGGACGTACAAACATCTCTGTAGTAGTATTTAAAGTGATTTGAGCATATGCCCGGAGAGGTATACCTGGGACATGTGACAGTTCTATTTCTAGCTTCCAAAGGAATTACTACTGATTGCCAAAGTGGTTGCCTTAGTTTATACACCCACCAACTGTGTAATAACTTCCTTTACCAAGCCCAGGACATATTTATTTTGTCATTTCTGCTCATGATCATTCTAACCAGGGTGAGAAGGAATTTTAATGTAGTTTTAATCTGCAATTTCCTTGTGAATAAGGAAGGCGAGCACTTAGTAAGTGTGTCCTAGCCACTTGTGTTTTTCATTTTGAGAATTTTCAGTTCAGTTTCATAACCTACTTTTAATTGAGTTGTTTCCTTGTTGCCTAGATATTGTAGTGCTTTGCAACTTTCTAGATAATAACTCAACAGTATATTCTACAATATGTGAAGAGCTGGCACCATTTTGTCTCATTCTGTAGGTGGTTAATTTGCTCGTGTCATACTTTAGTCTGCTGTACAAATGCCTTAATTTCATGTGATGCCATTTGTCTATTCTTGGTCTATGGAAGTCCTATTCAGGAAATACTTCCCTGTGCATGCATGTAAACCGAAGGGTACTTCTGAGGCTATCCTCTCTCTTCTTCATATCATCAGATAATACACTGAAGTCTGTGATCTACTTGGAGTTGGGTTTCCGGAAAGGTGAAGGAGAAGGATCTGGTTTCATTTTTATGTTTATTCAAATCCAGTTTTTCAAGGACATATGTGAAAGCATTATCTTTTCTCCATATTATTTGTTGTTGTTGTTTTGTTTTGCCTTTTTGGTATCAGTGACAAACATCATGTAACTCTTGTTGACTGTACTTTTATCTGGATCCTCAGTTATATCTCACTGAAGTATGTGTCTGTTAATGCAGTACTACATTGTTTTATCACTAAAGTTCTATAGTACAATGAAAAATCAAATATGATAATAGCTGCTGCAGTATTCTTTTTGACCAATATTGACTTTGTTATTTAACCATTGTCTTTTGTACCTTCATATAAATTCTTAGATTTTTTTTTCTGCCTATGAAGAATATCAATGGGATTTTTGCTGTATTTCATTAAATCTATAGTTTTGGTGGAATGATCATTTTTACAAGATTAATTCATATAATCCATGAGCAAGGGATACGTGTTCATCTTCCACTACAATCCTCAGGTAATTAAATGTCTGAACATTTTCACTGTAGAAGGCTTTGTTTTTTTTTAATCACATTAAATAAAGTTTATTTTATTTTATTTGTGTGTCTATTGTGAATGATTATTTACTTAATTTCTTTTTCAAAGTTTGCCATTTGCATAGCCAAAGGCTATTAATTTTTGTATGTTAATTTTTCAGTCTGCTACTTTGCTGAATGTGTTTGTTAGCTGTAAGAGTTTTCTGTAGATTTTCAGTGTCTCTTATATATAGCACCACATCAGCTATGAAAGGGATACTTTTACTTCTTCTTTGTTACTCTGCATCTATTTTTTTCTCATTTCTACTGCTCTAGACAAGGCTTCAAGAATTATAATGAACAAAAGTTTAGAGAGCCAACAACCTTGTCTTGTTCCTGATCTTAATAGAAGGGCTTTTAATTTTCTCTTTTCAGTATGTTATTGGCTATATGTTTGTCATACACAGGCTTTGTTATAATAAACTTTTTCTCCATCCCTATTCTACCCTGTCTTTTATCAAGAAGGAATGTTGGATAATTTCAAAGTTAGTTTGCACTTTTTATTTTCCTCTTTGAGGGGAGATGTCTTTATTTTTGGTATTAGGTTAACTCTAAGTTTATAGAAACTTTGGAAGCTTTCCTTCCTTTATCACTTTATGGAATAATTTCCTAAATACTGGCATTATTTGTTTCTTGAAGTTCTGATTAAATTCTAAAACGTTTCCTTAGTTCTGCACCAGGAGACTCCATTACAGCTTTAATCTCTTTGTTGATTATAAACAAAAATTATTTCCTCTTGATTAACTTTAGTATGTCATATGCATCTAGAAGTGCATCCATTTCTTTTAGTCAAGATCTTTAAAGTATATGCTTACAACTAATGGAGTAAGTCACAAAACAATTCCACACCTGTTTGGAATTATGATTAATAAAAGGGATATTTATTTAAAGGAAAAACTTGCAGATCCCCATCCTAGACAACAGCCCTCTGCATGACCAGGAAAAGAGTCTGGTAGCCGGAAGCAGAGTCGGAAGCAAGAGAGGGAGAGCACAGCTACCACTGCTTTTTCAAACCAAAGAGACCACGCCCAAGTGGGCTAGTATCTTAAAGGCTATTGACTGAAGGAGCAGAAGGAACTCCCACAGCACACAACTTTCTAAAGGTAATTGGTATCTGTTGCAAGGTTTCCTCTTCCTTCTTAACTTCATTTATTTGGGTCTCCTCTCTCTTCCTTTTCTTAAATTTGGTGAAGGGACTGTTCATTTTGTTTCTATATTTAAAGAACTTATTATATTTTATTATATATTTATATATTTTTATTTATTTCTGTCCTTACTTTGAAAATTTCTCCCTATATACTTTTTGAAAATTTGTTTGCTCTTGTGTTCCCAAGACTTTAAAGTAAAATATTATTTATTTGAGTTCATAATGATGCATTTATGTTGACACAGGATTAAACACTTTTTTTTGGAAAACACGTACTTTATTGTATTTCCCACAGTTTAATATGCTGAGTCTTCATTTCCATTCAATTCTAGGACTTACTTAATTTTCTTATTGTTTTTATTGTCCACCCATACAACATTTACATTCCATGAGCTTGTTTATTTTTCATTTTGTTTATTGTCATGGACTTTTATTTCATTATGATCAAATAAGATATAGTATATAATTTCAACTTTTCTATGATTGTTAAGAATAGCTTTAGTTCATGTTGTTTTATGATATAAACTATACATATTTAAATTATATATATAATTATTAACATAATATATTAGTATAATATATTAAAGTATATATGTATACTTTATATATAGTTCATAGTTATATAGTAACATTTATTTCCTAATATGTCACTAATTTTTGAGAAAATTTCATGGACTGCTAGAAAGAAAGTGTATTCTTCAGTGTTTTAAAGAAGGATCAATAAATACCAAGAAGTGAACAACTCAGAAACATCAAGATCCATAGAATTCAGCAGATGCACTAGGTCTCTCATCCTCCAAGCCCCCACAAGTAGTAAGGTCTGCTGACAATACTAAACAAGCTTAGCTTCCTAAAAGGCAGAGGCAAACAGAATTAACTCAGACTGACTCAGAACAGCTGAGCTGACTGAAAGAGACACTCTCAGCCCTGATCAGCTGCCTGCAAGTCACTCAGAGTCCTCCAGGGCTCCAGCTTCCCTGAGTCATCCATGCCTCATGCTGAGAAATGCTTTGAGTGATGCGCCTGCCTTTGTACCACTGCTATTTCTTTAAGTGACTCCAATAAACTCATTGGTTCTCCAAGTTGGATTTTTTTGGATCTGTCACTGGTTCCCTATCTGGAATAAATAGGGGCTTCTCTATATCCAACCAGGAAATGTCACACAACATAGTTCTTATGAAAAGCTTGGGACCTCTATCTTTCCAGGCCCCTCTTGCTTAAACCGCATCAAATAATCTGGTGTTATTCTGATGGGCCTGCCTTTGAAGTGGCCTAACCCTTCTCTCTTTCAGCTTTTACCACCTTTTGCTTTTCTTTCCTTTACCTTTAGTATTTAAAATGTAATATGTCTTGGGGATCTTCATTTCTGATTATGTCTTTTGGGGTTCTGTAGTCTTGTTTTGCCTGGATGAGTATGCCTTTCTCACGGTTTGGGAGGATTCTCTTCTATGATTTTATCAAAAACAATGTGTATGCCTTCTGTATGGTATTCATCTCCTTCTCCTATGCCTGTAATTCATAGGTAAGGTATTTTCATAGTGCCTCAAAGACTTTCTATGCTCCACACTTATTTTTTTAAAAATTGTCATTGACCTTTACTGAATGATTCAATTACTCTACTTTGTCTTTCAGCGCTGATACTACATTTCTGAAATGTTCCATTCTATTGATGAGACTTTCCACTGAGTCTTTAATTAGGCTTACTGAGTTTTCATTTCCAGCTTCATTTCACTTTGATCTTTCTTCCTCACTTCTCTCCCTTTATTCATGTCTTGAATGGTCTTCGTTACTTCATTCAGCTCTTTGCTGTAGTTCTATGAGAGTGGCTTTTAATCTCCTTTGAGCTGATTGAACACAGTTATCATCATCCTTTGGAATTATTTGGACATTGTCCCAAATTTTCATTTGAAGCTCATAGCCTAGAATCAGGAATTTTTGGAGGAGGTGTGTTATCTTGCTTTTTTATGTTGTTTTTGATTATGCATGGGGAAGTGTATGTCTGCCGTTAGTTTGTTGGTTGATTTTTTTTCTTGGTACCTTTCTTCTCGCAATGGAAGAGTTTACAGTGTTTGTGGGAGGACTAAATTTTAGGAAGATTGAAATGTCATTTTCTTTAAGGGGTCTTGTATTCAGAGCCACAGGCTACATCCATATTCTTCTTCCCTGACTTCACTACTATTCAGTAAGTCACTGTCTAAAGGTTCATATAGCCCTGGCTGCTCCCATTTCTGTTGCTGTGTGATGTGGCTCTTTACACCTGTACCTGCTGCCCTAGGTTAGCTCTAACCTGATCCCTGCTCCTGCAGCCTCCCGTGCCTTTTGTAAGACTCCTCAGGCCTGGGCATCTTAACCTGGACTAGCCTTTGGCTTACTCCCTGAGCCAACAGGTTTAGTTTCCCATTGTGGAATTTTCTGTACATGGGAATCTTAACGTGGGTCCATCCTATTGCCCATATCTGAAGCTTCTGTTGGGAAATATGGAATTCCTGCCTGAAACCATCTTGGGCATGCTTCCCAGTGCACTGAACAAGGCCTTTGGAGTGTGTAATATGGGCAGGAATTGTAAAAGTTATAAGAAGATACTTGAAACAAGAAATAAAAGCTTCTGAATTGTCTTAAATTCTTAAAAAGTTTGTCAGTTTCTCAGACCACTCCAATGGAGGCATATTTAGCACCACATACAGGAAAAGGCAAATTAGAAGAAATATTTTATAATTATGTTTCTTTCCCTTACCAACTTTATTGAATCCTAAGATGCTCTTAGCCAAAAAGACATTCTTGTCTTGTTACTCTTCTTTTTCTTCTCCTCCTCCTCCTCATTACTATTATTATTATTATTGTTATTATTATTATTATCATTAGTTTGGGTATATATGTGTATGTGTGTGTATGTGTGTATGTGTGTGTGTATGTGTGTGTGTATGTATATGTTTGTCTGTGTAGGCACATGTGGAAGACCAAAAAGGCATTAGGATGTATTCCTCTATTGATATTTAACTTGCTTATTTTATTTTTAAATATTTGTTTTATTTTTTACTTATGAGTATGTGTTTGTGTCTGTGTGAGTGTTTGTTACTTTTGTATGTTTTTTTTTTTTTTTGCCAAAGCCAAAAGAGAGCTTTTGATCTAATAGAGATGGAGTTTGTGAACGACCCAATGTGGAAGCTGAAAACCAAACTCCATTCTCCTGGAAAAGCATTAAGGGCTATCACCTGTTGAACTGCCTATCCTTCCTCTCCAAATTATGAATTGAGACTGGGTTTCTCACTACCTGGCCTTATATTTTACATGACATTGGGTGGTCTTATTATCCCATTAAGGTCACCAGGTTTAAGGTTCCTTAACAATTTAATACTTGAAAGTCCTTGATTAGGCTCAAGCATTAAAAGGGATTCAATGATCTGGTTTGTTAATGTTGTTTAATATGTGTGACTCTGTAGAAGCTTCAATGACATGACCACCACATCCTGAAAAACAGAAACTTGTTCTCCCTGAGATGAGTAGGATGAGAGAATTCCAAACTTTGTATTATATTCAATTTTACAAGATGCTTAAAAGTTCAATGTAGAAGCATATTTAAAACCCTGCCCTGATCTTTTTCAGTAAAAATGCATTTGTATGCAAATTATACTCTACAGTGTACACCTGAAAGTGTATTGCTCTGCACTTTTCCTAAGCTCCAGAAAAATAGTTAAAGGACGTCTGAAGGATGTTTGATTTGAAAACACTTTTGAATAAGAATGTAAAATAAATTTAAAAACAGTTTCCCGACGCCTGCCACAAGTTTGCTACTTGGTAGAAACCTGGCTCAGCACGAAGTACACACTGTTTTTCCTGACCTCATTAGTGCAGACATGTCCTGTGGCAATACTTGATCCGCATGTGCCCATGGAAGCGTGAGGCATATACATTGTGACCAGTGTGCTACATGAAGCTGCATGTTCTTAGCAGGACAGTCATGGGAAGAACACATGAGAAGAGAAGGACAGAGGACTGAAGAACTCATTCACCCAAGAAACCAAGCACATTTCAATGTCCCTCCTGTTCATGCGATCCTGTTTTGTAAGCTTCTACTTGCACTCAGAACTTCATCACCTTCTGCATAGACATACAAGATTTACTTAAAATGAATAAGAAGTATTTAAATAGTATAGTATAACTTCTAAGCCTATCTTTCAAATCAAATATTTATCTAAATTACATTCAGAGGCGAGTCTGAGTAAGTCTGATAGAAATGTGTCTGAACTGACTGACATTTCACTCTAATCTCCAGTGGTTTGAGGAAGCAAGGAATGCTGAAATACTTCTAGCTCTTCTGCTTCCTGAAATATAAGGTTGCCCACATCTAAAATCTTTAGACCAAATCACACATGGAATGATGTGCTCTGATCCAGGCTATAAAATGCATGACTGTTATTTTTAAAAAATATTTAACATACATCCTAGTTAAAATGCCTATGGAATTTAAATGATTTTTGCATAGGTAAACCTTAGAAATCCTTAGACATAGCTAGCAGTAAAAGCAGATTTTAATTTCTACAGTCAAATCACTTTTGAGCTAAAAATAAATGAATGAAAATATAAAAGAAACATGATAGTTTTGTTAATGCATCACTGTTCTATTGTGACTATTGATCTGCAAGAGGCAGCTGTTCTTACTGGGTCAATCATAGGCAGGCCTGGCCAGGTGGTGGTGGCGCACGCCTTTAATCCCAGCACTCGGGAGGCAGAGGCAGGAGGATCTTTGTGAATTCGAGGCCAGCCTGGTCTACAAGAGCTAGTTCCAGGACAGGCACCAAAAACTACAGAGAAACCCTGTCTCGAAAATCAAAAAAAAAAAAAAATCATAGGCAGGCCATAGGTGAATGATGGAGCAGAACCCTGAAGAGATCATTCACCTGAGAAGCTAAGGGCACTCTACCTCCAAAATAGCAGAAATCGGTCTTTTTAAATAACTTACTTTATTGGAGATACCCATGGAAAACAAAAAGAATTTGAGCAATTAAATTAAGCACACAGATACTCCAGAGTAAGCGGAGTTCCCAGGCTTTAAGGAAACAGCTGCTTGTTTGTTTTTAGCTTCCTCTTTTCTCATTCACTGCACTTTATAAAGACAACAACAGCATGACCTCTCTATCTGAGGGGATCACAAGGCCAATGAATACAGCAGCTTTCCCCATTTTCAGAAGCCATGATGCAGTCTGGGTGTAATAAATGAGAGAATAAATAAATAAGCAAACAAAAAATAAATAAATAGCATTTACACACAAAAAGTAGAACTTAAGTGAGTTGAAGTGAAACAAAACAATGGTCATATTCTGGTTAAACATGTTTTATACGTGGAACAGTTAGATGGTTCATCAGGTAAAGATTAGTGCCACCAAGCCTAACAGTCTGAGTAGAGGGGCAGGACCTTACTGAAAGTTGTCCTCTGTTTTGCATATGCCCTCCATTGCATGCAGGAATATAAGTACATACATACACACACAATAAATAACTAAATGTTAAAAGAAACTGATGTTCTTGATCATCCAACTAACAATGTATAGTCTTACATTTTAAATAAATTATCTACACTCAGATAATATAGTTTTGATTGTAAAATGCTATTTTATAAAACCTTGAAGAAATTCACTCCTAAGTTATTTCATTTTGTACTCACAAAACAGTTTAATACGATGTTTTTCTGCGATGCTGAATCAATTACAAGTGTTTCATAGGATGCAGTTACAGAACAATGAGCAAATATTTGGCTTACTCTTAACCACCACAGCTGACAAAGAATAAGACTCTCCTGGGACATTCTCAGAAGTAATTTCAAATCACAGGTTTTGTAGAGTTCGACAAAGAATTCAGAGGCGCAAAGAGAGAGATTGTCAAACATAAAGTGAGATGAGACTGTAATTAGAAAAAACAGGTTGTGCATAGATCATTGGTCAGGAGACACACCTGTTCAATGCCTATATGCATAAGTAAAATGCTATATTCAAGAGAAAAGAGGTAGATTTGGGTTTAGCAGATATATACATAAAATTGAAACATTCAAGATTCTCCTGATTGATAATAGAGACATGAAGCTCTTCAGGGAGCAGTGATTGTGGAAAGCCAGATAGAAACACACTGGAGCACCGGACTGAGCTCCCAAGGTCCCAATGAGGAGCAGAAGGAGGGAGAACATGAGCAAGGAAGTCAGGACCACGAGGGGTGCACCCACCCACTGAGACAGTGGGGCTGATCTATTGGGAGCTCACCAAGGCCAGCTGGACTGTGACGGAAGAAGCATGGGATAAAACAGGACTCTCTGAACATGGCAGACAATGAGGGCTGATGAGAAGCCAAGGACAATGGCACGGGGTTTTGATCCTACTTCATGTTTTGGCTATATGGGAGCCTAGCCAGTTTGGATGTTCACCTTCCTAGACCTGGATGGAGGCGGGAGGACCTTGGACTTTCCACAGGGCAGGGAACCCTGACTGCTTTTTGGACTGGAGAGGAAGGGAGTGAGGAGTGGGGGGAGGGGGAGAGGGACAGGAGGAGGGGGAGGGAAATGGGAGGCTGGGAGGAGGCGGAATTTTCTTTTTTCAATAAAAAATAAAAAAAAAGGAAGGTGGAGAGAAGGGATCAGTCTAAAGCAAGTCTGCCAAAGAATGAAAAGATAGTTATCAAGCTTGCCTCTTAAATGTGTTTTAAATCTAGCATTGCATGTGGAGAGAGATTCTATTCACTACCTGGAAAGAGAAGAAAGCATTGCCTATCCTCTAGATAAGGACCTCTTAAATGCAAGTTGTGAATTGCCCTTTTTAATCAAGAGCAACAAGGAGGGGGAGAGTTTCTTTCAATGAGCCCTTCAGAATTCCTGGTGTCAAGTGGCAACAGGGGCCTCAGAGGGAGCCCCACCCCCACCAGAGCAGCCCTGTGCGTGTGCATGCATGGTAGACACTTACATGCTCTCCAGTGCTGCTTGTTAGAAGAGGCACAAGGCAGAGATCAGTGCAAAGAATCCTTACAGAAATAGAAAATACCCCAGAAGCCAGTTTTAGTTTAGTAGTAATAGGAGATAAAGTTGATAGGCTGTGACCTTCATTTTTATCTCCCTTCAATCCGATGGCTTATTCTTGGCATAAAACCTATTATAGCAAAAATTTGTACATAAAAAATTAATAAATGACTTTTCAAAGTGTATACATATCAGGGCAGGATGCAGTCTTATGGAGTAGGGTTCTGGTAATACAATGTGCGCCCGAACATATTTCAGAATAAGCTTTATTTCGTATCATGGACTCTTGGAACATTACTTCCTTATCCAGTCACTGTATGAGCTCGTCAGATAATTCAGAGCATTTTGATATCAAGAAAGAAAGCACAGTGTAAACTTAATTCCCTAACCTATCACTTATTTCTGCCTGTGTGTGTTTTTGTGATCATTCATTTTTATAGATTTTATAGATTTCTATACTGAGAATGCTAACATGTTGTGTCATATATCTAGGGCTCACTATGCAGCAGCTCATGGCATATCCCACAAGAACAGTTCACACCATTTCTTCTTGTTGCACTGGTATTCACTTACCTAGCTCACAAGTTCATTAACTGTTATATTCAAATATACCATTTAATTTACGTTTATTCTAACCCACCCTTAGTTCCATTTTCATTGACTTAACATGTCTCACTTCACAGCAATTCAAGCAAAAGGAGAGAAAAAAGAGAGAGATGAGGAGGAAGAGGGGAGCAAAGCCTTCAGTTTGGGTACAATGTGTTGGCTGGCAGCAGTTATTTCAGGACAGGCCACACAATGTAGCAAACTAAAGTGTAATAAAGGTCCACCATACTGTAGGCTACAGGACTCCTGAATAAAAAGGGTGATGCTTTCTAAACAGACCCAAAGGTTTTCACAGGTTCTAAGCCATTCATGTTAAGCGACATACATGTAGTCTTACATAGTATATTTTATAGTATGTGGTAAAATACGTGTTGTGGAATAGTGAATCATATCTAAAGTACCAACTACATAGTGAACAGCTTGATGCACAATTGTGAGACAAATAGAGTCACTCATTTTGTCAAGTTTCATTTTTAAAAATTATTAATCAAATGAAAGTAATATGTTTAAACATTTTCTTTTTTTATTTTATTTTTATTTTTTTTTAAATTCCGCCTCCTCCCAGCCTCCCATTTCCCTCCCCTTCCTCCCACACAACTCCCCCTCCCCCCACTCCTTTCCCCATTCCTCTCCAGTCCAAAGAGCAGTCAGGGTTCCCTGCCCTGTGGAAAGTCCAAGGTCCTCCCCCCTCCATCTAGGTCTAGGAAGGTGAGCATCCAGACTGGCTAGGCTCCCACAAAGCCAGAACATGAGGTAGGATCAAACCCCAGTGCCATTGTCTTTGGCTTCTCATCAGTCCTCATTGTTCAGAGAGTCCGGTTTTATCCCATGCTTTTTCAGTTCCAGTCCAGCTGGCCTTGGTGAGCTCCCAGTAGATCAGTCCCTCTGTCTCAGTGGGTGGGTGCACCCCTCACGGTCTAGACTTCCTTGCTCATTTTCTTAATTTTAATAACAAAATCTTAAAACAGTTGTAAAACTGAGGAAGAACGTATGCAGAACTATGGTAAAGACGTCTTTCTAAATCACAGAGTTGTTGGGGAAATCAAAATAACTATATAAAAAATATATTATAGCTGTTTTGATAATGAGAGAGTTAACTCAGCTCAAAAAGTTCTCCCTGTACAAGCATTATTGTGAAACTGAAGTCAGATCTCCAGCATGCACATAGAAAACCAGATATGTTGATGCATGCCTCTAATCCCAGCTCTATGAAGGAAAAACAAGAGGACTCATGGAGCTCATTGGTTATCTAGTCCTGACTAATTGGAAAGTTCCCAGTTCACTAAGAAATTCAGCCTCAGAAAGAACTGAGAAAGTATTTCAAGCGTCAACATCTGGTCTCCACACGAACTCATACATATGTGTACAAATACACAAACATGAGCATTTCACATGTATACAGTCCCTCTCCTAATAAAACTCATTTTAAGTCCATCGTGCCTCTGAGAGAGGAACCTGACATGTGTTTTGTACTGAAACCCAGAAGATCCTGGTCAATGGGAAAAGAGTTAATCTACCAAGGTCATATGTATAATACATTAATTCAGAGAGGTTCTGAAGACTGAGGTCAATTATATTATGAAATTTAAACCAAACAAGAATTTTAACAACAGTTTCTGTTTTAATAAGAATGTATGTTGGCCCAAATTTGAGAATGCTAGTTTACACATAGCTGACAGAATACTAGCATGTTAGAAAAAAATATGTATCTAAAAGGAGATTTTAAAAAGAGAAAGTTTAGTAAATCTCTATACAGAAAAGAAAATTACTGCAACATTTCATGCAGCAAGAACAGACTCACCTCACGCTGGGCATATATTATATAAATGCAATTGTTTTTGTATTTAAGTTACATTATTGTTTCATTTTCTTTTTACATTCCTGCTAGAGTAGAAATAATGAAAACACAACAAAAACACAAAATCAAAAAAAAACATGAAACTCAAAGAAACATATTTCAAACTTTATATGTTCTAAATTTTCTAAGAACAAAATCTGAAAATTTAAGCATAAAACAATTGGACGTACTTGATCTATATACATTTAATTTTGTGAATGTGTTTATGTCACACGAATGGATTTCCAGCTTATCTCAAGAACTGTGGATTCTAGTTTCAATTCTTTTACTAATAAGGGAAGAGCACTGAGACTCAGCTTTTCTGTTTCACACATTTCTTCTGTTAAGAAAGTTATAGGAGTACACAAGCCCCCAGTTCCAAAACAATGTCATTGAAGAACCATAAAGTTCACATTCCAATCACATAGATCTCATATTGCATGTGTTTCTTTTACAAGAAAGGTAACATCCAAGAAACAGGAGTAAAGAGGTCCCAGTTTCAACTTCTAGTACCCACAAGGCAGCTCACAAATGTCTATAACTCCAGTTCCAAGGGGATCTGACATCCTCACACAGACATACATGCAGGAAAACAACAATGCACATAAAATAAAAATAAATAAATTATTTAAAAAAGAGAAAGTTGACATCCTCAACCAGCTGAGAATAGCAAGGAGATAGATCTCCCCAAGACTGACCAATTCTGCCACAGCTGACTGCATAGATCTTGTCTTGGCCCTTTCTTCAGGACTACTGGTTGATAATCTTTTGTGCAACCTTTAGAAGTCTGAATAAACTCATTTAGCAGTGATGTGAATTGAAACCAGCTTGCAGGGAAGAACTGAAGGCCGAGTGCTTGGCAGAGGAAATAACCCACTTGTTTCTTGCCAGATTTCCATTCAGTTTGAAATAACATATTAAGCATTTTGGACCTCGAAGCTTGAAAGACAACAAATGACTTGTAAAGTAGTACATTTCTACTCTCCCAGTTAAAAAAGTAGTCATCTCTTAGCCTGATGGAGACATGTCCTTTTGTGTCATTCTCCTGAACTTTCTTTTCAAATCTTAGGTCTCTCTTCATAATGACTTTTAAAAATAAAATGAAATAAGAAATATGAATGTGAAGTCTATAGCAACACTGAATTTCTCTCACGGCTTCTATAAATACTTATTCCTAACGATTCCCTAGCAATTTCAGTAATTAGTATAAATGATTTAAATTAAAGCATTTTGGCTCAATGACAATAGCTACTGCTACTATGGTTATTTATTATATGAATTGCTGCAAACCACTTCTTTCCATTCCCCACAGTAATGTTAATTTGTTCTGCTACTAGCAGAAAAAGAAAGCAGTTGTCCCATCAAATCAGCTACTCTTTTGGCAAAGAATTATTTTAATTATGCATTGAATGTACATAGAATGCATTAGAAGCAGATTCTGTAGCTGAACAGTTCGGTTTATATATTTCCCATATTTTACACTAATAAATATGCATGTGCATCTTCAATATCATGCAAGGCATGTACTACACACATATATCCATACACTTACATATTAATGATGCTTAAAAGCAAATTACTATTTTTGAAGAGTGATTTAATACAGCGCACACTGGCATAGTTGTCACACATACACACTGTTCAAACTGAATGAATCACGCTCAAAAAGATCTGAACACATTCCAGTTTGCAATGCCACATTGGCTCATATGCCAAGGATTGCAATTTTCAAATCAGCAGTGCTCAGACCCCTTCATTCAAGGTTATACTGTAAAAATGTTAGAATGACTCATGAATCATGAATATTCATTTGACACAGATACATACATACATACATACCAAGCTTTGTTTTCATGTAAGTTACTGCCGAGGCAGACATTTCTCATTAGAAAAGATCATCTGTGGTTGAAATCTGTTGCAGGCTTATCAAAGCACCCTCTGCTTTCACAAAACAGAGGGCATTTGATCCAAAATGTCACATGGGTATCACCATCAACTTTGCACTCTGAGATACATACCCAGGATCTGTTCTTCCTGAAGCTAATTGAGTCTGTCTCCCTCAGATATATTCTCCACACCACGGTCACGTCTGATCAATGTGCTCTCTTGTCATGAAAGAAACTCAATGGTGTCCGAAAACCCTGGGGATAAAGCATACAATTATTAACAGGGTAGAAGCAATCGTGGTTTTCTGCCTTTTTCCTCTGCCCTGTGATCTCTGCCTCAGCAATATTGACAGTTTCCAGAATGCATTATTTGTAATCTTTTGCTACATTCTATCTTTTGCCCAAACTTTTGTCTTTTTGCCACTAGGTTCAACTTCCCTAGAACCCCACTGAGTGAGCTCAGACCCTCCCCTCTAGGAGTGCATGTACTTGAACTGACTGATCTTAGAATCTGTCACTGGCAGCCACCAACTAGCTTTTTCTCAAAAGCTTGATCTTGTAACTAACTATCCAAGTGAGTTTGGCATACTGTATCTTACTGATTTTTACTTCTTTGACTCTTCTATAACTTTTCTTATAAATTTGTTGAATGTAAAATTATATATTATTAACTACTATCTCTAGAAAAATGCCTGTTAATGAATAGGTGTATAACTAATGGCTAAGTGAATATGCAAAAATAAATGGGATTAGTTATGAGACCTTATGCTTATTATGTAAGTGACAAATTAGAATCTTGTTCCAAAGCTAGGAACTATGCCCTATTAACAGAAGAGTAATAGCAAAACATAAAATTCTGCATGTTTACATCTTTACAAAAACCATCATCTCTCTCTTCCGTGTGGAAATTTTAAAGTTTATATTCATTTGAAATCCTTCCTTCTCGATCACGGCAGCAGGAAAAAAGTAAATAGTGATTCTCAAACCTTCTTTTCCTATCTTAGAAAACAGAATGTACCTTCATTTCCGGTCTGTTGCTTTCTCCCCATCCAGATCACACACCTGTCATATCGTTAGCATTTCACTGACTGCTGTGGTTGTCTAACGCTGCATAACAAACGGCCTGAAATTTTGTGGAACAAAACGTCATGATCATTTATTATTTTGGGTGCTCATGGTACAGGAAGTTGACATAACTCATCTAGGTAGTTATCACTCAACACCTCATGAGGCTTGGTCAGAAAGTGGGGCTGGCGTTTTTCTGGCAGCATCCTTATTTACATGTCTGGAGATAGGTGATGACTGTCAGCTAGAACTCTAGTGGAAATTTCCATCCAACACTTCTACCAATGATCTCTTCATATGGATTAGACTTCCTGACAGTGTAGACATGGGGTTCCAAGTATGAACCCAGAGACCATCAGAAGAGGCATGGCTGTTGATCACAGGGACTTGGAATCAGGACTCTCATTTCCCCTTTACTTTTAACAAGGTATATAAGGGCTACTCATAGACAAATGGAAAAGAACTAGACTCTGTATCTCTTCTAAGATGGAAGATATGAAAATCGAGCATGGGAATGTTTTAAAATTACCAAATTTACCCCCCATCAGGCTTCATCCATTCTTCTTTATTACTCATTGATATGTTCTTTCTTCACTCACTTTCTCATTTAAACAAGCTTCTTTAGTAGAGATATGCCCACTGTCAATGGTCCTTGGTACATGTAGTTGAATTTCTGTCTGTGAGATAAGCATGTGTGACCAAAAACTTTTGTAATTGTGTCTCCATGTGGATGTGAGCACACTTCAGCAGACTCTGAGTGCACAGTCATAACTGTGCAGTCTCCTAGGCATAAGATGCAGGCATTCCCTTTATTAATAATTTAAAATAATTTTATTGCATTGTGAATTACTTTTTCTGAATCATAACTGATTGATAGATTTTTAATGGCTCAGCTGGGATGGTGAAATGTTTTAAACTAGATAAGTGTGATGGTTCCACTTGACAGTGTATGTAATTAATATAATAGAATTATATACTTAAAATAATTAAAGTGACATGGTATTAATATATTCATATGTATATACAAATACTAAAATTTCTAAAACCGGGAAATGCTATATACCCAACACCATTGATTTGTATGCTCGGAATTGGTCAATTATATAGTTTGAGTACCAAATCTCAACACAATCTTTTAAGAATGTTCAGAGTATAAATCAATTATTCTTGATATAAACTTGAACTAATATCTTATGCAACATTGAAAGATACAAGCTACATACAGTGAAGCCACTGGGTTCAAAACACTGATCTATAAACTGGTTCTCTCACACCCACTTTACTGTTCAATAATGAAAACTATTTGTACTATCTTTCAGTCTCCAGAGATTGGTGTTTGCCTGTTAGTTATCAGAAGCTCCTTTCATCTGAAGAATGGCTTCTCTATGGTGTTGTTTATTCTAAAGCATCATAATGTCTACAACCAAATAAATGTAGTATCCCTAATCCCAGAGACCAGAAACTTCAGTCAAGCAGTGGATACTTTAGCAGACAGCTCTCAAATTGTTTTCAATTCTTCATGTACAATTCTCCTTTCTTTTATTTATAACAACTTCCAATTATTAAAGTCTTTGTCTCCCATGTTAAAATATGCATATTCAAACATATATGAGAATAAAATGCAAAAATATAAAAGCATGTAGATGGGAAATTTCTAGCTATGGTTTGTTTTTATTTAAACTAGGCTCAAACAATTAAAAAATAATTAACTGTTAACCCTCAGTGAAACTCAGCAGCTGTCTAGATTTGCGGGTAGTCTTGTTGAGTCCAGACTATGAAATCCCAATTAGAATTCTGCTCTAATTCCACAGTAGGCACCAGTTCAACATCTCCATGTACAATGAGGTGTGTGGGCGTTAACTTCCGCAATGGGGACTTGTCGTTTTGTAGAGAGCAACCTACAGCTTTGACAACAGTTTGTTGGAGATTTTCATGGGGTCCCTTTGGGCAAGCAATCAACTGGATGTAACTCAAACCCTGTACTGAGGACTTGTTCATTGATAAGATGTGAGCAGTTGGCTTTCCCTCTCTCACACTATTTCATGATTTCATTTAGATAACCTTCATATACATATATATTTAGGAGACTTATGATGTATTAAGTTTTAATAAAACCATTCAAATATCACTGAAGTTTAGTTGTCTCTCCCCATATTTCCTCCCACTATCTCCTCCCTAATCTAATTCCCACCTGATCCTGCCATTTCAAAACCCTCCCCATTTATCCATAAATATCTGTTCTATTATTCTTTACTAATGAGAACTATCTGTTTCCTCTGGTCCTTTACTCTGTATCTACCCACTGCAGTTCTATGGGTTGTAGCTTGGATATCAGTTACTTACCAGCTAATAGCCACATATAAGTGAATAAATACCACATCTGTCTTTCTGAGACTGATACCTCAATTATGATTTTTTTCTAGTTTTATTCAATTGTCTTCAAGTTAATACCTTTTTGAAATATTTGAAAAATAATCCATTGTATAAAGATACATTTTCCTTATCCATTATTTCGTCAAAGGTCTTTTTTTCTTTTTGCTGGACTGATTATTTATTTCCTGTGTTGTTTTCGATATAGCTGATCTCTTTAGGTTGGAGTTTTCCTTCTAACATCTTCTGTAGAGCTGGATTTGTAGACAAATATGTCTTAAATTTGGTTTTATCATGTACCATCCATTTTCTTCATTATAGTGGTTGAAAGTTTTGTTCAGTATAGTTGTTTGGGCTGCAACTTGGGGTCTCCTGGAATTTGTACCATGTTTGCCCAGGCTCTTCAAACTTTTAGAGTCTCCTTTGAGAAGTAGGTTGTAATTCTACTAGGTTTGCCTTGATAAAGTACTTGTTCATGTTTCCTCTACAACTTCTAATATTTTTTCTTTGTTCTGTACATTTAGTGTCTTGATTGTTATTTATTGAGGGATTTTCATTTCTGGTTTAATCTATTTGGTGTCCTGTATACTGCTTATATCTTGAAAGACATCTGCCTTTTTAAGTTAGGAAAATTTTCTTCAGTGATTTCATTGAAAGTGTTTTCTGTGCTTTTGACCTATATTTTTCTCCTATTTGTATTATTCTTAAATTTGATCTTATCCCAGATTTCCAGGATGTTTTGTGCCAAGTGTTTTCTTTTATATTTAACATATTCTTTGACTAATGAATCTTTTTCTACCATATATCCAACACCTGAAATTCTATCTTCCATCTCTTATATTCTGTAGGTGATGCTTGCCTCTGCAGTTCCTTTATTGAGTTCTAAATTTTCATTTTCAGATTTCCCTTAGAATGGGCTTTCTTCATTGATTTTATTTCTACATTTAAGTCTCAAGCGGCTCTACCTTCAAAATCTTACAGGAAACAAAGGACAATATCAATATGTGATATTATTTTGGAAATATCTTGTACTTCCCAGAACAAGTAAAAGGGAGGCTTCTCATGTTATACATTGAATTTTTATTACATAGTCCATCAATGTTAGTGGAAACATTGTCATCTGAAGTGTCATAGCTTCTTTTAAAAATATACACATATATGTACATATTTACTTATATATGCAATTATAAGAAAATAGAAAATAATATCTTATTCTGTCTATTTCAAATATACTTAGTGTTGTTTATCATGTCTCCTTCCCTTCCACTACCTTTGCATTATCTTCCCCTCTCCCTCGCAGAGTAAGTCTCCCCCTGACTCTGTTTTTCCATTTTTCTAGTCTTAGGGCCTGTGTCTTGCTTTTTCCCCTTTCTAGAGCTCTTTCTCTTCTCATCCCCCCATGGGCTTTTTAAAACTTTCCTGATATTTGAAGTTACCCCAGGTTATATATCAATATCTAAATAGGTGGAGCTAAGATTCATAAATAAGAAAGAACCTGTAGCATTAATTTGTCTGGGTCTATGTTACCTTGCTCATTATAATATTTTCTAAATGTATTCCTCCATTTTCTTTTGGAGTCTATGGTTTAATTTTTCTTTACAACTAAGTATGTGATGGTTATAATATGAATGACCCACATAGGTTCATTCATTTGAATGCTTAGGGAATGACACTATCTGTTTAGGTAGGTATGGCCTTCTTGGAAGAATCATGCCCCTGAGGGTAGGCTATGAGGTTTCAGAAGATCAAGCCAGGCCCAGTGGTTTCTCTTCCTGATGTTTGTGCATCTGAATATAGAATTCTTAGCTCCTCCAGTACCATTTTTGTCTGTGTACTCCCATGGTTCTTGCCATGCTTACAATGTACTAAGCCTCTGAACCTGTATGGAAGCCCCATACAGGGCTTAAATATCTTAATTTCTGGGCACATGGAATCCTATTTGGAATCCTTTCCTTATTTGCATTATGTAATGTATTGCCTATGCTTTTTTCTAGCAGTTCAGTGTTCAATTTTCCCTAGTCTTTACATTTTCATTCTCCCAGTGTTCCTTCTACTTACTTCCCTGCTTTCTCAAGAGGAAGGTTTCTGTGCTCCTCCTATGACGCCCTTATTGGCTGAGTAAAGACAAGGATCCCCATAGTCACCATACATAGCCTTCGTTCTGAGATTTCAGCTTCTGAATTTTGTTGTTGTTTAGTTGTTGCCTCCTGGAATGAACGAGGATGTTTCTTTATCTATTTTACAGAATAACTGCCCAAAGAGAGAGTGCCCTATTTTTTTCTTAATTCTTCTAAAGACTCCTGGACTTTTCGGGATGGAACTTAGACAGCAAAGCAGCAGTAAAGCAGAGTGTACTTTATTCAAAAGCAGCCAGCAGGGCACAGCTTCACAGGGCCATACAGCTTCTGGGCTCCCTGAGCCAGGCAGCTCTGCTGCTGACTGCATCCCTGAGGCCACAAGTCTTCCTGGAAGTATTTCAAGAGAAGCACAATGTGCTTGAACAGCAGACATTCTTGTTTCAGAACTTCCAACACAGCATCAGGGGATACACAATAGAAGCATTGCCGTTCCCCCTTCTCTGCTGAAGTCTGGCGTTCATTCTGGCAAATGCGTGCCTCTAGCTGCCCAGATAGAAAGTTATAATTGGTGGCAGTGATATTAGTTATCAATATAGTTCATTAAAGGCCTAATGTGCACAGTTAATAATACTTAGCTTTGTTTAACTTTTTGGTTCAACCTGCAAGATAAGTGATATCAATAGGGATCTCTGTTACCTTTAAATCATATCTTACTTTCAACAAATTAGAATGTAACACACAGCAAGTGTTAAATCTTAGCCTGATAAAATCTGTACTGCTATATATTAAGTTTTGTAAATTTGTCTTAGGGCAAAGTTTTACTTATTTTAAACCTCTTTGAATAAACTTAGGACAAATCTTGATATACTACTCCACTGATTAAATATATCACTCCAAAAAAGTTTCTGAACTGTTGAGTAATGTTATTCTAAAGGAAATCTGAGAAATACAATAAGTGAGTTTTTATAGTTAAAATTCCACTAGATTTTGAAGATTTACCATGGCTTACCCTAAAAAAATGTGATATTTTCTATATAAATTGATGTTTTGTAATTATACCATGCAATTTGTTTTCAGTCAGTGCATTTTATTAAATTTATAATACAATGCACACAAAATAGAATATATTAGAAACTACACTTAAAACTAAAATCAGACAAAATAAAACAGGACAACAATATGGAAACCATGGTAAAGAACTTGAGAGATAAAAGGATAATAAATTATGAAATATGCTCTCTGATCTCTTAAAAGTTTATTTACCATTTAACTATTCAATTACAAGATTTTCCTTCATTCACTCCACCATTCAATATTGAATTAAGCTAGGAAATCCCTGAGTTGTAACTTTAGCCCTCTTTTCAGTTTTCACTTTGAGAAGGTCTCACCCAATTGTCTATGCTGGACTTGAGTTTACTCTGTCACCCGAGCAAGCCTTGTCTTGGCCATCATTCTACCTCAGCCTCCTGAGTAACTGTGATTACAGGTCTCACCACCAGACCTGGACAGCTGTTAATGTACTCTACTGCTCTATCATATTATTTCTTTAGAGGTAGAATTTCCCCTTTTTGTTGGCACTATTTTAAGTCTACAGTCATGACAACACTCTTTCAGTAGACTTTTGGATTTCATTTTGCAGACCTCACCGTAAGAAGCTAGTTTATCTTAGGTTCTCTGCATTAAAGAGCATTGCAAACCCAGTTCAGTATCACCAAGGGAATTCTGTCCATCTATTTAGTCAGAGTTCATATTCTCACAAAGAAAAATATCCTCCAAGCTCCCATCTTCATTTTCTCATTTATTATAGTGATTTATGACAGTTATTCTTTAATATTTTAACTATTCATGACACACCATGCTAAAAAAAAACATACTAATTTACAATTACCTTGTCTCATCCTGGACCCTAAATAACAAAGACTTTGTAAAAGCTTTTGCCCAGGTGGCTTTGTAATGTGATTCCAGATGGTGATAAGTGCACAAGGAAGAGGTGTAAACAGAAGAAAGAGAAGAAAGAGTCAATCAAGGATGTATTTCAGCTTCTCACCACTAAGGTCACTGGTGTGCCTTCTCTTGTTATCTGAGAATAATTTCATAAAATATGCCTGTGAATCATTCATACAGGACCCCATACTTATAAGCTGTGTGTGGGCAAATGTGAGTTCTTGGCTCTGTCTAGGTTCTCTCATGCATATATATATATATATATATATATATATATATATATATATATATATATATTCCTATGAAGCAGTTTCAAAGACTCCCTAAGTCAGAAGACAAAAAGAATCACTGAAAACCGTGAAAAGCTGTCCTCTCAGGTTGAATTAGAAGATTCTGACTGAGCCCTGAGCACAACTACTCACTACTCTGGCAGATTTTAAATGACAAATTTGCCTTTTAGCTTTAGATAAAACTTAAATTAAAGATAACCATTACAAAAAGACAACAATTTCATAGCACTCATGCCAACATAACTACACCATTTATGCAGAAATATGTTGCACATATTCAAAGCCAACTGTGCCTAAAGATAAACTGTTAACATCACAGTACACACTGGATTCTATAATTAATGTTATACAAGAGAAAGTGATGTGACCTAAATTCTTACCATTGAGATTCATCAAAAATAAAAACTATTCTTTTCTCTAGGTCTCATATTTTACAGACTTTATTTAGCTTTAACATTCTGTTTAAAGTAAGAAAATATCAATAGCAGTTAAAACAATTTTATTCTCACAAAGCTAATTTTTCTTTTACATAGTAAAATGAGGTTTTACTTTTCCCTTAGGAGTAAGAGAACAAAGTGGAAGGATATGGGAATGAGAGGGGGAAAAAGAAGGCAGAATGGATGGTGGATGGTTGCAGACAGACAGACAGACAGACATACAGACAGAAAAACAGGGATAAAGTGTTTTCTTACCCTGGCAGTTTCCTTGGAAGCAAGTAAAATATGAGCAACATGAACTAGGTCTGTGAAGTACTTTACAGTCCGTTCACTTTCTTTTGGAAAATAATAGTTGGGCTGAAATGAACACTTTCGAAGATATCTCATTTCTTGTCATTCAGAAATCAATATTCTTCTCACTGTCATGAATAGTGTTTGGAGAAACCTTGGCAGCTATTTTTATTCATAGTGATCGCTGGTCTTCTGGAGGTGAAGATGGAACACCTTGCTCTCATTATTAAGAGCTCAGTAGCCTCGAGCTAAAGGTTGTGGTTCTACATGCCTCCACCATGGCAGCAAATGAGAATTCCTGTTCAAAATCTGGTACCTCATTTGTCAAGAATTTTGTATTCCAAGAGTATATAGACCTAAGACACACAAAAGCTAGCCAGCTTCATACTTTGGCCATAAAATATTTAATTTATTTGGAAAGTGGTTAGATTAGTAGTATACTAATATTTCAACCATTTTAATTTACTAATATTATATTTCTAAAAGATGCACAAAAGCAATTTAGTTTCCAAATTGATGCTTGATTAGTGAGCTTTAGTACGCCAATAACAAAAAAGAGACACACTGATTGATCCCATCCCAGGCAGAGAGATTTCAAGTCCCTAAACTTCAGTGTGAACACAAAAGTGAAAACGCGTTGGCAGAATGTTCAGCACAGCAGTTTAAAAAGGTATTTTTAAGTAAAAGCTTTGAAATTGTTCTCAACTCTTTCTTTATGCCTTCAAGTTTTAGCCTGAGTTGATCAAGAATGGGGAAAAAAAAAGGTCATGCTTTGAGAAATTTTAAATCTGTCTCAATCTTGAAATGAAAAGCCTTTCAAGCCAAATGACTAAATCCTCAGAGGAGAAGCGCACGGTGGGTCCCTTGAGGCCTCGGATAAACTGCAAGCTTCTTACTAATACAGCCAAGTGCTGCTCACTTGTGTACCTTTAGAAACACTTGAGGAGTTCATACCATTTTCAGTTATTTCAAATTACATTGTCTGCCACTTAAAAATATTGGAGTTAGCTTCCTGTTTAGCATCCGATGCGATGAGAGATGCTTCACAGGCAAATTAGCACGCATTATCATGGTTATTCTCCCAACTGCATCATTTACTGAGAATACAGCAGATGCCCCTGACAACATTCAAACTCCAGATAAGCTCTCATTTCCACATATGCCATTTTAGCCTCTGGAGGGTTCAGGTTCTCTAGGAACTTAGATTTAGTTCACAGCGTCAAAATCCCAGCCAATATCAAGCTGATTTGTTCAAGTTCTCAATGAAATTTCTTTTTATTTTCCATCAACCAAGTGATTGATATAATGTCTCTGTGTAATTTCATAAAAGCACACAACATGGCAAACAGCAAAGAGATCAAAGTCTTCTTATGATGACTTTGCTATCGACCCTAACTAGGGACAGAATGTTTAAGAAGAAGGAATTATCACCTAAGGAAATTTCCAATTATTTTACTTTAATATCATATTTGAGCACATTAAAATTTTACGATGAGTTAAATATTATATTACTCCAACTACTATATTTGTATAGCATAAATGCTTACAATAAACAAAACTGGGATAAACTGATTTGTAATTCATGTTCTACACACTTGTAAAATCATAGAGCCACAATGATAATCTGTATGGTGAATCCTCAGGAAGATAGGAATTGAACAATACCTCAAGATCCAACCATACCTCTTTTAGGCATGTACCTAAGGGACTCTTCATCCAACCACAAAGACATGAACTTGCTCAAATATGTTCATTTTTTTCTCTATTCATGATACCAAAATATTGGAAAGATCCCAGATGTCTATGAACAGAAGAATGAATAATGAAGCGTATATTTTCACAATGGAATATTATTCAGATGTTAAATAAGAAAGAAATAAAAAGGCATTGTGAAATATGAGAGCAAATCAGAGGAACTAGAAAAAAAAATCATTCTGAGTGAGCGATCCCAGACAAAGAAACACAAATATGGTATGTATTCATTACTTATGTGTGGATATTAGCTATTAAGTCAATAACAACCATGCTATGTTCCATAGAACTACAGAGTTCTATAGGGTAGCTATAGAATAAGGCACTATATGGAGCAGATAAATCTCATTAGTCAAGGAAAATAGAATGTATAGTTGTGGGTACATAGGTAGGGCCTGAAATGGGAGAATCAAGTGGGGAAGTGGAGGTGAGAAGGGATTGTGGGAGGGAATATGGGGAGAGACAGCTAAAATTAGGGGTATTTGATGGGTAGTTTGGAACCTAATACAGTAGAAACTCACATATATGTTGCAATCTAAATTAAATAATCAAATAATGAGGTAGACAGAGTCCCAACTAACCATTTCTTGTCACCAAATGAATCTTTCAATACCAGGAATTGATTACATCTAACTGAATTGTTGGCCAAAGGGCCCCCCAGGAATCCCCAAGCAACACAGGATGTCACAAAGTCTAAAGATTGTTCTTCACAAAATAACAGAAAGCCACATTACTGAAGACAGTACCTACATAGCTCACTGAATATGGAAATGTTGAAGTGGTGCCAACATAGAACCTTTAACACTAACCCACATCCCAGAGTCTCTGGTACAGGAAGGTATTCTACACTTTAGCAAAAGAGAAACATAAACACCAAACCAGCCCCAACCTTTCATCTACAATGGTGTACTGCCTGCAAGATATTTCAGGGCAATAGTGGCACAGCACCATTGTGTTGGCAATAACTAAGAAATACCTAATTTGGTTTAAGCACCACACTGTGAGATGGAAGCCATAACCAATATTACTTAGATGAACCAGAACCTAAGACCAGAGAGTACAGGCACTTGGAGTAAAGTCAAATAATACTGCTCTTTTAAAAATGAGATGAAAATAAATAAATAAATATAGTGATAAAATGAAATGTCTCATAATCACATTCTGCTATATCATAGATCAATGCCTTGCTCCTCCATCATCAGAGATACATCTTTCTGCAAAATAATAACAAAAACAGAGTCCCACAGTCAGACATTATGCAGAGAATAAGAGATGTTTGAACACTCAGCTTAAGTAGGATGTCTCCATCCAATCCCTTCCCTCAGAGCTCACAGAACCCCACAGAAGAGAAGGAACAAAGAGTTCCAGAGGGGATGGAAGACACCAAGAAAACAGGGTCCTCTAAATCAGCATGAGCAATGCACATATGAACTCACCGAGACTGAAGCAGCATGCATAGAGTTTTCATGGATGTACAAGTCCTCTGTAAATATATTCTGACTTCCATGTTAGTGTTTTGATGGGCTTCCTGAGTGTGCAAATGAGTGAGTCTCTGATTAAGGAGTGACTTCTTTCAGGGTTTTTTCTTTCTCTTGGTTTGTCTTGTTCGAGATAGATGTGATAGTTTATTTTATCTTATCATATTATATTGATACATCTCAAAATATGAATGGATGGATGGATGCATGGATGCATGAATGAATGGATGAATTAAAACCTGACCAATAGGGTAAAAGTAAACAACTGAACTGTCATTTATGCCTGGTGGTATAGGAAAAATAAATTATCTCCAATAGAGTGACACCGAGTATATCAAGCATTCCAGGGCTGTCCCCATGTTGAGGAGTAGTTAGTTGTATAATGTCTAATGGACTTCACAGATTTTTTTAGATTTGCTTTTATTTGGTCACAGTGTGGTATATATTTTTGTTGTTGGTGGTGGTGGTGATTTCTTTTCTTTTTTTTTTGTTTTTATTTTTGGGGTAGTGTTTTATTTTTTTCTTTGCTTGGGGGTTTATTGTTGTATTGGTATTTTGTTTATTTCAGAGAGAACTTAAAGTTGGGTGAGTGGAGCAGGGAGAATCAGAAAGGCCTCAGAGGAAGGGCAAGAATATGATCAAAATATATTGGAATATAAAATTGTTTTGAATAATAAAAATATAAAATTTATTTTACATTATAGCCATAATCAAACTGTGAAATACATGGATATTACCTTCTAAGTATCCTGAGATACTTGAACAGTTATGGCAGCTATAAAGTGAAACAGAACCTCTTTCATTCTACCTAAAGCTCCATTATACACTGATGCACGTATAGAAGCTTATACAAGTGCCAATTACTGTAGTATTGACTTCTCATACATACAAAAGAAGTAGCCTATGATGGATATAGCTAGAATTAACACCATCTATACATGAAGTAAACTTGAAGTCAGAAATTGGGTCTTTTACCCTGCACAACCAGCCCACACTTCTGCTCTAAGCTGTACATGGCCTTTTCTTAACCTAAAACATGGTTTCAAAGGACAAAATATCTTTACCTACATTTGTTTGCCTTTATTCTAAACCAAGACGAGGGGATCACTTTCTTCCGGTATTTGAAAGGGAACCTGGTAGTGCCAAAGACTCAAAGTCTTCCCACTCACTCTGAGATTCTGAAATTATGTGAATAATAGTGGAAAAGCCAGTGTCTTTAGATGTCTTTAAAACAGGTATAAAAATTGTTCTCCACCTGTGGGACATTCACCAGTGCCAGAAAGGATTAGTGATGTTTTCTCATTCAGGATGTTTACATATATTATACATCATTTGGTTATGAGCCGCTAGAATTTTGGAAAACAGCAATCCCATTAATGTTCATGGTGAATTTAGTTTTCAGTGATGCCATAGTAAAGCGACATAAACATAACATTTAATATTTCCTCTTGAATTAAAAAAGCTAAACCTATAATTATTTCAAATCAGTTAATCCAAATAATATTAACACCAGATACCAAACACAGAAAAGTTTGTGTGATAGAAATAATTTATGTAAATTTTTAAAAAATTGTAAATATGTGGAAGAAATATCAGTCCTAAAAACAAAGCCACTTGAGTACTAAGAAATTGAACAAAAAGGAAATAAAGAAGGAAAAGCAGGAAGGTAAATAATATTTATTTAATATTTAATCTGACAATTTGTTTTAAAGTTGTGACACCACCTTCGAGGAGAACTTCCCAACAGATATCTAACACTCAAGAAGACAACTGTTGAAAGAGTCTAGATGGCTTCCAATCCAGATCATAAAAATTAAAACACTCAAAATTGCCAGCCTCTAAACCAAAAGGTAACATGCTTTGGGTCACGTAAAGATGTCCAGCCATGTATTATTTCGGATCTTTGTACTCAGTTACACTAAGAATTCCTAGAAGCCTCATATTTTCCACTGTGAAATATAGGTAACTAGATAAATATACTCTCTCTCTCACACACACACACACACACATGTATATTTCTTATATGAAATTTTAACTGGAAATAGGAAAAAGGAAAAAATCCATTAATCTTTTTTTAAGGACCTAAGGTTAAGAAAAATGAGAAAAAACAATCTAGAATCTAAAAGCAAAAAAAGAAAAGAAAAGTACTAGAATATGTTGGTGTTTAGAATGATGAAGCTATGAGAAACATGGAAATGCACAGCTGATTTGTCTTTGGTTGGAGCCTTTCCCTTGCCTCTGCATGATCCAGGAAGTCCTGTTCTTCCTCCTCCTTTTTCTCCTCTTCTTCCTCCTCCTCTTTCCCACTCTACCCCTCTCAAAACCCACAAGTTCAGAGAGTATCCAAAGAAAGAAAATGTGTTGAAAACCTGGTTTCACAATCTTGTCTATTTCAACGTCCTTCCTTGATGCTACCAGCTTCCCAAGTCCTCACATAGGGGCTCAGCTTTTGACCATAGTTGTGCAGAACACAGATTGTGGCAGACATATCATCACCTCTCCCCGAGCATCTATAAAATCTCCCTGTCTTCGTTAGGAGCACTCGACTTGTCTGGCTTTGATTTCTGGGATCAGAGAGCACCGTACCCCACCCCACAGAGTTGCTTTGCTTGATAAGCCTGTTGCTATGTTTTTCCAATTAGGCTTGATCTGGCTTACTGTATTGGTGGAGAAATTTATTATGGGGGGAGGAAGGTGAGGTATCTATTAAGGTGTTATTTTACAGGAAATTAAATTCACAGCTCGAGTTGACATGCACTTTTATGAAATAAAAACTTTTGCAAGGTTTCATTTGAAAGACTGATCTTGAAAAATTGTCTGACCTTCAAGAATCAAGCGAGTTTCCTCAGATGTTGGGTGGGGAGAGGAACATCTTGACACCTGCCAGCTTCCTAGCTTGGGGCTTCAGACTCAAGCACATAAAGATGAGAAAGACTCTAAGCTAAGGAGTTCTGCCATGTTTGCTTTTGAGTGACCCAGAAAGATGGAACAACTTTCCCCACTTGGAGGCAGATCCACCAAAAGTCTCCTATCATTTGGAGGTGGTCAATTTATGTATAGCCTTGGAGAAGAACTCTGTAGGTCTTGCCATTTCTCAAGCTTCCCGAGTCTTAATACCTTTGGTAGTTTTCTGTCTTATGACCCTCTCTGCTTTCAACAGAAGTGAATACTTCAATTCAGAAAAAATATACACACACCATTCTTAGCTATAAATTAACTCACGAGAAACAGTTATATACTAATAGAAAGTACAAACTATATATGTTCATTAAAATAGTCTTTATAGTTTCAGTAAACTAGGAACAACCCAAATATCGAGCAAAAATAAAATGGAAAATTGAGGCATTTTCATTAAATAGTATATTGCATAATTTGCTACAGTAGACAACACCATAGATATATCCTACACAATGAGACTAAAGGAAAAAATGCAAAAAAATAAATATAATGTTTTATTGCAATAGTTTAATATTCAAACACGGAAATCTAATTGAAATGAACAGATATAGAACACCATCATCAGGAAACAGGAACCATCTGGGATTCTCATACTATTCTCTTTCTTGATAAGATTCATTGTTAGTCAGGTGTGTAGGCCGAGTTTTCCTGTCCCTCAGTGACTCTCAAATAAACACACAGAGGGTTATATTAATTATGTATGCCCAGTCAATAGCTCAGGTGTATTACTAACTAGCCATTACATTTTAATTTAACCTATATTCCTTATTTACACTATGCCACATGACAGAACATTTATTAACATGTCACATTCATGTCCAGCTTCCTCTGCAGCTGATCAACAACTCCAGATTCTGCCCTTCCTTCTCCCAGTATTCTCTTTGTCTTGCTCTCCTGCCTAACCTTATTCTGTTCAGCTATTAGCCGATCAGCTTCTTTATTAAACCAATCACAGCGACATATATTCACACAACGTAAAGGAATTTTCCACAGTACAGGTGAGCCCATGTTGTAAAAAATCTACCGAGTTCTAAATTTATTACTTATACAACTTTATTTAATAATAATTTAAACTATTAAATATAGTTTAAAATAACATGCTTGACTTCCCCCCCCCCCCGCTTCTATTCCTTGATTTCTCTCTCTTGTTCCCATTAGGAGTCATACCCACTTATGAGCCAAAGAAAAGTTTGCTGAATTGCAGGAATCCATAAAGTTCAACATGCGTGTATACTGAGCATAACCACTGAAAAGATGATGAAAGAAAGTAAGCAGGTCATGGTAGCTCTAAAAGTGCAGTCTTAAGGTTGCTTCTTTCAGCACTGTGGGGCAACTGGGTAAATGTCTATGATCAGAAAAGATGACCAAATTAACTCAAAGTAAACACAAGGTGGCTTAACATCCACCACTGAAAACTGGAGTTGTATGAACCAGCAATACTATACAGACCCACGGGAGCTACAAAACAAAACAGAGCCTGTAATTAGTTTTGATTGTCAGTATTTGGAGCCCAATTCATGTAGTAGAACTGATAAAAACAATATTGAATCACAGTAGACACCATGTTTAGAGCAGCTCTTTTCTGGAAAGATTAATAATTCAGAATGGGTATATAGAGCTCACCGGTGTTTGTGCACTGTGTTAGCTTAGGTATCCATTGCTAGGAAGAGGCACCATTATCATGCTACTCTTATAAAAGAAAACATTCACTTAGGGCTGGCTTACATGCTTAGAGGCTTAATATACTATCAGGGGAAGCATGGTGGTATACAGGCTAACATGTTTCTGGATAAGGAGCTGAGAGTTCTACATTTGGATCTGTAGCCAGCAAGAAAATAGAGTGAGTCACGGGGCCTCTCCTGAGCTTTGGAAACCTCAAAGCCCACCCCTATGTGATGCACTTCCTCCAGCAAGGCCACAACTCCGAGTAGTGCCACTCCCTAATGAGTGCAGGGGGACTATTTTTACTCAAATCACTGCATGCACCAAACCACATGATGCTCTCTAAATCACTCTTTATATGTTTATGACTACCAAAAAATAAAAAAATCAAAGTAAAGACTGCCAAAACTACATCAACATTTTCTTCATAATTCTGCATTGTATCATTAACACATTAAAAAAAGTAACTAATTGTGTGGTTTAGTTTTGTTAGTTGTACTAACATAAATAAGTAGCAGTAACTCTTGTCAATATATGACAGCATAACGATGTTGTATTCTAAACTAATAGACTTCTTTTGACACCTAACTCCAGGAATATCTATTAAACTGTGCAGGGCACATTCAGAGACCATATATTTGAGATGATTATATGCATGCTAGGATAAAGGCTTAAATGCTCCTGCATGCTATGCTGAGTTCAATAGTTAAAAGTTACTGAAGAATACCAGGCAGAATAAAGCTCTAAGCCAAAGAAATAAGTTGTACCTCATGGGACTTATTTTTTACAGACTGAATTTGACTTAGAGTTTACACTTCTGGCATGGAATTTGTGTCGGGTAGCTTTTGTACCTACTTACAAACATCAAAGATACTTATCCATGAATGATTATTATGCTTTTCACTTTTAAGGACTGATTTAATTTAGTTACTCTTCTCTTTCATGAAGTCACATTTCAGTTTCCTTTTTAAGATTTTTATAATTTGGAGTTGCCTTCCTTCATTTGCACTTTCACCTTTTAAAGAATCCCGAGGAGCTGTCCCCCTGTTTTTTAAGCATACCAAAGCCCGTATGTTTGTAATCCCAGAGGCGTTTTGATGAGTGCTGCATAAGTTGAGGTCCATTTAGCAAACATGATCTCATGCACTGTCAGCATATGTGTGCTCTCTATAATTAAAATGCAATAACAAGAAACGCATGGTAAATGAGTTTTAAACCTCTACTGACATATGAATAACTTTTCCCTTCCAGGGTCAATTGAAACACATTCCTCACTTATTTTTCCCTTTGTCTTTACATAGGCCCATGAAATACTGAGAAAGGAAATTCTCTTTCTCACTACAGAGCGGCATTATAATAAATTCATTCTATTGCTCAGGATAAGGACTTTTAAATATTACTATTTCTGTGGCAATCATCATTTCATTTACTATAGTAGAGACACTCACACCCTTCATAATATTAAGCACAAGCCAATTGTTGCTAAACCAATCACAGCATGAAAATTCTGGAATTAATATTTGTAAACAACGAGAAGAATTTCAGAAGTGTTGTGGTGCTTTCTTACCATGGAGAGAATTGATGCACAGTGCCACATGATCACAAACCCTGAAAATGAAAGTAGAAAAACTCAGTCCAAATATTTGGTCACAAAAAAAAGAAAAAGAAAAGAAAAAACATGTAGAAGCTAGATATTTTTCTTTGATTAAGGGTGGCATTTATTCAGCTAAAGCATTTGGATATAGGTAGATTTTCTTCCCTCCTATTGCTGTTGACATGGCATTTACAAGTATTTCCTCCTCCACAAACATTTATTGCTGCTAAGGCAGTATGTGTGCCAGAATAACCTCAGTATAGAATTCATTTACCTCACACTCCTTTTCTTAGTATTAGCTAAAAAGCACTTTCCTTACACAAATAGAATTTTCCATGCTTTCAAAACTATTTTTGACTTTTAAATTTAAAATAGTTTATTTAGAATTTACACAAGCATGTTGAAGGAGGCTTCTTGACTGCTTGTTCATTTTCCGATCACCCAGACCCCCAAAATAATCACACAGAAACTGTATTAATTAAATCGCTGCTTGGCCCATTTACTTTAGCTTCTTATTGGATAACTCTTACATATTAATTTAACCCATTTCTAGTAATCTGTGTATTGCCACATGGCTGTGGCTTACCAGCTAAAGTTTCCAGCGTCTGTCTCCAGCGGCTCCATGGCTTCTCTCTGACTCTGCCTTTTTTTTTTCTCAGCATGCCATTTAGTTTTCCCCACCTACCTAAGTTCTTCCTTATCAATAAGCCAAGCCAGTTTCGTTATTCATTAATGGTAATCACAGTATAAGGAGGGAAATCCCACATCACAAATACATAATGTATTTTGATCAAATCCATCCCTCATCCCTTCCCTCCAACTCCCCCTACCAGTTTTCCCTCCCAACTTCATGTGATCTCTTAAGAAAATAAGATAATTGAGTCTATTTATTGCTGCCTCTATGTGCATGGACATGGGACCATCTTCTGGAGGGTGGCTAGCCTTTCAGGACCCTCAACCACTAAAATACCCTGACATGCCTCTCCCAACAGCCATCAATTTCCAATATCTCTTTTGATATTGATAGGACTTCTTGAGCCCCTCACACATCTCTATTGGGAACTAGGCTGACTTGAACCTACACAAGTCTTGCACATGCAGGTGCCAAACTGTAAAGTCAAGTATGCAAACATGTTGCTCTGCCCAGCAAAAAAAAAAAAAAAAAAAAACTGCTTTGTGCTGTCAATTCCTATTGCCTCTAATTTTACAATTAGTAGGATGACTTATCAGTGCCACTAGCCACTCCCCAAATAAACACACAGAAACTAAATATTAATTATAAATGCTCAGCTGATAGCTTAACTTGTTTTTAGCTAGCTCTTGCAATTTAAATCAACCAATTTCTATTTAACTATGCTTCCCCAATGCTAATTTACCTCATCTATGACCTTTCTATCCTGTTCACTCTGCATCTCATGGTATCTTCTTCTGATTCCCAAGACTTTACTCTACTTCCCAGTGTTCTCCTTTCTCCAAAATCCTGCCTATGGTATCAGCCATTTAGCTTTTTATTAACAATAAGAGAAAGATATCTTCACAGTGTACAAAAGAATTATTCCACAGCAATAGTCTTTCTGAACACTCACTCACTTACAATGATTCTCTGGCTCTTGGAAGAGGTGATGCCTTATATATGTTTCACTTAGACTTGAACCCTTCGTAATGTCTTCTTCTCAGCCCTATCAGTAGTGGTGGGTCTCTGTATTAATCACTCTGTACAGCAAAATTAGTTTCTCTAATAAAGGTTGAGAGATTTAATAATTGATGGTTATAAAGAAAAGAAATTAGGAGGAAGTTTATTACTATGCACATTAAGCAGAATGATAATGCTAGGTTTGGCCATTGGGCTTAGTACCTCACCAGCTATGGGTTTGTACCCAGTACAGGCATACACACAGTCAGAATATTGTGTACATAATAAATAAATAAATAAATATTTAAAAAAAATAGTACCAAGAATAGGTTCCACATTGAGGAGCAAAGTTTAAATTCATTCATAGATCAGTTGGTCGCTTCTATAACATTCTTGACACTATTACACCTATAGGCATATCTTACTGGACTTGCTGTTATTGTTGGCAGAGTCCACATCTGAGTAAGAGTGGTGATAACTTTCTTCTCTCATTACCATGCATAATGCTGTCTGGTCCTATGAAAACTAGCAAGTGGAGATGTCTTCCAAGTCAATACTAGTTTTGGTTTCTCTGTGTCCAAGAGTTTAATGTCTTCAGCAATAGAACCTTATGATCAAGTTCTGAAGGGTAACAAAGACCATTATCAGTATCATATAATATTTGAGGAGTCTATACTGCATTGACCAGCAAGTAGAAAAGAAGCATCCCATTTCTGACGTTAGGCTTTTTATTTGGTAGTTTGTGGTGTCAGGAAGAGGCATTGTTCTTTGTATGGTAATTCAACTTCTTATATTATATATAAATATACACATATCTTAGAAAGCTACTCTTGTATTATGTTCCCATATTGCAGTTTCAAAGGTCTTTAGTTACTCTTCTCCATACTCCCTCCTCTAAGTAACAGACATCACATGAAACCATCTTTGTTTTGAACAGACAGAAGAAGCCATTTCTTTGGTGGCTGTGCGTAAACCAGAAGTAAGCCACTGGGATGGATGCAATTCTCATGATCCTCAAGACCACTATGTTCATGGATGCCAAGGACTACAGTTCTGCACTGGAGCTGAAGTACGTAGTTGAAGGCAACCTCCAAGTGGCTACTGGATCAGCAGTGGCTGTACAAGAATGACCAGTTCTTTGATGACTGAAAAACTCTGGGATAGTGTGGCTCTGATAGACAGACACCAGGGCCATGGGTTCAGACACCGTTGGCCTGGCCTTCTGAGCAGAGGACACCTTGGAAGCCCTGCTCAGTGAGCTGTACTCCAGCCCTCCTGAGCTGCCAGGTCTGATAAAGTCATAGGATTCTCAAGGCAATGCCAATGAAGAAGCTGTGCAGTGAGGGCCCTAGTTCTACCCCCTAGAGGCCCAACCCTGAATAAAAAAGATTTGGTTGTCAAAAAAGAAAGAAAGAAAGAAAGAAAGAAAGAAAGAAAGAAAGAAAGAAAGGAAGGAAGGAAGGAAGGAAGGAAGGAAGGAAGGAAGGAAGGAAGGAAGGAAGGAAGAAAGGAAGGGAGGAAGGAAATAATTTTTTATTTATTTATTTCCTGAGAGAAATAGCAGGTTAATTTCTAATTACTGTTATTTGACATTATATTTTATTCACTTACTGTAGGAAACCCTATTTGATAGTTAAACTTTTTGTTTGGGTTTATCGGGTTTGTTTTTTTTTGTTTATTTGGGTTTTTTTGTTGTTGTTGTTGTTTTTCTGACACAGGATATCTCCTTGTAGTCTTGGCTGTCCTGGAACTTGCTCTATAGACCAGGATGGCCTCAAACTCAGACATTTGCTTGTCTCTGCCTCCCGAGCTGGAACCAAAGGTATTCACCACCATGCTCAGTTCTGGTTTAGTTTGAGCCTTCAGTGTTACGCTCTGTTTTATACAAGGGCCTTTGAAAGGGAAGGAGGAAGGAGAATGGGTATAATCAATATGTTTCAGATTGATATATTAAGTAAAGGTTATAAGCAAGGGGATTTTAAAGAATAAATTTAAGGAGAAAGGTTAAAAAATTACATTTCTTACTTTTTCATGGCAGTTATTATATGCTGATGTTTTTTTTTAAAGATCTGGTACCTTTTAAAGCATCTTCTAAGAATCTAATGAATCATCAGGAGAGGGCTTGGTGAATTCACTTCTCACCTCACCTGCACGAGGGCCTGAATTCTAATGGTTATAACCTATGTTAAAATTGCCTCATAGGGTAATTCATGTATGTAATATTAGTGATCCTTCAGCAAGTCAAGAGGATTCCTGGAAGCCTGTGAGCCAGCTAATCTGGCAAAATAAAAGATGATATCTCAAACAACACAGGATGGAGACACACACACTATGGTTTCCTTTGACCTTCACATGTATGCTGTTGAATGCATACACCTTCACTCATGTGTGCCCCCCAACACATATGACACCCACATGAAGTAAGAAGCAAAAATAATACAAGAGTGGTTAAAGAATCATAGTAAGGGATAAAAATGTTTTTATATTTTTAAGAGAATACATTACTAATAGCAATGAAATCATTTCACTCTCTTGTTATTTTCTTCTTATACATAATTCTTCATTTTTGTGTGTACTAAATAATTTCTTTAGTTGAAAATTTAAATAAGAAAACAATAACCTTGTTCCAGTCAATACACAAAGTTTGATATTATACTGTAATCACTTGTGCATTCTTATTTGTTTTTCTCTTTGTGATTTCTACACAAGAATATAATAGTTCTGTCATTTTATTTTATGATCATATAGTACACAAGCAGACTAATTTATCTAAGGACTACAGCAGCCAACACTACATATCATTTATAGAATTTCCTCCATGTTCAAAGCACCATTCTGTGACTGGATAAGATCAAAATAGACAAACTTTCTTTTTACCTAGTAGTTTGTAATAAACTCAGAGACCCATATTCCAGTGAATTTTTCTATGCCTTAGTATTCTGAGACAGTTTCTGTGGAATCACAGAGGGTATAATTAAATAGGACGAGGGTAGAGAACCTCTTTCCAAGCGACATGTAGTTCCAGGAAAGGAGAACTTGATGCCAACGAAGAGGTTTATAAAGTTAAGTTGATGAGCACTGCATTCATGGCCTGTATTAGTGTTTACATGGTAGCTCATATTTCTCTTATGATTTAGTATTATTTCCAATCAACATACTTTAAAACAAATACCATACAACTTTCACAAAAGAAAGTCAAGTTTTACTTTCTACAAATGAACACAAAGTTAAAAATAGCTATATTGAGAAGCTGGGAGGAAAGCTGGAAGCCTGCTGCATTCTGTGCTCTGCAGGCCTACCTAGCAAAGCTGCCCAGGACACAATAGCAAATGCTGCAAGGGGCATGCTGCTCCATACAGTCAGCTAAGCCGTAGAATCAGCAGAGGGCACAAATGGAACCTAGCAACTGCTGTACCTTCTTCCCTGGGCCCTAGGGAAGGATCTGGAAAGCAATTACAGTATTTCCTCCCACTACTACCACAACCCCAAGATCCGGAGGCTACAGAGACCACCTCTGCCACAGCACCACAGGGAGCCTGCAAGAGACAGAAAAGTTGGAGAACTTTGCCTTCCAATTCTAACTCAGTGAAGCATTTCCAGCAGAAAATAGTGTTTTTCTTTCTTCTTTCCTATTATTTAATTTATTTATATCTCAGGATGGTATTGCTTTTGTTCTCCTGTTATCTAGTTAGGTTTTAGGACTGATGCTTATGTTTCTCCATCCAGCCAAATAAACGTAATTACACAAGAATCAAGAACCAGAACATAAGACTCAAAAGTTTGAAAATAATAGGAGAAAATGAATGAAATTCTGTTAATCTTATAGGCACTGGTAAGAACTTTCTGGAAAGGATTACTCAGGAAATAAGGCCAATAACAAATGAGATCTCACAGAATTAAAAAGCTTTTGTGAAGCAAGGACAGCGATCAGTGGTGTGAAAAGACAGCCAACAGAATGGGGGCGGGGAATTAGTGCCAGCTGCACTTGATAGATTAGTACCTAGGATATGTAAGAACCTCAAAGAACTAAAATATAAAAATACAAAGTAAAATGAACCTAATCAGTACAGTGGGCTGTGAACTCGGAAAGAAGGTCCTCAGAAGAAAGGCAAATGAACAATCAACATTGTAAAGTCTTCAACACCTTAGCTGTCAAGGAAATGAATATTGAAACTATTTTGAGAATTTCGTACCAGTCAGAATGACTATCATCAAGAAAACAAATGATAACAAATGTTCAGGTATGAAGAAAGGAGAACATTTATCCACTGCTTGGTGTTAGTATAAACTGGTACACCCACTGCAGAAATCAGTGCAGAGATTTCCTAAAAACCACAAAGGATTCCATATCATAAGTTTCTATAACAGCCACTGGTAGAAAAAACGGCACAGATTGTCTTACCAGGCACTAACATGCATGCTATAATTCCAAGATGTTTACTGATACAATGGTGGTGTAACAATTTTAAAGTAACGAAAAGCGTTCCAATTGTATTTTGGTTTGTTTTCCAAGAAAGAATTTCATGCCTTCGATTGTAACTTTAATCAAAACTCCATGACAGGGAGGCCATAGGCCTTAGAAGGAACATGCTATGGTGTTATCAAACTGCCTTCAAAATATTTATGTCATAATCATATATTTCTGTTTCAGTCAACCTTGGTTCACAAGTTCTTCTCAACCCTCACCCCCCAGAAGATAGTGGTTAATGCAAAGGCTCACAAATTGTCAAAGTGCTTATTGTATGTGCTCAATCATAAACAGGATAGCTCTACTAACCCCCTCCTAAGCAGCTTTGGGAACACCATTTAAGGAAGGGTAAGAAGAGTCAGGGGATATGTGAAATATTGTAAAATGCTTTCTCTGTACATGATGTGGCAACTGTACTCCTGAACTTATAATACTATGGTTATGTGCAGAAGATCTGCATGCACAAATTCAAGCTAGTCAAAATTTCAGTTTTGGATGAAAGAATGGCTCATGAGGCTCCACCAATATCTGAAGAAATATTGGCAGTTAACTGAAAGAGAACAGTGAATTCTCCTTGGAAGTAAGCTTATACAGAGGTAGTTTATACAGATGACTCTGTATCCATGACACATAAACATCACCAGTTAGACACAGTGACCTATAGAAAATACAAAAAAAAATACCATGGAGAAGAGAGATGTATTGGGTGGTGTCTGAGGAAAGGTGAGCTGTGAAGGTTATGAATATAACAAAATAATTTATATGCATGCCTGAGAACCTCTCATATAACAAATTTAAGCTGTGTTTTGATTTTATACATTCAAAATAAGGAAATGTCACAATTTGCAATTGCCTTACAGCTATTCAAGACTTTTGTGTCAATTCTGGATTTTCAATTTAAAGGTAATTTATTACAAGCAACTGGGACAAATTTGACTCACCTGAAGAAAAAAAAAAGGAAAGTGATACATATTGGATTGAAATTTCAATATAATCTCATTGATGAAGTTATGAGGAGTGGATGCTTCATGATGGGAACAATTATCACGTGAAATGATGTCAGAAAGTATCCATTCTCCCTCTCTCCTCTCGGCAAACTCACAGCAAGAAAATGGCCACTTGCAATTCAGGAAGAGATAGCTCACCAGAGCTTAAAATTCTTGTGCCTTGCTTGTATTTGGGCTTCTGTCTTCAGAAGTCTAAAATAATGTTTTTAATCTCCCCCTCCCCATGGTTTTTTGCTGCAGCAGCTCAAGCTAATTAAGGCAGTGATGACAAAAAATGGAAGAAACTATTCAAGTTATTATACTCCTAATACTTAAAGTTGTATAGGCACAATTGCTACTTCTAAGGCCTAGTATGAGATAAATGGAGTGTTTTCTAGTTTCTGAAACTTGATGAGGAAACCTACAACAAACAGGTATAAAAATAGACAGGAAGACCAATGGAACTGAATCAGAGACCCGGATATTAATCAATACACCTACAAACACCTAATTTTTGACAAAGAAGAAAAAATATAAAATGAAAAATAGAAAGTATATTTAACAAGTGGTTCTGGCATAACTGGATATCAACATGTAAAAGAATGAAAATAGACCCATATCTATCACCATGCACAAAAGTCAAATCCAAATGGATCAAAGACCTCAACATAAAGCCAGCCACATTGAACCTCATAAAAGAGAAAGTGGGAAGTACACTTGAATGCATTGACACAGGAGACAACTTCCTAAATATAATCCCAGTAGCACAGACACTGAGAGAAAAAATTAATCAGTGGGACTTCATGAAACTGAAAATCTTCTGTAAGGCAAAGAACACAGTCAACAAGACAAAAGGACAGCCTACAGAATGGGAAAAGATCTTCACTAACCACACATCAAACAGAGGGCTGATCTCCAAAATGTACAAAGAACTCAAGAAATTGGTCATCAAAAAAAAAATAATAATCTAATAAAAATTGAGTACAAACCTAAACAGAGAATTCTCAACAGAGAAATCTAAAATGGCTGAAAGACACTGAAGGAAATGTTCAACATCCTCAGTAGTCAGAGAAATGCAAATCAAATCAACTCTGAGATTCCATCTTACACCTGTAAGAATGGCCAAGATTAAAAACACAGATGACACCTTATGCTGGAGAATTTGTGGGATAAAGGGAACACTCCTGCATTGCTGGTGGGAGTGCAAGCTGGTACAGCCTGTTTGGATATCAGTATGGCGATTTCTCATAAAATTAAGAAACAGACTTCCTCACTACCCACCAATACCACTTTTGGGTATATATCCAAAGGATGCTCAATTGTACCACAAGGACATGCGCTCAACTATGTTCACAGCAGTATTATTTATCATAGCCAAAACCTGGAAACAACCTAACTGCTCCTCAACTGAAGAACAGATTTTTAAAAATGTGGTACATTTACACAATGGAGTACTACACAGCAGAAAAAAAATGACATCTTGAAAATTGAAGGCAAATGGATGGATCAAGAAAACATCATATTTAGTGAGGTAACCCAGACTCAGAAAGACAATTATCATATCTACTTCAGAATGTTAGTAGGTGAAAGGCATCACTTAATTGACATTCTTATCTGGAGACCAGAAGAGAGTTCTATCCATTTTTGTCTAGGTTTTCAGCAGAATTCATTTCCTTGTCGTCAAAAGACTAAAATACCAGCTTATTGTTGGCCCTCAGCTACACGCTTCTCTGAGCTCCTGCTAGTCGCTCAGGGTCCACAAATCCATTATTATTCCTGGAGGCAACATTACTGACCTTCTGGGCTTCATCACCATTCAATCAAGCCAATAAAGAAATAATATTTGGAAAAAGAGTGATCAAATATATTTTGAAACATCAATAATATTTAGAACAAATCTATATGTGTTTTACATATCAAAACATAATTATGAGAGGAGATATATTAATTAACGTAAGCTGACTTAAGGAAAAGACCAAAGTTTATAATTTATAGGTGCTATAACCTAGGTGCCATGTCTTCCTCCTGTGGCTGAAGATTAATTTATATACTTACGTATTTGAGTAAATATAGCCATCATCTCTTTATGCATTCTGGAGGAGAAGAAACTGGCAGTGGCTACAATTTAGGGGAAAATCAGTCACATGGGAAATTGCAATGATGAAGACTGATTTATCATTTGGCAACAAGGGAGAAATACTAGGGTTAAGGAATAGAAAAATGAAAAACAAGGAAAGTAATTAAAATAACCTCAAAACAATCAACCACTATCTTTTTACTTAGAGAACCCTCGTATAAGAACAGTGTGAGCTGTGGCAAGGAAAATGATGCTCATCAATCTTGGAAAAAAGTGTAATGTAGAAATGAGAGCAAGGAGGTACTAACATTCTAAATCTAATCTGCAATGGATACATGCTAATTGTCACAATATAGCAGAAGTAACAGGATAAGTAAGAAAAGTAGAAAAAGGCAGATAAAATGGGTTTGGCATTATGCAGCTCAAAAAGAAAGGAGAAAAATTACATGATGTTGAAGATCTTTAATTTCTTTCCTTTGTAATAAAATAGGTTCATAGGCTATAGACAAAGACAGATTGGTTAACAGAAGTTAAGTAATCTCAGCTCACAAATGTGAACAGGAATTTATTAAATCATGACATTTGTCTGCATACTACTTTGATAACATAGATCTATTCTATTTTTAATCCTGAATAATTTAAAAAATTACTCTACATTAAATATTTAACCTATTCAAAATTGCCCTGTCCTAAATATATCAATTAAATGCATATATTACATGCAAGATCACTTTTATTAAACCAAATTAAATATTGAACTAAATTTAATAATTAAACTGGATTTCATATTAGATCAATTTAACATATAGTATTAAAGTTCAGTTTGTGCAAGAATGAAAGGGTAGCAGAAATAAATATTAGATAGGCTTTAAAAAGAAAATGACTATAAATTTAGTTAATAAATAAATCAGCATTAAAATTTTAGGGTAATATTTGTATAATGTGTACCTATATACACTTATATGTGTGCATTTTTTTACTGGTACAAGAAAAATAAAAAATGCCACAAAGGCAGACCATTATTTTAGAAATATCTTGATATTCAGGACTTCACAGATTTCTTGGGCACCACTATGCCTTATATTTTCCCTCATAAAATGCATTAAAGTAGAACCAAAAAGCTTAAATCACCTCCTAGAAATTCCAGTGAGACTACTACCGTCATAATAAAAGATGACTTTAGACACTGTCTGAGCAGGTGACTGGCCTCATTTACTCTCCAAGTTTATTAATTCAATGAAAAAAATATTTATTGAATTCAACTGTGCTGAGTCTCAGTAGAGGTTCTGAGGATATAAGCGAATAAAACACAGAACATCCTTGCTCTTCTGATCATTCATTTTAATATATGGATGTTGGGCTGAAAGATAAACACCTAATGTATCATTTGATGAGAAGGGTCATGAATACAAATCAATAGGGTAAGAAGGGACGACGCAGCCAAGGAAAGGACGAGACATCTCTGGATGTGGAAAGGAAGACCAAACAGAAATACGATATTTCTCATACAAAGACCTAAAAAAAGAATCACTCACACTAGAGATGCAGAGAAAAAGTGGTTTCTACGTACCAACTTCATGCCTTCTGACCATCAGACGGCTTTCCAGGTGTCCCCACGGAGAATCTCAAATTGAAACTTTCAGAAAGTTTTTGTGATCATGACACCCTACAAAAATCTTCAATCAGAAATTTCTATGCAAATATTTAGAGACAAGTCTACATACACACAAACACACACTAATCATATTCCCAGTATGTTGTCTTTACATAAAACCTACATCAAGCTAGACTCTATTCACTGTTATAAGAGATTTAACACTTTCTTTTCAGTTAGAATCTACAGTCGTACAAACCTTCTAAAAAGAAACAGTCTCATTTTCTGCCTTTGCAAGAAGAAAGCATCAAACATGACTGAAATGCCTTTGATGTTTGCACAGCTCACGGGTCCTCGGAGTCCTTGCTATGAATGCTTATTCTCACTAAGTGACATTGTCTGCAGAAGGGAAAAGTTGACCTTATACTAAGAGCAATATCTTAGCTGAAAATGTGTTTTGGGCTAAAACTATGAAATAAAAATTTCACATTAATTTCAATGCAAGTGCTGAATTTGTCTTTTAGATCTCTGATGGCATAGATTCTGGTGAGTCCATTTCATTATATGGTGATTACTTGATTTTATAATTTCTGTTTCAGAAAGCTGTAAAGTTTATAAAAAGAATGATGCTAAATTCATTTGTAAAAGGAAGAAATTTGAGTGGCTCCATGTTTCGCACATATTCTATTTTCTGCATCATTGTCTCAGCTCTGCAGATACAGTCTGTCTGGTAGAATACAGAAACAGTGTGAGTCAAATCACCTCCATCAGGAGCTATCCTCTGAGATCTGCTTCCCCGGGAGATACCTCCTGCTCACTGCTGTGACATTTTAGCTGGTAAAGCACCTCTATAATGTCTGTTTGGGGTTTTGTCAACTATTTCACTAAAATAGTGAAAAACTAAATATATCCCAGCCAAATAAAAACCGATTGCTTTGTTAATTTATTGCTATCATTATAAAGTTCCTTTTGACTTCAAAGGAAGATACATGCTCTCCATGTTCCATATGAGTAACAAATATCTTTATGTTATCAGCACTCCCAAATAAACAGGACTTGGCTATATGAAAATGTGTACGACCTCCATATCATCAATCTCAAGTTCTTTTACCCGAGATGAATTTAGCCACATTTCTTTTGACAGGCTTTACCTTATGGTGATGGTTGCATTTGTTGTTGTTATTTAATGCTTTTGTTTGCTTCCACACTCAATGAAATGTTCCTAGTGCAAAAGGGAAAATAAAGTCACACATTTACTAAACTGAACTTAAGTGGAATCACTTGACTGATCTGTGTGTTTTATTATTATATTTTCTATTATTTAAGAGGATTTTAAATTTTGAATATGTTTTAATTTGATTAATCCCCTCCTTCAAGTCCTTCCAGATCTTCATATCCCTACCCACCAATTTAAGTTTTTTTCTCAGAAATGAAACAAAAACCCAATACAACAACTAAGAAAGCAAAACCAAGAAAACAAAACATAACCACCCGCCCAAAACACCAAACTGCAATAAAAGCCTGCTCTTAGTGAACAGATTTGTTCCATATTCCAATGAGAAGTTACGTAGCACAAAGTCTGAAGTACCCTAAAGCTGATGTGTATTTGGACAGGTTGTTAAAGCCCTGGAATGAGAGCTGGATGCCTACCAATACCAGGAATCTAAAAGATTATTTATCTCCACCAAATTACCTAGACTGAGCTCTCAAAGTGAGAAAAGTACATGAGCAAGAACACTATTTAAAAGATTAAGAAAAGTGTCTCCACTCTACCTAGACCAGCCTGAGGCTTCCTTCTTATGCTCTGCATCAAGAATACTAATTGGAGGTTAAGTTTGATAATTTATCAAGGTAAATGTCAAGAACCAGAAGTCATTCAATGATTCTACTTGTAAAGAAGAATCGTCCTCTTCAGGATGTGGTGGAAGCCAATTATAAAGTAGAGAGAAATATTATGTTCACTAAATAAGGTGGTGAATAATTGAAAGTGAAGGAATGGGTTGGCCACTATGATTCTCCTAACAATGGTGAACTAAAGTAGAATAAAGGGCACCTTAGTTCGAAACCTTCTCAGGACTGATCTCTAGAAATCAACAGATAAAAATGCCTTCTAGTCATGAAATTAGAGCTAATGGAATGACCCTCTAGTTCATCTGCCTGTACTGTACAGAGACAGTTCTGTATACGTCAACTCTGTTTGCCTCTACTGTGCTTGTAAACATCAGACGTAAAGAATGGAAATGGGTTTGCTGATTAAGGACTGTAGGAAAATCCTAGAGAAGATGGTTATTTATCCAGTAATTTCTGAGTTAACAGTAGGATTTCCTCATCTTCATAAAATCTCTGCCATTTTCATCAGATTCTATATGCTTCAAAAACCATCATTTAGAATTCTAAAATCATGCTGGATATAATACAACCAGATTAATCTTTTTGAATGTCATAAAATACTACTGTTTTCATGCTGTTAGTCGTAATTGATCATACCTTGATAATCTTTCCCTTTTCTCTGTTTTATTTATAATTCTTAAATTATATAAATGAAAATTACTTGGGAATTTACATATTTAATTATTTATTTGACATATCTACTAACTATTCCAAATCTTGTTTACTCTTCTGGTTACATCACAAAAGTAGAATATTATAATATATTATAAGTATATTGAGTAAATTGTTTAAACCCAAGTGAGACTTCTCTATGAACAATTCTCAACTTTAGCTTTGTTCAAAATGCAGTTTAGTGATAGAAGTGACTTACAAAGAAAGAAAGTAAAGAATCAAGTAAAATTTGGCTACAAGGTTAAATACATCAACAATTCCAGTCTAGTTCTGAAGACCGGAGTGTTCTTGGAGAACTACTGGTTTCCATCTGTTGCAATTTTTAAAATGTTGCTAATAACTAGGAAGGATGTCATGACAAAAGAATACGTAAAATACCAGTAAGAGTGAAGGTAAGCAGGCAAAATGTATAATTTCCTTCTTCCATTTCCTTTTATCTGGATGACCACCAAAAGGTGACACATACATTTTGGATGGTCTTTTTGTTGCAAATAAGTTGATCATGAAATACCCTCATAGAAGTACACAGCAACTGGCAGTTTAATTGATTCTAGATTCAGTCAAATTGTCAACCAAAGCAAGAGAATAACTGAGATGCCTGTTATAGTATTTTGTTGGAACTATTAAATTTTATTTTCCATTATTCTAATCTTACCTACATAATTAACAATAATTAAACTTTAACACATGTATGTAAAGAAAAGAATAGTGTCCATATGGTAAAATGCTATCCATTTCAAGTATTTACTAAGTATCCAGACTATAATCTCCACTGATAAGAAGTATGGTAAGTACATTAGAGTTGTAAGAAACATACTGGGGTGTCCAAGTATGGAAATGGTAGAATCTGAGATCCTCATACTAATGATGATGCAGACTGTGGCTGTTCCAGAAAGTTGCTTTGTTATCATATTATAATTTATTAGATAGTAGAAGGACAACTCAGTAAACAAACAAAATCAGGAAACAAAAATAAAAAATATGGAGCTTTATTAAAATCAACAATGATTCGTGTAGACTGGAAACATTTATCATGAAGGTACAATCTTATGGAGTGATATCAAAGGGTCATATGTCTTAAAGACCAAAGGGACCATAGTAGAGCCTCTGAGTCTTCCACTAAAAATCTAGCTGAGGTGGACAAGACAATAGACATCAATAGCAGAACTAAGATGAGGTTAATTACACGGCACAATGAGTATGTTTTCACAAAAAGCATGAAGGGCTGACCTGAGTCTTACTTAGTTCTTTCCAATAAGACTGAAGGTCCATGTTCTCCCACTCAAGTCTTTCTATAGGTGAAATACTAACTATCTCATTATGCTGTATCATTCATGATGCCTTCTTTACTTCTTCTTTTAGGCATGAATAATTTGAAGGGAGTAAATGCTCCCTGAGCCAGGGGAAATGGGGAAAAAAATATGTGCATTGTGGAATTCTTGCTGATTTGTAGAACATTTGGGTCAAGTCTAATGTTACACAATTATCGTGGTTCTAACAGCAGATTTTCCTTCTCCCTTCTCCTGTTTAAAAAAGTAAAATAGAATAAAAAGTCGGGGTCTATAAGGACAAGCAGCACATTTCACCTGGGTGTTAGAGGACCAGTTTCCCATTAGCAGGGAAGTCCTGCTAGACCAGTTCATTAACCACAGATGCCTTGCTCCTTTGCAGAATGCATTGCAGCCCTGATGAGCTTGCCTTTGAGTGTCTCCCTGGAGGAGGGAAGACTAAGCGATGGGAGCACAGCAGGCTAAGCCTATGCCTTCGAAGAAGAGTGTACAGTTGCTAATAAAGTGTTTGGATTTTCCTTTTCTTCTTTTCAGGTGCAGAAAGCTCTGGGGACCCTGGTGTGCTGCCTGAATATTTTGATCTCAGTCTAAAACTATGTAGTTTTCCAGCATCTAAAAATAGGTCTTTGGGAGAATGTATTGCTTGATATGCATTCAGAGAATGTAGAAAGAAAAAAAAGTTGTATTTTTTATTTAAAATAATAAAAGTTCTTAGTAATTGAATTTCAACACACTTAAATCCAGCAAGTTATGATAAAACCTAAAGCCATTACATAAAACTTTAGTGATGCAACACTGCCCCCAGGTCATAGACAGCCTCTCAGAAGCAGCCTCCTTTTCAACTTAAGTACTGGAAAGGAGCCCCACCTACCAGACAGCACTTTTATGTGGGGCTATTAAGTATTTCTTGTGTAACTAGTGTTTTTCAATCTGTCACATGGGGCAAATAATACAAATATATTTTTTCACATAAAATATTGAATCTTGAAATTTCTATTTACACTAAATAATCCCAGTTCTCTGGCAATTTTGTAAGCTATAGCTAGGTTTTTAAATGTTTGGAAGTCTTCTTTATCTTCAGCTGTGGATTTCTTTAATAATTTCTATTCTCTGAAAATAGCATATTCGTTGGGAGAACTGAGAGCTATATTTATCTCTGGATATATGGATAAGTTTTAGAATGTAATAAGAAAGCATGCTTGTCTAATGGTGGTAGTATGTGCTCTTCTAAGATCCATGAACTCACTAGCCCCAGGTACTCGGCTAGATTTCTCATACCAGGCCTAATTTCAGACCATAGAAATCCCAGTCCCAAGAGATACATTTACAACATAGCTACTGCACAAAAGGCTCAGGGAGCATTGTAAAGAAATGGATTGGAAAGACTTTATAAGTCAGAATACCATAAAATCTATTGCAAGACTGTGTCTTCTAGAATTGGCTGATTAAACAAGGCCTGAACAATGACAGTGTCAATAGATATGCTAACATGGAATAGACATGCTAACTAGAAAGGGTGAAAATGTGACAGTTTCATCCCTACACAAAGAATGACAGGTAACTAACAAGTACTGAGAAAGAGAAAACTAGCTTTTCTCAAGTTGAACTCAATTTTTCAATAAAAACTCAAAAGCCCTGAAATCATATACACACAAACAACAAAAAATGGATCTAGTGATACACACAGACACACACACACATAAAAATAGGCTATCAATTTGAGAGGGATTGGGGGTCATGGGCAGTATAGGAGGGAAGAAAGGGAAGTGATTCAATAAAATTGAACGAAGAAGAAAATTGCTTTTTAAAATCCTAGGGTCTTTGAGCTAGCATTTATTACATAATATTATTATTATGTAAGTTATTATCTAAAGATAATAACATTACAAGTGGATTAAAACCAACAAAAACTACACCAAAAGAAAATATAATTTGTATTATGATGGTCCACAAAGTACAATTTAAAATTAATCATTCAATAAGTGTTATTTTAGTAGTAAAATTCCTTTTTAGAAGAGGGTTCCCTTTAAATATGTTAGGCTTGGGCTCAATAATTTCTGATCAGGTCAAAGCAATTTTTTCTTATTCTTATTTTTCAAACCAATAGCCACTGACAATAGCCTCCTACTAACACAGTAGGTCTCAACCCCCAAAGCAAAACCAAAATAGAAGTTGTTTTACAAGAACAGCCTTCTTGCAGAAAATGGAAACATTCACATACCCACAAAGTTGTATCAGTGAAGAACTTTGGAGCACTCAATCTTTATTTTATTGGTATTATTGAGCTATACATTTTCTCTGCTCTCCTCCCTGCCTCTCCCCTCCCCTTCAACCCTCTCCCATGGTCCCCATGTTTCCAATTTACTCAGGGGATCTTGTCTTTTACTACTTCCCATGTAGATTAGATCCATGTATGTCTCTCTTAGGGTCCTCATTGTTCTCTAGGTTCTCTGGGATTGTAATTTGTAGGCTGGTTTTCTTTGCTTTATGTTTAAATATGGAGCACTCAGTCTTAAATAGGTTGTCTTCATCAAACACATCCCTTAGAGTTCAGGGACCTGTGTGGAAGAGGAGTCAGAAAGATTGTAAGAGCAAGAAGTGATAGATGAATTCAAGGAAACAGTAGCTTCCAAACACAATGGGACTGATGCACATATAAACACGCTTGAGATGGAAACAGTATGAGCAAGGCCTCCATAGGTTCAACTCAGATGGGATCCCAGCACTGAGAGGGGACATGGACACAGGATCCCACTGCTAACCAAGATGGTTCCCCAGCTGTCAGTCCAGGGTCATTGAGCTCCCACTAGCTAGAGACAGCTGTTTCTGTGGGTATCTTCATTATGATCTTAGCCCCTTTGCTTATCTGGGAATGCCAGTTTCCACTTCAGATTCTGGAAGCTGTTCTGATTCAGTGCTGATAGGATCGGAGACAGATCACCCATATTTTTGTAAATCATTTTGATCAGGATTGTTCTTCTTGAAAATGTGTGCCTATGTCATTTGCCTGTAGTTCTGTAAAGACAGAATGTACCTGGCTCGATATTAGGTCAAACTAGCAAAATAAGTGCTGTTTGATATTTAAAGATGTTTTGATGTAGACATTGGAAAAAACATATTTGTTATATTTGATTTTGCTGGAGGTTAATATTGGAGAATAGGAAACACTTGTTTGTTAGTATGGAAAAACATGCTTGTTTATAAATAAATCTTTATAAATAAAGATGACTGGAGCTATTCAGGTCTGGTAACTTATATGAAACTCAATAAAAATAAAATAAAAAGGAAAAAGAATGAATGTACCTAGAATAAAAATATTTAATGCAGAGTGGTGGTAATGTTACTAGAGATTCCTATAAATATCCAAATTCTATGAAAATGGCATATGTGGGTTCACTGCATTGTTCATATGAATGTGTTCATACTCTTGTGCCCTGTCCGCTACAATCTTCTGTGTATCTAGATCTCACCCCATCACTTGCTGTCTCCAGATGGTACTAAGACAATAGGTTGCAGTTCTGCTGTCAGTTATAGCATAGATCATAAACCCTTAAAGTGTGCATATTTCTAGAGTGTCATCTTAGCTTGCACCATTCCCTGCTTTTCCCAGTGTTAAAGAATACCATTGCTAGAGGAGAAGCATCTTCTGTAAATGAGTTTGTTTCTGGTGATCCCTGATCTACCTGCTTCAATTGCAAGATGAATGTTCCAATGGTAAGGAGAATAAAACATCATTTAAAAAATGCATGTTGCTGTGGTATTTTTTTTACACATAAAAATCTTAAGAGTTAAGCATAGTTACCAACACATTAAATGTCATGGTTTAAAGCCCTACATCTAAGCTCTTTAACTAGGTAAGTATATATGGATCCACATAAGCGTTCAGTTCATACATAAATTTAATCTACATGAGAAGTAGAAAAAGACAAGATCTCCTGAGTAAATAGGGAGCATAAGTACCTTGGGAGGGAGTTGAAGCGGAGGGGAGAGGTAGGGAGCAGAGCAGAGAAAGAAATGTAGAGCTCAATAAAAATCAATAAAATATAAGTTCAGTTCACCCCAAGTTCTGTGACAGCATAGACCATTTGGAAAGCATGTGGTTCTGCTTTTACACAGATATTGAACATAATTTTATTGGTGATTAAGTCATGTAAATCTTACTCAGACTTAAAGAAAACATTAAAGATTAAATATGTGTTATGTATAGCACTTCTTGCAATACACACACTAGCCAGAAGAACTTTCCTTGTGTGTTTAGTGTCATTTTTCTATGTGCTGTAGCCCAAGTGTGCAGTGTTTTCAGCAACAGAATCACAAAATGTAGTTATGACAGGCAACGAAGAATAATAACAATAGCCTAGATTTTTTTATGTCTCTAATAACTGATTAATAATACATAGGGATGTCTGTGCCCAGAACTGAGATTATCATTTGATATCTATCTTCTGGACGCCACATTAGCCTCCCATGCAGGGAACTTCTCTTAATAATATGTACACAGTTTTTAAATCTAAGATTTGATTTGTCAAATATGCCAATTTTATATCTACAAAAATACAATCATATATATGTGTGCATGTATTTATATATTTAATATTATATTTGAATAACAAAACTAATAATCTGAAACTTTTACTCAATGATCTTGATCAATATAATTTTTAAATGAAGTTTATTGAGAGCCAATCTCAGTGCCTTCTCAGGGTTCAGATTAGAAGCTACAAGAGGCAAAATGGACGGTTTTTTTTTTTTTCTGGCTATCTGAGGGCAAACAAACAAATTCTCTCACTCTGTACTTCTCCATGCAAGTTTCTTTATTTTCTGTCATGTTTCAAGATTTCCAGTTCATACACACACACACACACACACTATCAGCAATTCTCTGGTAAAAAAAAAAAGTTACAAAGCCCAAATTCCTCAGGGTCATAGAACAGATAAGAGCTGCTCAAAGTGAGACTGTCAGCTTCTTAATATACCCAGGGAGTCATAGCTTAAAAGATACCCTAGCAGTATTAAGAATCAAGAAAGTTAATTTAGGAGACTTTACATTCTAAGAAAGGAGAAGGGAGTTCATGCATGATACTACATTCCAGGTTAAAATCCTTTACCAATACACTGATGTGAGGGTAGGTGTATGGAAGTAATAGCTGTTTTAGGGTTAGAAATGGGGTCAACTAAGGTTAGCAGTTTCCCAATTGGACTGCAGAAGAATTTGGGACACCCAATCCCCTTATCAGAAAGGACTAAGAATAAAATAAGCTTGGACTGTTTTTGACGGTCACAAATGTGATCTGTTTGAAGAACTTATCTCCTGACTAAATGTCTAGCCAAATAAAAGATAATTGCAGGGAGCTGGCTTCTAAGATTTGACTTCAGGGATTGGAGAGTAGATTTGACTGTGGAAACCAAAGTTTTTTTCTGTGTGACTAAATTTCCTCACTGGGTGTCTCACAGAGTGGGGGTGGATTTACCCAATAAGCAAAAGAACAGGCAGGCTTTTAAGTATCCATAGTCCTTGTGGGACAAATAGATCCAGTTATGAAGCATGTTCCAGAATATATTCTACCTATAAAAACTATATAGGTAAGTGAAAAATCATCTTCTTGACTAGCCACAGATATATGTGCCAATAAGATTGAGATGCAATCATGAGATTACATATACACACCACATGAGGTTACATACTACAATGCAAATATGCAATCCAAGATCACTTTAGCAAAAGTGAGCAACAGTTTCTAGAGTCAATAGTCCTGCAGGCCTTTCCAGGACAGGATTAATCACCATCAGATAACCATTTTCCCTAGTGGGTTGACATCTGAACACGAGTTGTCTTATGGTCCCTGACACTTGTTGTTGGCCTAAATATTTTTAGTTTGTTTCTTCCTATTTGTTTATTAAATGAAAATTAAAATTATGTAAATTGTAGATTCATGGAGAAAATTACGTAGGATTACTTAGAAACTAATTTTCAAAATACTGAATATAAGTTAGCCTTTAACACATTGATTTCAGTTCTAATATTCTACTCTCTTCCAAAACAAGTCATATATTAGACAAATTAATTTGGTATATTTTAGATGCAATAATATGCATGTTTATTCTTTTTTATCATGAAATACCCTGATATTCTCATCTTTTAACTAATTTGATAATATTTTTATGTCTGTATTTTAAGACAAAATTCCTTCTTATGGCCCCTGCACCTAAGAGCTTTTTATAATGCATTTTACTGAGTCCTAAAAAGTTTGCATGATCAGAGAAATGATATCAGAGTACAAAGCAGATCGAGCACCCAAATGGGTCCTTCTGAAACCTCCAATGTATTTTCCTAAATTGTTAATATATCCAGACTGTGGGGATGGTGTGGTAGGGCCTATTCTTGTCAATGTCATTCCTTCCCTCATGCTACAGATGACATCCTCAGCTGTATTAATGAGATTGCTTACATGGAGCTCTACTATACAAAGTATCTTGTGATAGCATCATTTACGACCAATTTGAAAATCCTTACAAATGTCATTAAATCATGTATAATGTCCTACATACATATGTTTTCAGGTTTGACTGTTTGGTATAGCATTACCAACTGGTATGCTGTTCCCTGGGGAAGATTAGTTCTCCAATATCAACATTTCTTAGTTGTTTCTTAGTTGGATGTTTCTGTAGAGTTGAGGCCTCCTGGACTTCCCCCATTTCTCCTCCTGCTCCCCCATCAATCTATGCTAAAATGCATGTTGTTTTTGCACTTGTTCAGCTCACATTGAGGCAGTCATGTTGGTGAGACTTTAAGGTTGTAGCATCTACCATTACTAGGAAACAGGATCTCACAGCAAAAACCCTGTTCCTATGACTCTTAAAAATCTTCCTGCACCCTCTTTCTCAATGATTTGTAAGCCTTAGATTCATAAGCTGTTTTGTACAGATATCAATTGGAGCTTGACTCCACACCTCTGCATTTTGATTATTTGCCATTCTGTGTAATGGTCTTTGTCTATTGCAAAAAGAAGTTTCCTTGATAAACGGTGAAAACTACACTTATCAGCAGGTATAAGGACAAATATTTAGAATGTACTTAGAGATTATGCTAATTAGTAAAGTGGAGGTTGTAAGCACCCTTCACTATCTGGAGGTAGTTGTCTATGTTTCTTGTAGCAGACAAGATTTCCCTCTTGTTGAGAGTATCTTAAATCCAAATACAGAGTTGTTGGTTACCACCAAGGAATAACTAAACCCCTAGGGTTACCATACTATGCTGCCCATTATGGTTCATAGATATCATAGCTAGTTAGAACTGTTGGTTGTTTCCCTCCTTTTGGAAGCCCACACAGCACTTTCTGCTACCTTAAAAGTGAGCCCTCAAGGAGAAGGATTGCTGGTCAGTTTCTATTGTCCTTCAACAGATGAATGGATAACAGAAATGTGATACATATATGCTGTGGAATTTTATTCAACAGTAAAAAAATGAAATCATAAATTTTCCAGGTAAATGGATGGAATTAAAAAGGACACATTGAATGAAGTATCCCAGACCGAGAAAGACAAACATCAAATGTGATCTCTTTATTGTATGTTCTAGCTCCAAATTTTCAGAAGCAAGTACATATCCTACAGCAAATACTTAAGCCAGGAAAGTTGAAAGAGGTTACTGCTGAGATGGGATATGGAGCAGCAATAACATGATACAAATGATCCTATGGGTAAACAGGAAGATTATCAGGGGATCTAACTAGAAAAGGGAAAATGGAGATAAATACAGAAGTAGGAGAAGAGTAAAATAATAGCACAGATACCTTAAGAAGTCATAAGGAATCATACTATTACTTATCTACCTAAAACACATGTAAGCTATTGTGTAAATATAAATATATAGTTAAAATAAAATTTTCAGTTCTGGGCTGACAGTGCTCCTCCCTAAGAGCCAAAGACATTCTAACAAAAATTTCAACACCAGACACAAGAAGATGCCCTTTCAGTTATTAGCCAGGGATTTCGGAGACTCTCAAAATATTGCAAGATATTGTTTTTGCTCTTGGTTGCCCCTTAGAGGTGGACAGTCATTTCCTATTGCTGAACATACAATATACTTCAGACAAAAGCCACTGGGGTTCATTCATATGATCACTTTTTTTCAGCTATCTTGAACAAAAAGAAATTAATGCAAAACCTGTAAAGCTTCTACTCTCCCAAACACAGCAGGGAATGTTTGAAACTCATATCTGGCATGTGCCATACAAGTTTGTTTCTTCCACACAGTTTACTCATATGCGTTCTGTTCGTGATGGGCAAAGTAACACCTGAGTCATGGTAACCTTCACGTAAATTCAGTCTAGCAACAAGTATATCCACACCACCCACATTACATGTTCAGTACTTAGGAACTAAACACATCATGTGCCTAATATCTTTTTTTTTTTTTTTTTTTTTTTTTTGGTTTTTCGAGACAGGGTTTCTCTGTAGCTTTGAAGCCTGTCCTGGCACTAGCTCTTGTAGACCAGGCTGGTCTCAAACTCACAGAGATCCGCCTGCCTCTGCCTCCCGAGTGCTGGGATTAAAGGCATGCACCACCACTGCCCGGCTCCTAATATCTTTTATTATATTAAACAATAAGCTATTATCGGTGTAGGTTTAGAATAGTTGAGTTCATATACTCACCACAATATACTGCTAATTAATGAAGCTGGGCTTCATTAATTATCTCATACTGGCTAAAAAAAAAGATACAGATACCTTAATAGAGAAGGGAAACATGGGAGCCATACTTCTTTTGCTGCAAACAGAAAATTTCTTAGATAGGTAGACTATAGTTTAATTATTTTATAGTCATGGAAAAGTTAAACATATTACAGAGGCCACATGCGCTGTACCTACAAATTTCATTGAGCCATTTTCACAGATTAATTAGAGAGAAAAAAAATTTAAGTGTATTTTAGCAACAAGGAAACAAATCAGAAGCAGCAGCAGCAACAAAGACTCAAATAGTTTGCAGATAGAATCTTGCTCTGGCCTGACATGTAAATCAAGCAGAGGTCCAGCAGCAGCAGATCGCACCTTCTGTAATCGGTTATGGTCTTTTTAGAATTGCATCTGTGTTTTGTTGGCAATTTCAGAGTGATAGAAGTTATAGTTACTGCAAGCATGACTTTTCTAATAACCTTTGCTCTGCCCTAGGATTCCTGACTTCTATGGTAGTGATATTTTACAGAGAGAGATCATTTAATAAATAGTGTTTTGCAGTCAATTAAGATTAAAGTCAACTTCCTCTTCACACTCCTTAGTAATGTGCTTCTGTATCCAAAAGATAAGGACTTGAGAAATGACTCACTGGGATAGGCCAATGGGCCTGGAGTCCAGGATTCTGTCTCCAGCAGTGATAGCAGAGGGTTTTATAGAGGCTTGCATGGTTACCTTCCATGACATTAACCTGAAGAAGCAGGAGATGTATATTAAGAACACCTGATGACCTTTAATAATCTGCTGTGGATCTGACATCTAAGGATTTATCAAGTCTGTTGTAAATATATGCATATATTTGGCATCCAATGCTGTAATGTTAGGAAGCCTTGAACTAGAAATTAAATATCCTTTGTTTCAGTCTCATCTCTTCCTCTACTGGAACTTGAAAAATTCTTTTTACTTCTTAGTATCTCACTATGTTAATCTGTAAGGAAGCAATAAAAGCTGTCCTGCTTTTAAAATCAAATCTCGAATCCTCATTCCAGATAGAAAGCCAATTCCAGATAGAAAGCCAAACAAACATTATAAAAACTGCAATTGTCTCCATAGAATATGATGTTAACACAAAACTTTCTATGCCATACAGAAAACTGACTGATGTTCATTTCCAGATGCTAGCTACTAATAACTTCAGAGTGATTATCAATATCTAAAACTCCATGTTCTCACCAGGCCACCCTTAGTGAAAGTGTGACCATTAAATTTTAAGCACAAACAAAGAAGTCCACAAGAACCCAGAATATAGGATAACTAGTATTTCTTTGCAAAAAAAAAAAAAACTCACAATAATCATAGACAGCTGTGGTCCTCTGTGGGCATTAGGTGAGAATAAACTTTGACCACTACCCAAAAGGGCCAGCACCTTTTTCATCTGTGCTTATCAGTCTACAAGTACCAAAAAGGCTATGCTTATTGTGAGGAATACAAAGATAATTTTACATATGTATCAATAAACAATAACCTATACTAATGTAAATTGTTCGCAACTAATAGCTCACAAGTAGATACACTAATCTACCTATTATCGCATCCCATCCATTTCACTCCCCCCCTTTTTTTTTTAAAAGGAGATTCCTGATCCTACTCCATATTCCACCCCAAACATTATGCAACTGATAGCCAATCCCTAACAAATGGCAATTTCCCAGAACCCTGAGAAAACAGTCTATTGGGAGAAGGGTCATTGTTTTCTGAAAATACTTCTAGCTGCCATGGGTCAATGCATTATCTATGGGATTCTGTAAGAACTAAAAAGATGGTTAAGTCTCAGGAGTATGGTCTGTAAAAATTGTAGACAGTCTGTGAGTAGTGGGTAGGGTTTTTCATGAAGTTGTTATTTAAAGTTTTGGTCAGAGTGCTGTTAAGAAGGTGCACCATCTCAAGTAGGCAAGGCAGAATCATCCTGAGCAGTTTGTAGCCCAAACCAATCTTTGAGTGGTATTTATCAGCTCAATGTCATCTTATGAATCAGCTGCAATCATTGTTGTGGTACCCATGTTTTTTGAGACTTCAGAGATTAGTGTAGGAAAATTCATTGTTCACTTTGGGGAACTTAAACATTGTTAATATCAAGACAGAAAACATGAATTTTTATAAACATAGATCCAAGGAAAGATGCTAGAGAGACAAAAGTAGATGTGAGGAGAAGTGAAATTTTTGAAAGTAGTGTTTTAATAAACTTAGTCCCTAGGCTTTTATTTTCTTTTGTCCCACAATAGGTGGCTCTTCTGATATGAAACAGAAACCCTGAATTTTTTTTCTTGACAGTGTTTCTCTGTAGCTTTGGAGCCTGGCCTGGAACAGGCTCTTGGAGATCAGAATGGCCTTGAACTCATAGAGATCCACCTGTCACTGCCTCCCAAGTGCTGGGATAAATTTTTCTTTTAACAACATGTTGGGATTTAGAGAAATGAAGAGCCACTGCCCAGCCCCAAAGCCAGTTTTTATTTTTTTTAAGTGAGCCAGGACTACCACTCTACTGAGAAGTAAGGAGATATGGATGCTTATGTGGTAAGATTTTACCCTGCAGAGAATATAGGTATTAGAAGTCGGACTTTTCTTTACTCTGTGATTTTTTTCTGAATAGCTTTCTTTTCTTCTTTAGGTGTCTAGATGTCCAAGGTCTCTTGACTTCTTAAAATTAATGAGTATTTTTCTATTTTTCTGCAAATACAAGAAAAGAACCCTGCCCAAATCCTTGGGAGGCTTACTTACAACTTGTAAGATTGTTACTTCATTTGATGAGCTATCATTTCTTTTTATCAAGAAATTTCTCCTTTTCAAACTGAATCTTCATTAATTTTGATGGTATCATAATTTTTCTCCTTCTGTTGAAACTAGAGCAAAACCACTTCCCCTACATAGCATATATTCTGGTTTCCATTCTGATGTGTACACATTCTTGAAGTACACCAGCTGAATTAATTCAGACGTTTTTCTGTTGTCCAGTGACTCTCTGCAGCTATTGTTCCTTTCTCATTAGCATTAAGAAAATTCAAGGTTAATAAGGCATTATGCAGTCTATCTTTGGGGGTTTTGGTTCCCCCTATCTGTTTTTTAAGCCTGTCCTTTAAGGTGGGATTAGATCTTTCAATGACAACTTGTCCTATAAGATTATGTGGTATACCTGTAATATGCTTTATGTTATAGTTTCAAACAACTGATTCATCTTGTTAGAGACATATATGGAAACATTGTCAGTTTTAATTCGTACAAGTATACCCATGATATTCAGAACTTCTAACAGATGTGTAATTACAGAATCAGCCCTTTCAGAACTCAAATCAACTGCTCATTGAAATCCTGAAAATGTGTCTATTATTTGATGTACATATTTTAATCCTACAAATTCTGAAATACAAAAGACACCCATTTGCCAAATCTTATTTCTTTGCATACCATTAGGTTTGGTTCCTGAAGGTAAAACAGTTTGGCTATAGAAGGAACAAATAAGAACATTTTTATGATTTCCTTGGCTTGTTGCCAAGTGATAAAGACATTCTTTTTAAACTTTTACTATTAATATATGTTTTTTATGGAATTCTGAGGCCTCGAGTGCACCTCCTATTGATAATCAATCAGTTCTATTATTACCTTCTGCTAGAGGACCTGGCAGACTCTTATGTGATCTGATGTGTGTTATATACATAGGATAAATTCAGCAGTTTCAATGTGTAAAACAACTCTTTCTGCATATTGAGAGTCAGTAACTATATTGAGGGGGTTCTGTAAAATTCATTAGTACCATGAGAATGGGATATAGTTCTCTCGTTTGCACAGAGTTATAAGGGCTTTAAAACACTTTAAATAAATTTTCTGATACATATCCTGCCTCTTGCATCAGTATAGAACATAGGAGCTCCAGAGATTGGTGTTTTCCTAATAATGCACAGAAAGATCCAATTGGTATTTTTTATAAGTGCAATTCTCACTATTGTTAATATTTCCCAAAATATTATTGCAAGCTCCTTAACAATATTCATTATCTTTCCATAAAGAGAAAATTTCTTCATTAATTAAAGGTACTATAATTTCTGCTGGGTCCATACCTTGTTGACAAAATCTTAAATTTCCTCTTAAAAGCAAATCAGAAATATTTTCTATATGTATTTATTTTTTGTTATGTTTATTTGATAGAAATATTCATTCTTGCTACAAAGATTTGCATTGGTATGGGTCTTGGTTTATTAAGACAAATTAGAAGTCATTTTTTCAAATATATATATATATATATATATGCTCTTGATAAAGATATTGTGTTTGTACAACTTATTTAAAAATGTAACATATAATTAAAAATATTTGTTAATAGGGAGTCATCTATAATAGTGAAGTTTATAGTCATGTTAATTAGGTTTTCTAGATGTGCAGAGATGTATTTCAGATAGACACGTATTTTTCAAACCTTTCAAACACTACAGAATATGGCATTTAAAATGTTTAAGTACTTAGGACTTTTCACAACAATGAGACACATTTGATCCTGGCAGTACCAATTACCTCAAGAGGAAGATGGGCATCGAAGAGGCTCCTTATGAAGTTGGTTAGCCATTTGGGCAAGAAACTGGTCTTGCCTGGACTGCTTGATGAACTGGACATGCAGGATCCACAGAGATATGCCTGCTGAAGTTGCCTAAAGGTGAAACAATGCTTTGAGGTTCCTGCTTCATGCAAGAATACAAAGAGTCTGCTAGAAATTCTGCAGGACACAGAAGAAAGTTACTGACAAATTGCCAATATAGGAAGAACTGTCTTAAAATTTCCTGTTTCATGGAAACGTATGCAGGATACTATGGGCCAATAGGCTGAAGATGAATGCTCCAATAATACTGAAGAACTTTGGGTGACTGTCCAGGTATTGAGATGTCTCTGTCATTTCTAGAGTTTTGCAAGTTGCTTACACTGTATTTCTGGTTAACTTAGGTAATATTATACTCTTTTGGAGTCTTTGATGCAGTTGAAGAATAGATAGTAATAATATAGTTTTCCTTAGTTATAATAAAAATAAAATAGATATAAATGTTTGTAACTGTAATTCTTGCTTGATACCTGTTTTGTTTTGTTACATGTAATTTTACTATGTTAAACTTAAAACCTTCCTTTCTTTTTTATTTAAATAGAAAAGGGAGGTGATGTGTGATTCCCATCTGCATGCTGTGAATACCATTGGTTAATAAAGAATACTGTCTTGGACCTGTGCAGGGATTAGAGATAGGAGGGGAAAACCTAACAGAATTATGGGAGAAGGAAGGTGGAGTCAGGGAGAAGCCATGTAGCCCCACTGGAGACAGACATGGAATTTCAGCAGGTAAGCCACAGCCACATGGTGATAGACAGATTAATAGAAATGGGTTAAATTAAGGTGTAAGAGTTAGTCATTAAGAAGTTAGAGCTAATGGGCCAAACAGTGACTTAATTAATACAGTTTCTGTGTGGTTATTCTGGGGCTGAGCAGCCAGAAACCAACAAACAGCCTTCATTCAAACATTCCAATATAATCTTTCCTCTGCATCAAAATCCCTGAAGGGGATTCCCTAGAGGATAATAGAACCAGGATGCAGTGACTATTTAGATCCACGCAATCCACATGTGCTTCATATATTTTCCACCAGAGCCAATTATTCTTCAGCTTCAGCTGATAATGCTCTTGAACTATTTAGGACCTTGTCACTTCAAGGATCTTGCCCACATTTTTCAGGTCATGATTTTCCAGTCCAATAGTGGGTTTTAGATTGGAAATCTCCCCTAACAATATTTGAAAACTATTAAGAGTCTGCAGTCTATCTCTCCAGATATGTACTTTCTGGTGTCTAATTTTTTTTTTTTTGTAAACCTACTTTATATTCTAAGTAATTCAATAGAGTCTCCTCTTTATATTTTTTCAGGAGCAATTTGCAATCCCTGGCAAGGTAACGAATTTCTCATTTTTTGAACGTCTTTTCTAATGTGTTTACCTTAGATTCAGCCAATAAAACATCATCCATATAGTGCTAAATTATAGACTGGGGAAATTGTTTACATATTCTTTCCAATGGCTGACTTACAAAGTATTGGAAGAAGGTGAGGCTATTTTACATTCCTGGTGGGAGGACCAAGGCAAAGGCATTCCAGGTAGTAACAAGTTCATTGCTGAGTTACTTTATTTATATCTCTTAAATCTGTCAACATTCTCCATTTTCCAGATTTCTTTTTAGTAACAAGTACAGGCATGAGATTATTAAATAAGACTAGATCCAAGAAGTACTCTTGGAGAAGACAATCAAAATTGTTCTGCAGAGAAGTCCTCCACATCCTTTAGACCTGTTAGAAGGCAATCATAAATGACTGTGTCCATAAGGCACTTCTTGTAACTATTACTTACTTTGGTTTCAGTAGCAAAATTTACCCCTGATTTTATAAGGAGAACTTACAGTAGATTTTAAGATTAACTAACTGGGAATAAGAGATATGCCTTGGGGGTTAAGAGTGCTTGCTATTTTTTCATAGCACCAGAGATCTGTTATTGGCACCTACCTTGAATGGCTCATAACCACATGCAACTCTATCTCAAAGGAATAAGTTTATGACCTCCATGGACTTTCACAAATGTTGCATACATCAAACACACACACACACACACACACACAAACAAACAAACAAATCTTTAAAGATGATTTAAAAATTGTTTCTTTCTTTAAGAGATAATTTGCCTCTCAAGGAAAATTTGGATTAGAATTATAAATCTTTCTTTAAACAGTATTGATTTTATATATGTTATATTTTTAAAAGTTATCAAAGATATAAACAACTTAATCTATGAAAAAGAACTCAAGAATTAGAACTATCCCCAGAGGTGTTCATGAATTCTTTACTTGCCAGAAGTTTCAAAATCATTCACGCCAACAGTCAGATTTTCAAAAGCTTGAATGTACTGAACCAGCCACAGGGTCCTGTGCCTTCCTGGAGCTCTTTCCAATCTGTAGCTTTCCTCCATCTTCCACAAGTTATCTTTTTCGACATGCTCTGACCTTTCCATAGCAAGGCTTTCTTTCCCAGATTTACAGTTTTGCTAATGCAGCTGTCAGCACATATTGTAGGAAGTGAGGGAGAAGTCAGCAGCTATAGCCACATAACCCACAGGAAAATAATGAATTTCTAAGGATGAGGCAGCATTTTAGCCAGTGCTCCCAAGCACACTAGACTAGTCCGTGTGATAAGAGACAGTGGGACTTCGAGCAACAGAGTACTTTTAAGGAGTCCTATATTAATCTGTGTTCTCTAAAGAAATAGAAATATTCACTCATAAGTAAATTTAATAATTTATGTGTGTGTGTGTGTGATTTTACAAAGCTGGATTACAAGATATGGTTAAAGTATTTCAGCAGTTCCTATCTGGAAATAATATTACCCTAGATTTTCCTTTCACCTCCTCCCCCCTTTACCAACATTGTGACTCATAAAAGGCAAGTACAACATTTTGCCCCAAATGACCTACTCTGCAACTCCACTGCACTGATGATCTTTCTCCATCTCTCTCACTGAAATATGCATGAGATAAATACCGGATGCCTGGATAGTCCCTCTGAAACTTGCACAATGTCTTCAGTGTTCTCATTTCCACTCAATTCCAGCCGTCCTGTGTGGTTAGTCAACACAGTCAATCTGAGAGGATGAGAATCCAAGAATGATGGCTTTATCAGAGCCTGTATCCATTAGCCGAAGATCATTTACTTTCATCATTTTAGTTTCTTCATTTGTTTTCAGACCAACGCACAGGAACAACCTTATTTGTTTTTAATTGCTCTGTCCAGCCTTTCAAATATCTATAATTGTTTTACATTTGACTCAGACATATTAACAGACATATGGTTATAATCACGAAATCACTTCAGCTGGTGAAGCCCTCAGCAAAGCTCACAATAACTTGATCATTATTTGTAATCATTGTCCCTTGGATGTTTTCTCCGTACAGCTTAATTATGACACAGCTCAGTGCTAAGTGACCTACTCTTCCAGGGAAAAGGAGAAACTGAGACTGCCCATAAATAGCACAAGTATCATTATTCATGTCTATCTCTCCTGCACAATTCCAGACTCCGTAGCAGCGCTTATCTTCATCATCAAAACTAATATGAAACTTACCTCAACTGGGAATTCATATTTCCTCATTGCTAACTATTACCATCCCATTAAAATCTTACCATAAAATACCCTCTGGTAAATTAGAAATGCTGATAAAAAATACGTACACAAATAAGACAGTCAGTTTGCTTTCTTCTCCCTAGAAGCTCTTGACAGGTGGTCACCTTGAAATTTGGCTGCAATAGCACACCTGACTTTGAAAAAACTTGATGCAGAAGTTAATCAAGAGCTCTTGGGACCTACCTCTGCATTTTTCCAAGAACTTCCTTCTACAGTTTAAATGTGTTCACACAAAGCATAAATGACATATAAAACAGTTTTTCTCTTCAAACTATGTAGATCAGGCAAAGCATTGTAATTGATACATAATTACAAATACTTATTTTACTTAAATGATTAATATAAAAACTATTATGTATAAGTTTTGAGTGTATAAACGTAATGTTTTTATTATCTTTATAAAATTAAACTGAAAGGGAGATTTTCATTACACAGTCTTACCTCCCGCTTAAAAATTAAGGCTGAGAACTAACCTCTGACGAGAGGTTACAAGCACAAGATTCTGTCTCTGCTTTAATCCACCCCAACCTCGATCTATGTATTTCACATGCAAAAATCCTGTAATGCTTATTTGACAAGAGTATCAGAATCAAGCTCTCCATTGTGGTGGAGCTATCTAGGAAATGATGATTGGGAACAATTTCTGTGGCAGGTCAGTCTTCTTCGAAATTCTTCCTACCGTCTTATCAGATTACCAGGATTCATTCTACTAAACGCGAAAGGCTCAGCTTACTTTGGACTGTGGCCATGGGTCAAAGCTCTTGAGTTTATAGATCAGCTCATTCTTGGCAGATAGAAAATACTGCCCCATTCATGTATTTCAGTTGATACTTACAAAAATTTCCAAGGCATACTGAAAAATTCAATACATAGAAGGTGATATGATACCACCTTGAAAATCCTTTCATAATATTAGGAGCCATACTCAGTCAGTTCTATTCTGGATGCCTATTTTCTAATCCAAAACACACTCATAGGTAGAAATAAGAAATTTGAGTGTTAGTATTTAAAGGTTTTCTCAAGAACAACTCCCCTCTGACAGAGCTGAGGCACCCCTGTAAACTAAGTACTTAATACTTAGGGTCTCCATGTGCATTCAAAATAAACCCAGAGTCAATCAGCAGAGCATGTCAGAAAGGGTATAATACAAACTCTTAACATTATCCATTTTTCTGTCCTTTTCCTTGGTGGTGACTAATTTTCATTTTCAGTTTGACTAGCTTTTGAATCATCTTGATGACACATCTCTCGGAAGACCCACCACTGTATATGTCTGTGAAATATTTCAAGACATGATTTATTGAAGCCAAAAGGCCCAGCATGAATGTGAGTGGCCTGAGCATAAAAACGTTATTTTAACTTTAATATTTAATGGCTTCTGGAGAACACATATTTTCTTCAGTGATGTAGCCCATGTTTCGATGAACAGTTCTTTACTCATGCTCCGATGAAACTTTGTGGATCATTTTTCAAAGACATGAGAAGCAAGGGAATTATATGAGATAATAAAAAGGTACTATGTACTCTACCAAAGTAGAAAAGTAATCATCAATATTATCCAGCTACAAATAATATGACCTAATATAGCATTCTGCCCTCAAGAAATACTGGTGCAATTGCACCACAAATGTTATGGAAATAGCCTACCATTTCTTTTTGGAACTGAACCAACTCCATGAATAAAATGATATATTGCTATATGTTGTTTTAAATCTTAAAAACATATTGCTATACACATAGATCAGTCCATCTCTCAATCATCATCAGAGAAACTTGTTGCCATAGAATGATAGAGTTTAACACAGAACCCTTAAGTGGGCAATGTACAGAGGGTGAGAAAGCTTGGAGGACCCCACCTTAAATGGGATGTCTTCATCAAACATCTCCCCTCAAAGCTCAAGAGATCTACGTAGAAGAGGTGACAGAAAGAATGTAAGAGCCAGAGTTGGTGATTGAGTATGACTGTAAGGAAACAGAGTCTTTCCTTTACAAAAGAGATGATACGCATATGAAAGAACTCACATAAGACTCTCACAAATTCAGGCCAGAAAAAAAAATAAAAACAACAGCACAGGGAAGCAGAAGCAGGCACAAAATCTTACCCCTAGCCAAGAATATATTGGCAATTGATACTTGATAATAGAGTAAAAATCAGTTTCCTTCATTAAAATGACTATGGGTAGATTAAAAACCACACCAGGCTGGCCCCATTTCCATGTGTAGTTGACCAACACACACAGGCATTTTCTGTGTATTGCTCTTGTTGTTCTTTTGGGGATATTATTTTGTTATCATTTTGATATTTTGTTTGTTTTTATTTTTTATTTATTCATTGACTGATTTTGTGAGAGATATAAAGAGAAATGGGAAGTTGGTTGGGTGAATAGGGAGGACATGGAGGAATGAAAAGAGTAGGATAAAAGTATATTTTATGAAAAAAATTAAGCCAATAATCTTTTTTTAAAACAGCTTCTTTTCATACAACAGAGCATTACAGAAAACTACCACTGGTCAAATAACATAGAAAAACTTATTATGATATCTCCAGCCACTGCAAAATATACATCTACTGTAAAACCCCTATGTGGAGCATAAAGGAAGTCAGGGTGGAAAGATGCATGAGGCCCCACCTCCAGATGAAGAGCTATGGGCAATTGAAAATTGTTAAAGGGAGGTTGTTAATCTTTTCTCCAAGATAAGCATCCTAAATAGTTACCCAGTCTCACCTGGTCAACCCTATAATGTTATATACAAGCAAGACTAAGTGGTCTCAGGTACATAGTACTTATGTCTTACATATTTAAACAGACACACACACAATCAGTCCCAATTTTAAGTTACTTAGAAACAGTTTTTAAGCTGGGATACTATTTGTCATACAGGGTATAGCATAATTGAATTGATGTTTGTTAAAATAAAAAGGGGGACTGCAGTAAAGAGAAAGCTCAACACCATTGTTTATTTTTTTTACTTCCTGACTTACATTTAATGTATCCAGGTACCTCATGCTTCTGTCACATATCTTCCTGCTAAAATAAATTCTTATTCTCTTAGGTTGTCTTTATTGGGTATTTTGTCATAGCAATGAAAAATTCATTATTACAGTACTACTTCATCAACTGGGACTAAGAGATCCACTTATGAATGGCAAAATTACAAATATATCTAAATATATATATATATTATAAATTGTATAGATGTATAAAGAAATACATAAATTTTATATATTATATATAATTTAAAACTGAGAAAGACTGCTTTGCTATTAGTTATTTCTGTTGACAAGCTTCATCTATCTGTAGGTGAGGAAATCTGAACTACATTATCAGAAACATGTACAATTTGCCCATTAGAGATAGAGATGCATTCAATAAAAAGAGTCCTTGTAGAGTAGATATCTCTGTCTATGTATGTATGTATGTATGTGTGTGTGTGTGCGCGCGCGCGTGCGTGTGAGTACATGTACAATTTGTGTATGTGAATCTATCTCTCAGCAGTTTTTAAAAATGTATTTGGTGGAAAATATATCTTTCAAGCTCCTGCGGAAAACAAATATAGGAAACTTCCTATCATCTCAAAACTTGTTTAGTTAATCTCAGTCAAAAAAGGGGCTATGGTTTAATTACAATTTAATCACCTTAGCCATTAAAACTATCTAACCATTAAAGCAATCAAATTCTAGAATTGTTTTGAAGTTAAACAAGTTTTCTTCCTCTTACTTAACCTGTAACCAGGAGTAAGTAGGAGGAGGTTTGTGTTTGTCTCTTCCTTTCCATGCTTTATGCATCCTTTGTTCTGATCTTCCCAGTCAGGATGTGTTTTACCTACTGCCAGGCACCTGAGGAAGGAGAAACAAACAGACTAAAATAAATCAGAAATGTTATTCAGTCCCGAGAATACTATTTTGAAACCCTTAGTTATTAGGACAGTTCTTCCTTCATAGGGATTTGTTGACTTCATGATCCTCAGATCTGGTATGGATTTAGAGTTAGCTACAAGTTTACAAGGATTTCAGAACAAATTTCTCGACATTACTTTGCTGAAATTATGGCATTATTCCATTATTATGGTCTATTAGGTCTGTAAACTTTTCTTCTGATGAGGTTTCTTTGTTCTTATGAGGAACCGACAGGACTAAATAAATGCCACAGTGTTGAAGCATTTGTGGGTGTGTTTGCAGGTGTGTGCACACAGTGATTGACATGGCCCATATAGTATACAGAAAGTATCTTTCTACTAAAAGTTTAAATAAACACTGAAGATGCCAAACACACTGAGCCCAATAGTAATATTTACCATCGCTATCTTAGAAGGCACTAGCTAGTGAAAACAAGCAGGACATGTCTTTCATGAGCAAGTAACTTATCCATCTCCTGCCGTGACCACCTTTGAGAATATAGATATTCTTTCCTCTAGGGGAAATATAATAAAGCCTTCTTAACCATATTTGGAGTAAGCAGAAGTCACAGCACATCTCCTGGCAGAGGAATCCTCTTCTGATGATCGGATCCCTGTCGTCACATTCCTCTCACACCTTTGAGTCTGATTCTCTGTATAAATTCCCAAGACAATGTCAGGCCCATTGACTCTCCAGAATGCGCATGGTTTATAGGAGAACTTGGTAATCATGGTTGCAGTCCACTAAAGGAAGGCAGAACCAAATCAACCAACAGATGATGTCACCGACAAAGTGCATTTAAAAAATCCGTATTAATCTGTGTCTGTGGGAGTGAAGTTATATGAGGACAAACTTAACTCTTCTACAAGGACAAAATGCCTCAACATTACCGATCAGAGTGCTCTTCCCATTTTTGGCACCTATGGACAGTATGTGGGGTAGGAAATTAGTAACACGTGACTGACCTCTAATGTTCACACCCACCTCTTAAGGTCAAACTGATTCTTCTTGTTTTGCAGCCTCCTGTATATAAAATACAAACATCTGTCAGATGTTGCTTTGTTCTGGTAAACTATTCATGCAGGTCCCAAAGCCTGGGCACAAGATGTTTCAAGTACTCGGAGGTTATCTCCTGAGAGAAGGTTAAGGGCAGACAGGCAAGGACAGGCTCTCACTGTGATTTGTATAGCTCGAGCAGCTCCTGCTTGCTGGTGTCCTATCTACTGCACTGGTTCCCATCAACCATAATAGTTGGACTTCTGACTCCTAAGCCAAACCAGAAAAGAAGAAATCACTTAACTAAGAACAGAAAGTAGGTTAAGAGTTCTGTGAAAGCTGTCTGAATTTCACCATCCTCTTGTTATAATTTGGTAGAAGCTCTGCAGGAGGGGGAATTTCAAGGTGAAGTCCTGAGTGAGCAGAGGAAACCGACAGCACTCCTCTGCCTTCTGCTGGGGTGAAGCAAACTTCATAGGGACAAGGGGCAATAACACAAAATTCCAAATCTCCATAATGGCAGAGACCAGTAAAAAGGAAGACTCAAGAAACAGATGAGAAAGGAACAGGTGCTTTCAGAGCCAATCAAGGAAAGGAAGACTGCCAGGTGGTGGCAGCGCAGGTCTTAATCCAGTGATAAGGAGGCAGAAGCAAAAAAGTCTCTGTGAGTTCAAGGCCAGCTTGGTCTACAAATCAAGTTCCAGAACAGTCAGGGCTATACAAAGAGAACCCCTAACTCAAAAACAAACAAAGGAAGATTGAGGACTAATGACTGAATTTAATGATAAGGATGTCAGAAGTGACCTTATTTTATTATTTTTATAATTGTACAAGTCTTTTCCCTAGGCATGACTCTAAGAGAAGGGAGGGAATAAAAGTTAGAAAGAATACATAAGAACATCTTTTGCAGAAATGAGAGGATGGGGAAAAAGGGGAAGAGCTTTGTCATGGACCTGAGTTCATCTGGAAATGGTTTCCAATCCCAAGCAGAGCAGTTGCAAAGTTGCAAGCAGGTCGGAGTGCAATCCATTCTTTTGGAGCAAAGCAGCTTATTTATTTCTACTAAAAAAAAAATAAAAATAAAAAGAACAAGAAACAAGAGTTTGCTACAGGGAGTTATTTTTTTTTAAGAAATCTTAGTAAATAGATACAAACAGTTCTAGACAGTGAGTAAATTTAAAAAGCCAGTCAAAACAAAGGCTTAGGGGTTAAGAGCATTAACTGCTCTTGAAGAGGACCCAAGTTCAATTCCCAGCACCCACATGGCAGTGGTTATAGGGTAAGGGAGACTGCTCCCTGAGAAGGCTACTCAATGGCCTTGTTCCAGGGTCTTGCCAGAAACAAAAACTAATGTAATTAATTATCATCTGCTTTTACACAGCTCAGTAGATCGCTGGACTGAATGGAGGAGTGGACCTTGGACCTTGGTTAGGAAGGCTGCAGAGGCCTGCACTGGAGGCAGTCTCCAGGGACCTATTGGAACTACATCTGGATGAGTGCAGATACATCTGGGTGGGGGCTATTCCTGGTTGTCAACTTGACTACATCTGGAATTACTGAAAGTCACACAGCTGAGTATACCCGTGAGGGATTGTACTTCATTAAATCATTTGAAGTGGGGAGATTCATCTTTAATCTGGGCCACACCTTCTGGGAGCAGCCAATATAAAGGACATGCAACAGGGAAGCTTGCTCTGCTTGCCTGCTTCCTTTCTCTCTTACTGGCAGTGCCATTCCTTCACTGGCATTTGAGAATACATCTAAAGGATTCATGCCTGTACTAAAGATCCCCTGAGACACCAAGACTCAAGAAAAGAACAACTACTGGATTCTGGGACATTAAGGTTGCTAGCTCATCATTGTTGAACTAGCTGGACCACAGCCTTATAAGCTAATCTAATAAGTCCCCTATCTGTGTGTATAAAGTATAATATATATATATATATATATATATATATATATATATATATCCTATTCCTCTAGAGAATCCTGATTAATGAAGTCTGAAAACATTAAAGGACTCTACCCAAACCACCATCTTAAAATATAGCCATAAAATAACAAAAAATTCAGTAGATTTTTCCAGGTAAATTCCATATATTCTCAAAGGATTTCATGGTCTGTACTCAATAAGTCCTGCTCCTGAGAAAGAAGCAGAGAAATCTCCACACAAACTCTGCATAACACTTTACAGGAGAATGTAAGCAAACTTAAATTTCAAACTAGAAGCAAAACTCTTATAATAAAGTTACTAAGCTATATTTATCAATTATTTTTAAAATCACATTAAGACCGAGTTTATCAAAGCAAGGGAAGAAAGGTTAATGACACAAAGCATATTTGCCATACTAATAAAGGAGAGAAATATAAAGGTTGTAATTATCTCTCAACAGATGCCCAACATTTTGATAAAAATCATCATTCATTTAGATCAAACAACAGCAAACTAGGAATATGAAGAAACATTTCTTAATCTGAAGAGGTCACAGAAGCCTGCAGCAGCTCTCAATATTTCTGCTGGGCATGAATATTAAATACAAAGATACATGCAACTCTAGATGTTATCACAGAGCAATTGAATTTGGTTTTGCTACTTCTTCTTTGATTTACTTCTTCTCTTGAAAGCCTTAGACACAGTTGGCAGGGTTTAAATATTTAAAAAAAAATGCGATTGCACATTTTGAATGGAATTTAATTGGATAAATAGATGTATTTGATAATTGTTGTCTTTATAATATTTATTCTGCCTAAATAGGGTAGAATTTATCTCCTCTTTGCAATCTTCTGTTAGGTCCAAGAGTGACATTATCTTTCAAAAATTTTAATAGCATTAACTAAATTTATTTGCTTGTGCTTAGTTGCATTTATTGTCATTATTAATGGCATACTTAGGAAAATTCTATTTTTAATGTCCTATGGCTGTGTACAGAAAAACATTGATTATTACAATGATTTGTTTCAACAAGCTTCTAAATTTTATTAATTAAAAAGATTGGCTATAAATTTTTGAGATGGTCTATGTAGACAATCATAACATTTGTGTAAAAAGAAGGTTCTGTTTCTTCATTGAGCTGCTGGTCTGGCTGAAAGACTGAAGAGCCCCACATGTGATCCAGCTCTGAAGCTGTGGTCTCTGACCAAGCACTGGTTAGAGGGGCTGCACTTGGAGAGGTCCACTCTCAGCAACATATTAACTCTTTGGTGGTGTCAGCATCTGAATAGGCTGCTGAGAGGTGGGGGCAGCAGAAGGTGGGCTTTGTTGGGACCATTAGATCACGAGAGTTATTTCCTGTAAAAATAAGCCATGCCCCAACCACTTCTCCTCTGCCTGCCCCTTTCCTAGCTACCATGAAGTATTTTGTACCGAAAGCCCTTTTTATCAAAGGGCTCTCTCTGCCTTACCACTGGAGAAATCACAGAGGCAGCCAAACATTAGCTGAAACTGTTAAAACTATCGGCCAAAATAAATCCTTCTTTCCCTAGGTGGGTTATGCCAGGTATGGAAGTTAGTTCACTCTCTAATAGTTACAAATATGGAAGTTAGTTCACTCTCTAATAGTTCTGTTATCATTTGTCCGAGTCTTACAGTATTAAACTGCTGGTGGGTTAGTAGATTCTTTTAGTCAAATGACACCTGAAGGGTCTATTAGTACTATCATTGAGAAACAATAACTACTCTTAAAAATAAAACCTAGGAACAAAAACCCATTGCCATTGTTCTTGAGGTCTCAGTAGTCCTCATTGTCCACTATGTTCAGCAAGACCGGTTTTATCCCAGGCTTTTTCAGACCCAGGCCAGCTGTATTGGCTTTGTGGGAGCCTAGGCAGTTTGGATGATCACCTTACTAGATCTGGATGGAGGTGGGTGGTCCTTGGACTTACCACAGGGCAGGCAACCCTGACTGCTCTTTGGGCTTACGAGGGACGGGGGACGTGATTGGGGGAGGGGGAGGGAAAGGGGAGGCGGAGGTGGGGAAGAGACAGAAATCTTTAATATAAATAAATAAATAAATAAATAAATAAATAAATAAATAAATAAATAAATAAATAAAACCTAAACGTACATTACGTTATCTTCTTCAGACTGCAGAGATGGCTCAACTACTGGTTTTTGAGAGGACCCAAGCACTCAATCTCCAGCACCATCATGGTAGCTCACAACTCTGCATAGCTTCAGTCCTAGGGGACGCAACTCACTCTTCAGTTCTCTGCAATCAATGCAGGCACAAGGAGCACATAAATGAAGACAAAGCACTCATTCACATGAAAATGATTAAGAATTCACTTCTTCAGCCCTGACAGCATGTGAGATACATCACACAGAAGATAATCTCTTTCCGAACCTGGTGAGTGAGCTGATCGCAAGTGAACAAGCAAGTGGAACAGCCATGAAGCTGTGGCAAACCAGCAAGTTTCTGGTTGCATTTGTCTCCTTTGGCAGCTACATGGCATCTCTCTGATTCCAACTTCTTTTCTCCTCTGTCTGTGCTTGGCATTCCTGCCTGGCTCTATTCTACTAAGCCATTGGCTGAAACAGCTTCATTAATAACCAATGGTAATAAAATATATTTATAGTATGCAGAGGGAAATTCCACTTCAGCAAACCACCCAAATCAGATATGGTTAAAAACAAAGGGACATGGCAAGTATCCATTCTGCTCTCTCAAGTCCATTTTACTAGTGCAGACTGCCACATCTTACCTGCTCTCCTTTGTATAGCTTTCCCCTCCAAAAAAAAAAAATCACAGCTTATGAGACATAGAGGAACTCTAATAGACTGGAGTGACGTGAGTGCGTAAAATAGGTCTATCTAAACAGCACATGACAGAGGTTTCAAGGACCTTGATGCAGGAAGGCTGGGTTTTGCACACTTGCCCTCCTTCCTGGTTCCTGTTCCTATTTCTCAGCATGGACAGTGTACATATCAAAATATGTCTAGGTGACTATTGACTCCATAGATGTGCCTGCAGGCTACACTTGCTTGCCTCAAAGACAGACCACACTCAAAAAAAATAAGCATGAAAAGTTCCATGCTGTTTCTTCATATTATTTATTAAATAAAACTGTGAAGTTAATATTTGCTAATTGAAATAAAAGACACCTAGGAATAAATGTAGTTATCAAGTAATTTCTCTCTGTAAACAAAGGCCAAAGGACTAAAACAGAAATTCAAAATATCTAAAGAGGTCTATATAATGAGCTTAATTTTTAAGATTTTCTTCTCAAAATAAATATAATAATAATATAATTCAAAGAAAACATTTTACAAATATAAAATTATAAAAATTAATAACAAGAGACTTATGCAAGTAGATAGTTGCTGTGTATTCCTTCAGTAGAAGAGTAATTAAATAAACTTATATGTTGACAAACATGTATAAATGTCACACTCTTGAAAAAGGTATATTTATATATGCATATATACATATACTTGAATTACAGAAAAATAATGCACAGACATCCTATTTGATGGCATGAATACTAGAAAGAAAACATGAGGAAATTCTCTGGGATGTTACTAATATTTAATAATAAATATGGATTGTGGACATTAGTAAAAATTTCCAATCTCTACAAATACCACTCATTTCCTTGGTCATTCATAACTCATGTTATCACAGCAAATAAAAACCAGAAGCATGAATGAAGAAGCATTTCTGGCTCAATGTCTCTGTAAAATTCTAATCTACCTCTTTCTCATGGCCCTAATACCACACTCTAAGTATTGTTTTTAAGCTTAGAGATAGCCCTTAATTATTTACTAGATTATACAGAATTGAATATATATACATATATTCAATATATAATATGTTTAAATATTATATATGTATATATTCATACATGTGTACATAAATGCATATATGTATACACACATGCACACAATAGCACATACATACAGAAGTCCAGGTTGACAGCCTACATGCATTCCTTAGAGAAATATAAATTGATTTGCTCTCCCTCACATGTGTTTTGTCAGTTGCATCAAAAGCTGTGGAAGAATTCATTACATTTACTTTTTACATTGCTTTTTGCAATTTTAGGATGAGAAACCATTTGTTTCTTGTCTAGGCATGCACGTTGTCAAAATAAAAATGGTACGGCTGGTTTCAATATTACTAAAAAATATGCAAATCCTGAGCACAGCACAGCTGTTCAGCAATTGGATGAATGAATTTTCGTGTGTGCTTACAGTGAAAGCCTAGTCCTATACTAACATGATGATGTGGATATATATTTGATGTCAGTATTTTTATATGTTATTAATAAAGATGTTATAGAATTCATGTTCTATGTGTTTGATTTTTGTCTTAAAAGATAGAGATAAATATTAGTGAAATATGAATACAAAAGCTGATAATGATAGAAATGAGTGCTCTGTACCTGGGAAATTTGTTTTTTTTTTTTTTTTGACATGTATATACTTCACAACTTTTATGTGAATAATATCCTCAACTAATTATATAAAGAAAAAATAAAGGCTAGCATCTTGATTTATTTTAAGAGAAATGTCTAATATGTGAGTGAGACTAGGGTAACATGGTAATATAAATTCATTTCTGTTGTTTGGAGACTGTTCCCTGCTGCTCAGCCCCAAAATAACCACACAGAAATTATATTAATTAAATCATTTCTTGCCCTATTAGCTCTAGCTTCTTATTGGCTATCTCTTAAATCTTAATTTAACCCATTTTTATTAATTTATATTGTACTACGAGATTCGAGGCCTGCCAGCAAGGTTCCAGCTGGTGGCTTGCATCTTTTTCCTCTGGCGGCTCCATGGTACCTCCCTGACTCTGCCTCCTTTCTTCCAGCATTCAGTTTAGTTTTCCCTGTCTACCTCTATTCTGCCCTGCACAGGCCCGAGACAGTTCCTTTATTAAACAATGGTATTCACAGCATACAGAGGAGAATCCCACATAACATTTCTTAAGTGGTCACATGTACTGTGTTAATATTATGCCTTTCAGTCTCCTATAAGCACATTTGACATCTGCCCAGGCATGCCACAAAACAAATATATGTTGAAGAAAACCAGAAGGATCAAGTTTTGTTTTCCTTTCAGCAAAGGTGATCTTAAAGTACAGAATGGCCTATAACTTTCTAGATGATCAGAGCTCTCCTCTATATTGGAATCCTCCTGCCTCAGCCTCTCAGGGGCCAAGAAAGAAATGCACACACATAGCTCTCTCAAAGTTCTGATTAAAGTTGATAGCATTTTAATGTGAAAAGCTGTTTAAAAACAAGGTCACAGAGCTTAGTGATTTATAATCTCTTGTCTTTAATTTTACTTGTCTTAAATGATACAGCTCCTTAAAAGTAGACAGTGAAGTGTTTACTTTCATCTATTGAAAGAAACAGGAGAGAAGCAAAAGTATTGACAGTAGCAACGCTATGGCTCCTTTAGTCAGTGGCAGCGCCATTTTGGTTGAAATTACTCTAAATCCAACTATTAAGAGACACAACTCTGGGTTCAATGCTGTACCTCCAAGATTCTCATCCAATTACTCAGGATGTGACCTCATGGCTATCTTTAAATTTATATCTATAAGACTTTCTCTTGTTTTATCAAAACATGATGAACACTGAAGAGGATTAAAGTATTTGGAAATGAAAGTTGCTGCATAAATCAAAATGTGGTGTTTTGGAATAATTATTGCAGCATTTCCTCTTAACACTGACAGTTAATAAATCATTTAGCTCAATGGTAAGAAAAGCTACTAATTATGCTAAGTGAACAGTATCCTGATAGAATTCTGTGTTCTGTCCCTGGTAACTCATTTAACATGGATGGTCTCTTTTTCTTCCTACTCAGTGCTTTGCCAGCGTTTTCTTTAATCTTATCAGATCTGTTTGATTTAATTGAGAAGTCACTTTACAAGAATGTCATTTTTTTTGCATCTCCTCAATAAAGTAATATAATTAAGATTATGCAAAGTAGAAAAGATTGCCAGAATACCAGGCAAGAATGAAGGCCTGTGAAATCCCCAAATTAGGATTGCTGCAGTCAATATAAATAATTGACATTAAGGTGACCTAATTAAAACAAATTACATCTCTGTGGGGGGGAATCTATGATTTTAAACATGGGATGTTCTTGACAAATATGAGGCAAAATATCTGAGACCGTAGTGTTTTTTTTATTTTCTAAAACTAAATATCATGAAAAAGTGTTGCCATTGTCAAAATAATATTCATTAAGTGAAATAACCATAAGATTTTGAGAAATCGATTGTGGCTCCTAATAAGTTAAAACAACATAGCAGTCACATGCAGTGACTTAGAGCAGAGCGCTTAGAAGTCTTTGTTGATCCTGAGCTATAGACCCATGCTTGCAAGAGGAAGATCTCATGGGTCTTTCATGGGGTAAAGTTATTTTGATATGTGTAGAACACCTATATCAGTTACTGGAATTTGGTAAGAATTTTATAAACCTCTACCTATTAGTCTTCCATTACTTTGCACACCCAAGTAACAAGATAATAAAAAACAGGATGGTGAGAGGCGTTGTGCAAAATAAAACTTTAAATTGACCTTAACCATGTTTCACATACTTTACTTATGGAATTCCTTCAGGAAATAAATACTTTTTATTTATTTATTGTTTATTTTATTTTACTTTTTTTTTATTAAAAATTTCTGCCTCTTCCCTGCCTCCGCCTCCCATTTCCCTCCCCCCCCCTCTTCCCCTCCCCCTCTCTCTCCAGCCCTAAGAGCAGTCAGGGTTCCCTGCCCCGTGGGAAGTCCAAGGTCCTCCCCCCTCCATCCAGGTCTAGGAAGGTGGGCACCCAAACAGCCTAGGCTCCCACAAAGCCAGTACATGCAGTAGGATCAAAACCCAGTGCCCTTGTTCTTAGCAAACTCAAAGCCATCCCACTAAAATCAGGAACATGACAAGGCTGTCCACTCTCTCCATACTTCTTCAATATAGTGCTTGAAGTTCTAGCAATAGCAATAAGACAACATAAGGGGATCAAGGGGATTCGTATTGGAAAGGAAAAAGTTAAACTTTCGTTATTTGCAGATGATATGATAGTATACATAAGCGACCCCAAAAACTCTACCAAAGAACTCCTACAGCTGATAAACACCTTTAGTAATGTGGCAGGATACAAGATCAACTCCAAAAAATCAGTTGCCCTCCTATACACTAAAAATAAGAAAGCAGAGAGAGAAATCAGAGAAGAATCACTTTTCATGATAGCCACAAATAGCATAAAATATCGTGGGGTAACTCTGACCAAGGAAGTGAAAGAAAACAAATACTTTGCACATGAAAATTGCTTTTCTTGTTCCAACAGCTTTTTCTCTCCCCTTCTTATGAAACTTACTGCTTCTACACAAAATTCCTCAAGAGTTCAGGAATGTGCTTGGATTTGGAAATGTATTTATTATGCTCTAATAACTTTTATTCATTGTGTCAAACACCTTTTTTTTTTTTTTATTGAGAAAAAGAAAAGAAAAAAAAGTTTCCGCCTCCTCCCGGCCTCCCATTTCCCTCCCCCTCGTCCCACCCTTCTCCCCCTCCCCCCCGCTCCTCTCCCCCTCCCTCTCCAGGCCAAAGAGCAGTCAGGGTTCCCTGTCCTGTGGAAAGTCCAAGGCCCTCCCCCCTCTGTTCATGTCTAGGAAGGTGAACATCCAAGGTGGCTAGGCTCCCACAAAGCCCGAACTTGAAGTAGGATCAAAACCCCGGGCCATTGTCCCCGGCTTCTCATCAGCCCCCATTGTTCGCCATGTTCAGAGAGTCTGGTTTTATCCCATGCTTCTTCTGTCACAGTCCAGCTGGCCTTGGTGAGCTCCCAATAGATCAGTCACACTGTCTCAGTGGTTGGGTGCACCCCTTGTGGTCGTGACTTCCTTGCTCATGTTCTCCCTCCTTCCGCTCCTCATTGGGAACTTGGGAGCTCAGTCCAGTGCTCCAGTGTGGGTCTCGGTGACTATCTCCATCCATCACCAGCTGAAGGTTCTATGGTGATATGCAAGATATTCGTCAGCATTGCTGTAGGATAGGGTCATTTCAGGTTCCCTATCCTCAGCTGCCCAAGGAACTAACTGGGGACCTCGCCTTGGGCTCCTGGGAGCCACTCTACACCTTTAAGAAAGAAACAGGATAAGATATGATGAGCCTTTGGGAGGGCACTTTCCACCTCTATTATTGAAGAGTTTGGTACCTTGAAGACAAAGTTTACCTTACATTAATGGAAAACCATCTAAAATATATCTTTATAAAAAAAGTTTTAAGGTTCAGAATATGCTTGCCAAACTTTGTCACAACTTCATTAAATTCCTATTCCAGGTGTCCATACTGAAATATCCTTTGTGTAATGTAAAATATATGAAATGGTTTGTTAAAATGATTATCTCTTGAAGCCTTGGGAGTTCAGTGTTTCTAAATATTTATTTTCTTGTTGAGAGTAGAGGTAAGATTATTGTTGAGAACTTATTAGAGTCAGCTATTCCATCGGGAAATGTAAAATGCACAGCAGTTTGTCCTCAGCAACACCATAGATACCGGAAACATGGTGAGAAAGAAAGGTAATTGTAACACAATCTAAGTTCAAAACCAGTTCCCATTAACTAAGCTTAAAACCATTGTAAACATATTAGCTATAAATAAAGTCTAATAGTGATTATCAACTTGATTAAATCTAGAATCTCCTAAAAGAAAAATTCCTGGCTCACCTGTGAGAGGTAGTTTCTAGACTTGGTTAATTGAAGTGAGGAGACCTACCTTACCTATAGGCAGTGCCATTCCATAGACTGATGTCTCAGAACACAGAGGAGCAAGTAAGCTGAGCACAAGTATTCATCTCTCTCTGCTTCCAGACTTCAGATTCAATGTGCCCAGCTTCCTAAGTCTCCTGTTGCCATTACTCTCCTTCCTTGACAGTCTATACCCGGGAACTGTAATGCAAAATCTTTCTTCCTTAAATTACAGGCATTTTGTCATGATAATGAAAAAACTAACTAATACACTGAGAAAGTATCTTAGTGTCTTACTTTTGCCACCTAAAATATGCAGAGTGTAGTTGTATTTACTGCAAATCTGTTGTGGAAATTAATGAGATGGCATATGTGAATTATTGGCAATGTATCCACGTGGGATTAGTTCAGAAAGCAGCACAGTCATTGTCACAGACATATGTAATTTCTAAAAAGTGGTCAGTATATGTGGACTTCAGTGCAATAATGCTACATAAGGAATGGAATAACTATCTAGTATTCCAAGTAACTACAAGTTTAGAAGAATTCATATGAAACTGTTCTTCTTGTATAAAGCAACCTACATTAAATTCTTATCAATATTATAGAGGAAGGGATTACCAATCCACAGTAGATGATTAACAAGTACACTAGCCTCAGGTTATAGACTACAGGTTGACCCGTTTCTTCATGCAAGAGTGTAGTTATAGGCCACAATTTTATATAAGCTTTTCATACGAGTGTGGCTAATTAACATCATATAGTCATAAGAAAATGTACTAAAACTATTTGGTGTGGTAAGATATGTATGTTTGGTTTTCAGAATAATAGGTAGCTACACTATTTATTCAGTATCTATGATCGACTAACTCCCCTTCAAAAACATTTCTTTACTGTCAAAAACAGTGATTGCTACCATCTATTTAGCAACTACCGCAACTACTAAATGACAAACAATTATCTTATTCTTGTGCATGTGAGTGTGTGTGTGTGTGTGTATGGGTGTGTGTACACTTGTGTGGAGGGGGTTCATTTGTGTGGGTTCACATATATGAGTCAAGGAACTTGCATATGTATAAATGAACATGTGAAGGTCAAAGGTAAACATCAGATGATGTCTTCTTCATATTGTCTTTGCCAAATATATAAATTTAAATGTATTTTTATTTAGGCTCTAATTGTTACAGTCACTTTTTTATTGATTTTTATTGAGCTCTACATTTTTCTCTGCTCCCCTCCCTGACCCTCCCCTCCCCTTCAGCCCTCTCCCAAGGTCTGCATGTTCCCAATTCACTCAGGAGATCTTAACTTTTTCTACTACCCATGTAAATTAGATTTATGTATGTCTCTCTTAGGGTCCTCATTGTTGTTCAGGTTTTGAGGCAGAATCCTACACTGAGTTTAGAGTTCTCCTACTCAGCTGCATTTGTTCAACAGCAAACTCCAGAGATCTTCCTGTGATGCCTCAACACTGGCTTTACAAGGCATACTGTCACATCTGGTTTGTAAGTGTGTTCTAGGGAATCAAATTTCAGTCTTCATTCTTACTCAGAAGGTACTTTGCCCACTGAGTCAACTCCCAGTTCATTATTTCATTAGTTTTAAATGATTCTATAGATATTATCTATTTTATTATTTTTGTGTAAAATTGTTGTACCTGCATATATGTATGTATACCATATGTATGTCTTGACCCTGTGGCATTCATGAAAAGGTGCCAAATGCCCTGGAGCTGTTTTGCAACACTAAGTTAATGATTGCTGAAAGTCACCATGTGGGTGATGGGAAGTGAACCCCAATCTTCTTCAAAAGCAGTAAGTGATCTTTTATCATAGCATCATCATCATCATCATCATATTTTAGCTTTTATTATTAAAAACTATTTTAAATATATTTAGATTATATTCTTCCCCTCTCCAAAGTCCCTCTAGACTCTCTCCTCCTCCCTACCTACCCACCTTTAAGTTCTTTCCCAAAAAACAAACAAAAATTTATGCAACAACAAAATACTTCCAAAACAAGAAATCAAAATAACAATATGTCCATAAAGGAAAAAATGCAAAATTGCAACTAAATAAAAGCACACACACAAAAGAATAAAAGATTCGTGAAGCCCAATAATAAGTTGGTCCACTCTTCCTGAACGTGAAGCCTGTCCTGTAGCAGTTGGTATACCAGTAGAGAAAAACTGATTTCCCTCTTCCAGCAGGTGTAAGTGACAGTTCAGTTATTAACCTTTAACCTTATGGCCAGGTTTGCTTTCACCCACTCACTCATTTTTCTTTCAAATAGAATGAGATAAAATATAATGAGATAAAATAAAAACCTTAGCATGGGATTTGAACAAGACGAACCCACAGAAAAAGAAAGAGCTCAAAATAAGACACAAAAATCAGATATCCGTAGTTTAATGCTTTTTTTTCTTTACTGCTGGTCCTCTGGACCAGTTTCTTTTCCAAACATGAGTCCCTGCAGCTACTTAGGAAGTAAGAGTCTGAGACTTAATATTTATTACCATTGGTTAATAAAGTATATGCTTTGGCCCTATGCCAGTGCAGAATGGAGCAAGGTGAGAATTCCATGCAGAGATAGACGAGATAAGAAGGCAGAGTGAGGGAGATGCATCTAGATGCCAAAGAAGACAGTTTGCAGAGAACCTTACTGGTAAACCACGAGCCTCGTGATAAAATACAAAATAATAAAAATGGGTTAATTTAAGGTATAAGAGTTAGGTAATAAGAAGCTTAAGCTAATAGGCCAAGCAGTATTTTAATTAATAAAGTTTCTGTGTTATTATTTCAGGTCTGGGCGGCCTGTAACAAACAAGCAGCCTCCATCTACACTGAGTAGTTCAGAGCTCATTGTAAGCCTAGAGCAAGTTGATTATACTCTCCTTACTGATAGGCAAGAAGCACATTCCATTTTAAGAAAATGCAAAATAGGAGCTACTACTATAACGTTTTCCAGAAAATAAAAATTTGCCACAAGTAGTGCAAGAATAAATCCAAGAAGAACAAAAGGGTCTATTAAAAGGTATTTTCTGTGATTATTTTTTCAGCTAAAACTTCAAAGTAAAATCTGGAATGCATCTTGTAGTTAAACGGTTGCTTTTTCCTTTCTCATATTCAGCACAGTGCACGATTAAAGCTTCAGAATCTTGATCCATCAAGTGGTTAAGGCATTCCTAGGTGACTTCTTGCCTACTTCACATGGGAAGGGGCTTTCTTGTTTTCTCTGAATGTCATTCAGAGACACTTGGTTCATAGAATAACTTTTTGTACTCAATTTCTGCACACCCTGATGAGTCATCCCCCACCCATGCACACCACTATCAAGCATATACACAAGCAAATATATAGCAGTAGGCAAAGATGGTGGGGATCTATTTTTCACAGTTTCAGTAGCATCAATTTATTCCAAAAGAGTATTTAAAACCTCCTTGAGGTGTATGGGGATTAAAAACAGACAAACTCTACTAAAAAATAAAATACGAAACAAATTCTTTTTAAGGTACAGTTCATTCAAACAGAGGATTTGAAATTCGATCAAATGTTGATGCCAAGCATTTAATGCTTGAATGATATTAATTAGTTGACTATTGAGCTTAGAGCAAGTGAGGTTCATCCATTGAATATGTACACAGGATTTTCCTATTCAGGGGAAACCACAGAAAAAATATCAAGGCTGGCAACCTCCTCGGATTTGCATCTACGTTCTTATTAGCATCTTCCTGAGAAAAACTTCATGTAAATACAAGCCTTCCAACTTAGCAGCAAAGTGATCATGAAAGTGAGCCCTCTTCTCCTGTGGCCAAGAACCTTTAGAGAGCTCCTGATCCATGAAAGTGTTTAAGAGACTCTGACTGTAAATCACCAACTAAGAAAGAGTATTTCAAAAGCCCTGTAATCACAGTTTCAGAGTGCTTCATATTCTCAGCTAACAGCTGCACTTGACAAATGGGAAATCCCTGTTTCCCAAGAACTCGCTCACTCTTTCACTGCTTTTGTCTATTTTTCATTTTTTTCCTTGTTTAGGTTTTATGAGATCATAGAATTTTACCCCAAATGCCATCTTTTTCCTTCCAAAAAGGAAATTATGAGTTATCTAGAAGGCAAGTCTAGTAGCTTGACTCCCAAAGATTAAAAACTAAAATCACTTTAATTCATCTTGGTCTCTCCAACTTAGACATAAACCTATCAATAGTTCCAATATTCTTGTACATAATGCTTTGTTGGGAATAGCCATATGTTTGCTTTACATTTTACATATTCACAGAGAGGGATTTATAACTTTTATTACTGTTTTCCTGTTACCCAACAAAACTCTCTCTCTCTCTCTCTCTCTCTTTCTGTCTCTGTGTGTATGTGTGTGTGTATGTACATTCTAAATTATATAGTCAATTGTTGTGGGTTAATTCTGTATTTTGCCAATTATGTTATAAATAAATGCTGATTGACCAGTAGCCAGGCAGGAAGAATAAGTGAGACAACCAGACAGGAAGTAGAGGTGGGGCAATGAGAACAGGAAAATTCTGGGAAGCAGAAAGCTCCTCCTGCAGTCCTGTGCAGACACCAAAGAAGCAGAATGTGACCTGCCCCACTGAAAAAGGTACTGAGCTGTGTGGCTAACATAGATAAGAACAATGGGTTAATATAAGTCATAAGAGCTATTACGAAGCCTGAGCCAATGGGCCAATCAGTTTATAACTTATGGATACCTCTGAGTAATTTTTCTCTGGGATCAAATGGCTGTGGAACCTGGTGGGAGGAGAGAAACCCAACAAGCAGACCCTCATGTTACAGTTAATGAACAGTCTTTGTCTTTCGGAATTTATACCATGGCATTCACTGAAGATAGACTTTACTGCTCTATATAGAGTTCTATGACATTGGAGTATGACAGTTATGTGAAAATGATTTGCAAACTATCAAGCAGAATTTTAATACATAGTTTTAAACTACTAAATGTTCCATGAAAATGTGAGTTTTGATTTGAAGGTAAAACATTTCTGCCATAGGATGGTGGTAGCCAAAGAGAAAGAAGACACCAGGCATGGATGGTGCTGAGAATAGACCCATAACATTGCTGTGTTACTTGAGAGCAAGTAATAGCTTTATTTTTCTCTACTTATAAAAGCTGTGAGAAATTAGAGGTAGTGGGAAGTTAATGAGCAGTAAAAGGAAGGATTTTAGATGCAAGGCAGCCTGTTTTATGTTACAAGGGTGTGAGCTGCACAGATGGGTGAAATGGAGCCAGTGAGCAAACTGAATGAATGAATAATATAGAAAGCTTTATATGTCAAGAGAAAAACAGAGGAATAGAAGAAGGATAGCAGTGTCCTGATTTGCTTTCAGCCATTTTGATAACTATTATGACCCCAAGCACCATGGGGAGGAAAGAGTTTATTTTATCTTACACTTTACGGTCCATTATCAGGGGAACCTGAGGTAGGAACTCAAGCAGTGAAGATACCTGGAGTCAAGAACTGAAGTGGAAACCAGGGAGAAATGGTGCTGTGGTGCCTTGTTTCCCATGATTGCTCAGCTTGCCTTCTTATAGAATCCAGAACTACCTGCTGAAGGTTGATAGCACCACTTACAGTGGATCTAGGTCCTCCCACCGCTACCATTAATCAACATAGTGGGTCAACCTGATGTATATATCTTCTCAGTTGAAATTCCTTCTTCCTGCCCCATGTCAAGCTGACAAAACCTAACAAGAAAAGCCAGAGAGGAAATGTTTGAGAGAACAGTTTAGATGATATGCAGTAGAAGGGTAAAGCAGTGAGTTTCTGAGATGCAGACCTTTTTGGAGAAACAAAAGGTAAAACTTAGAAACACAGGCAAAGCTAAAGTGAGTGTCTTTGATGAGGTGATTGGAGAGGGTATGAAAGCACTTCCCACCCAGAACCAAGCTTCTGGATTACTTAAATAGATCAAAGCACCACAAGTCAAGTTAAAGCTATGTACAGACTGACAAACTTTTCACTGTGAAACTGTTGAATTTAGTCTTAGAAATTATGGGTTTGAGAAGTCTATCACCTGAGGAGGAATACACAGTAATAGTTGGATATATGAGAACAAGACATAGCAGAAAATTTGAGACTAAGAGGGGAGAATTAAGTGTTGTTAAGACATCAATTGAAGCTTTCAGAGTAAATGAGACTGTCTAGGACAAGCAGAGAGACTAAGAAGGGTTTCAAAGATGAACTGTCAGCATGTACAGCGTGAACTCTCATGCATTAGTTTAGTTCAACCTGACTTCTCTGAATCTGACTGCTCCTTATGTACCGTTGCTTCTCTCTAGATTTGGTGAAATTCTTCTTTCTGCTCTAGATGAGAGACTGGAGTTCTGGCTACCAAAGCAGACTTATTAGGGAAAGCAAACATGGTCAATCTGAATTTCCTTCAAAAGTTTGTATGTGTATATGCATTATCCATCACTCTTTCTTCTCTCCTCTGAAGGAGAAAATAGTACCAAAGTTGCAGAGTTAAGCATTTTGTGATCAACCATATAAGTCTGCTTTATCAGGAGAAAAACCACAGAATGAAAATATATAACTTTAACTTTCATATACAATTTTGGGGAAAAATGAGAGTATTAACTAATAATTTATTTACTCATCCATCCTCAGCTGCCTTCAATACATGCATATGGAGTGTTCTCTTCTACAAGTACACAATAGAGAAATGAGTTAGACCTGATGCTAATCCATGAGGATTAAACTCTCAAAGAGAGAGATTACATTCTGCCTCACATATTTCAAATTTAGAAGAAAAGACATCTGCAGACTTGGATAAGGAAAGGCTATTCTACCAAATAGCTTGTCTGTTTACTTTTAGCTTAAAATGCGGCACTTGTGGGGGTAATGCATTCAACGTGCATGAAGACTTTGGTGCATAAGAAGAAGTACTGCCCAGCATTAGTGGGGTGTTTGGATGGGATGACTTTCAGGCCTTTTGTCAGTTCCAACCAAATTAAATCGTAATGAAATTTCCAGATATATAGAAGTTCATCCCACACAGTAAAATAGGAATATCTCCCTTCATTTAAATGAAAAGGACACATTTTTCTGATATTATTATTTGGAATTAAATAATACACCTAAATTAACAATAGGCATATATATGTATATACATATACAAGTGGTCAAAGTTTAATTCTTTAATTCATCAATACTCTTCCTATATTCTATATTAGCAATTCAAAACTGCACCTTTTAAAAAGAACATTTTTTTTCTTTCTGTCCTCTAGTACCTCTTAAAATTAAATCAGATTTTAGTGTCATGATACTTAATTCATTCATTTTTTATTCTTCAATATGCAATGTTATGTATATGATATTCAAACCCAGCAGTATTCAACTGAACGCTTAATAATTTCTTTTACTGGTCATACTTAATAATCAATGTCTTTAGAAATGCATGCAGTCATTTACATGCCGTTTAATCTCTTTTCAGTTTTCCAACATTTTTATTTTTATGATGTTCTCTTTTAACTCCTGATGAAGTGCTTCACTTAGAAGTAAACTATCTGAATTTGAGTTTATAAGTTGCTTTTCTCCATAGTCATAAATGTGTCAGATTATAGAAATCCATAACAATGCACTGAGAGCCAAACTGCTCATAGTTTTTGGATCAGCAATGTGGAGAATTTGTTAATTTTTAATTATTGGTACTTGAACTGACCTGTTGTTTTCCATATGGCTTTTGAAATGCTTTATTAAGAATATAGAAGGCTGAATCAAGGAAAATAATTCTGTAAGTATTTCTACATTAGACACTTGTATACCCAGTGAAATTGCACTCTTTTGCCAAAGCATTATTAAAACAATTATGAAATGTACAAAACGCTTACAACTCTGACCTTACAATAATATAAACACAAAAAAGAAACAAATTTTAATAGCAAGCAGAAAGTTCGACTGCCATTGTTGAGAATATCCACCTGAGTTCCCAACACCGAGAGATCAGCATCAGGCAGAGCAGAAAGAGTTCCATAAACAAAGGCTAAGTGCCAGCCCTGAAACCATCTCCGTGTGCATGTCTTTCTGTTGCTCTTGTAAATTCTGTCACTGTAAAGAAGATGAGTCATTGCAATTGTGGAGCCATTTTCATGTGAACAATCAACAGCAATGATTTGTTACGAATAATACTGTTGAAATTGATTTGGTTCAAATTCTTAGCAAGACATTTTTGCCACAGCTTCAAAGGGATTGGACTATACTGTTGATTGCTCTGCTTTTCTGAAACCTTTTTAAGGGCACAGACTATTTAAACATTCCCTACTTTATCAGTCAGAACAATATCTATTCTTCCTCCTTTGTACAAAATATGGAGAATTTTCTAAATGAAACTACCTTTCAATGTATTGTAGCCAATGAAATTGGTCACTTAAGAAAGAGGCACTTTACTATCTATAGCTCCCAAACTGACATTCAGGGCACATTTATATCTGAAGGTTTATGGGAGAACACCTCTCAAACATTAGTTACAAAACACTGAAAAGAGAGCACATAACATCAGGAATTATTGCCTTCACTTGCCACTTCACTGCTGTCTAATCTCACGACCTAAGACCAGCTAAATACATTCTAAATTGTTTTCATTTAATCAAATGGGACTAGTTAGATAGTTCTCCGAGTTCCCCAGACATAAAAAATACATGCATAGTTTCTTTTCTAAATACATGTGTCCTCCTTCAACCCCAGAAAATTTCAAGAGACTTTATCAAAATGTGACTGCTGCTTACTGGTTTTACACACACACACACACACACACACACACACATGCCATTGCTGTGTACATTTAACAATCACTTTATTTCTAAAATGTTCTGACATTTTCTCAAACTTGAACTTGAGAACCTCAGCTTGTGTTTTAAATGAGTTCTTGGGAGACAATTTCCAGGGGAAGGTTGCTGTTTGTTCTATCTACTGCATTCATAATGTAGGCTGACACGAAAAAATAAAAAGAAGAAGAAGCATCAAAGGAAAAAACATTAGCAGGGAAGGTAGACAGGCCATGCAAACGAGAGCTCAATTACAGAAGAGCTGTCTCCAGGAGCCCAGAGTCATGCTCTTTAACATTCTAAGTGATTGGTTTGTGCAGTGAACCAAACCTGAGCAGTTCCAATGTTTGAAAATGCAATGACTTAAATAGAAATACTAATATACCCTTCAAGGTCATGGAACAGTTCCTTGGCCTTCGGAAACGTGTAACTTCTCCTAGCGTATGTAGGTCAGTCTGATGACCCTTTATAACCTTAAGATGCATCTTGCTCTTTTCGCTGTATTAAAATATGTTAATATCAGCTTTGGAATCAAATTGATTCATTTTCAAAATCAGCCTTTTATAAACTTCCTTTTCATTTGCAGAATTACCAAGAAGTTATTCTAAATTACCATATTTTCTAACTGAATACAATTAGGCAAAGGATTGAAGTACAAAAAGGTCATCAAAACAAGAGAGTATGAAAGAAATCTAAGAATAGCTATTCATTGCTAATGATAACCTAAAATTTAATTTAAACTGAGCCCTAAAAATGTGTAGTGGTTAAGAATTAGGCTTTAATTCTCAGATACATGCTCTAGAAGTAATCTAATAATTTTAGTGGAAGAAGAAAGGAATTTTTGTTTGTTGGTTGGTTGTTTTTTTTCTTTCAATTTACGAGGAATTAAATTGCCTAGATTTCCCATTTGATCTTGAAGGGTAGCTATTGACAGGCCACAGGAAATGCGGTCAGAACTGTTCCTAACTCACAAACTCTGTAGCAGATCATTCATATGCATAAATACACAAATAAGAAATAAAAATTAGTCCAATCCAACTGATTCTTAAATTATGTTTATGCATACCATTTGTGTTCAAGATTCAAAGCAAGCATTTGTTAAGCCTTTTACATTCCTAGTAGCATTATCTGTCTTCAATTATCATTTTATGTATGTAACAATATCACTGTATGATAAATAGAATAGCTGTGCTAATGTGAATTCATAGCTATGCCATCATCATATCTAATTATGAGTAAGTTGGGAACTCACATGAATATAAGGCAAAGCCATTGCATATAAGCAGGTCGAGGAAATAGAGCAAAGATAGATATGCATTAATTAGATGGCCCACTCTTGTCTGTATAAAATAACACAGCATTAAAAGTTTAATGAAAAAATAATGACATAGGCTAAATTGCAGTCTAGCAGTAGTCAAAATGAGGATTCTGATATTCTTGTCAATGAGCTAAAGTTTTATTTATGAGTATGCTTTCTAAGCAAACCACTACTTGTGCCAGCAAGCTGAATATTACATGTAAAGGCACTTGCTGTGAAAGCCTCACACCCTAAGTTCAATAACTAGAACACACATAGTTGAAGGAGAGAATCAACTCCCCAAAATTTTCCTCTAATATTAATACATATGGTATGAAACATGCATTCTTATACTCACATACAAAATATTTTTTAACTTGGATTTCTACTAATTTGAACACTGTCATTTTGTGGTCTTTGGCTTGGGCACATAAAAGCAGCAAGTAGAATATTATCACTTTACTAAAAGCTTTTAATGCAAATAAATAGACAGTTCATATTTCTCAAACTTTTACTTAAAATCTTAGCAATATGTTATACCTCTTAACCATGTCATCATCCTTCATTTTAAACGTTTTACTTAGTTTCTACAGTGCATTTCTTCTTGCTAGAAAGCTGCGTTTGGAAAGAGCATCCATATCAGATGGCATTAACTGACAGACTAGAGTGCAAATCCAGTTCCTATCCATAGCATAACAAAGAGCATTTTCAGCTATGCTAATAACTGTGCCTGTGTAATATTATTTCAAGTTGCAGGACTAATGACTGTTTTCAATGTACTTAAGTTATTGGGACTGCTATCATTTTTTATTCTAACATCTTTAAACTTGCATTTATAATTTGCCTCTAAAACATAAAATAAAGCAAAACAAAAGACAATCCATCACAAGAGAAATCCCACAGTTCTGTGTTGACAGAGGTTTATGTTCTGCCTGATCCTGCAGCCATTAAGTCCCAAAGAAGCACACAGAAGTCTACATTAATTTTAAAATGGTTGGCCTATTAGCTCAGGCTTCTTATTAATTCTTACATATTCCTCTATTATTAGCCACATGGGGCATATCTTTTATCACTGAGGCATTCTCATCTTGCTTCCTCTGTGTCTGGATGATGACTTCAGACTGAACCTTTCTTTTCCCAGAATTCTCCTATTCTGGTTGCCTTACCTCTGGTTGCCTTACCTATACTTACTGCCTGGTTACTGGCTAATCAGCATTTTATTAAATGAATACAAATGACAAATATTTACAGGGTGCAAAAAACATTGCCCCACAGTACTCCCCCACTTTTTATTTCCTTTCAAAACATAAATTCTGAATCTAATTTTCTTTGTTTAGCTTTTTTCCTCACCATTATCCATAACAGCTTGTAACCAACACTCTAAACAAAGATAAGCACCCGTAATCCATTTTTGGGGGGAATGTGAGCATAGTTTACTAGACTACCTCCTGCTGATTGGGGCGCTGATGATCTTATGGAAACCTAAAGAAAATTTAGGATTATGGTCAAGTCCTGTTTGAACTATTCTATAAGGATTGATCATCTCAACCAACAATCTTGAGGCTGTTCTGGATGTAGAACTCAGAAAAATCTCCAACAGAGATCCTCTGAAATGTTGTATCATCTGAGTTATTTACTCCTATCAGAGATTTTTCAGGGGGTCTTCTCCTTGGTCAAATCTGATTTTTCTTAATCCAGAATAAATCCTCAGCCTCTCATTTCCCATGGAAACAAAATCAAAACCTCTTCTCCAACATAACATATCTTTTGATTTAAATTTTGAAGTTAAGGCATTTTCAAAATATATATGTTAGATAAATCCAGCAGCATTTGTAACCAAATGTCTTTTAGCAGCTGTTGCTCCTTCCTCAAACATCAAACCATTCAAAGAGAACACAATAACATAAAATATCTAGATTCTCTGTGTATTTTTCATCATTACGTGGCTTTATTTAAACTCTATTTCTTTTCTTTTTGATTTTTGGTTTTTTGAGAACAGGGTTTCCCTATGTATATGTGGCAGTCCTGGAACTCATTCTGTAGACCAGGCTGTGTTTGAATTCACAGAGATCCACATGCCTCTACCTCGCTAGTGCTGGGATTAAAGGTATGTGCCACCAAACACAACTAATCTCTTCCTTTTTTTAAAGGAGTTTATCCTTTCTCTTTTCTCTCCCAAGCCTACATATATTTTTAAACACACAGTGACCTGTTTAGAAGTTTTCCTCATCTGAATCTATCTTACTGTATTCTCTCTTTTTCTGATCACATGAGTCTTTAATTTGCTAAGCAATATGGCTAGCATTAAAGCCATGGCTTTGATGACTGGATCCACACCTTTCCTTAACTTTCTGAGAGGCAAGCTTCATGGCAGAGGTACTGATGGGAGCCATGCTTATTGCCACACACTGTGGCATTTCAAGGTCTCTGCCACCACCAAGAAGCATGCTGTTGGCTATTCATAAACATCATTTAAGTGTTTCGTGGCAGGGCCTCTTAAAAGAACTACAAGATTTTTGCAGCTAAAGCTGAGTCAGGAAGCCTCTCTTAAATGAGAGTTCTTGCCTCTAGCAAACAGAGCACACCTGAGAAAATGCTCCTTTTCTCCACACTCCTCCACCTGATTTTCCTTTAGAGGCCTCTTCAATCAAGGTTTTGTCAACTTTCCAAAGAAGGTTTCTTATTACACTCAATAATTTAAAATGCATGTATTTTCCAAATGTTTTAATAGCCTCATTAAATATTCCAAAATGATGAAGAATGGTGTGAAATTAATGTTATTAACATTTTATTTAACCCAACAAATCAAAAATATTATCATCACAACATAAAGTCAATCTCAGAATGAAAAGTATTCCATTTCTCGTTTGCTTCTCATTCATTTTTAAAATCTGTTGTATATATTTACGTCATCTCAATTTTGATAAGTATTCAACAAGCACATATGGTAACTAGTTATCTTTTGGCCAACACAAACCTAACTCACTGTCAATACTCCATAAGACTTAGTCTTATGGCTTTATACCACCCACTCTAACTGTAAGTAGGACTACAGAAATTGAAGGAACTGCATGTCAGAACCAAAGTACTTGTCTCTCTCAGTCTCTAAAAAGTCTTGTTACTTTTGTCTTTTTTTCAGTGCATTGTCCCTGAAGGTTTTAGTGTTTACTTCTCCAGTTTTATCTCAACATTCTTCAAAGCTTTATTGTTCTGTGAGTTTTCTTGATTTAACTGCCTTAACTTACTTAAGTAGAGCATCCTGAACTACTAAGACAAGAGTTGTGGATAAAGAAACACTAAACTCAATACAAAATATCATAAGCCAATTGCCATTCTGGTTCCTCTGTTCAAAAAAAAAGCAAAATATTTACTTAGACTTTGTTGCGTTGGTTTGGTGTTATAAAAAGCATTACCCAGTTGGTCAGTGATGGCACCAACCATTAATCCCAGAACTCAGGAAGCAGAGACAGGCAGATGTCTGTGAGTTCATGCCAGGCTTGTCTACAGAGCAAGTTCTAAGACAGGCACCAAAGCTACAGAGAAACCCTGTCTCAAAAAAGCAAAACAAATAAATAAATATTAAAAAGAAATAAAAATCATTATCCAGGCTGTGGTCCTTTTTCATATTCTAAGTTTAATTTCCTATTGCAGGTCTCTTTGTTTGCAATCCAAGAGTGTTTCCTGCTTCCAGGTAGAAGTAATTGTGGTTATTTTCCTAAAGACAAAACGCCAACCCTACCTTCACCCACCCAGCTTTTTCCCTTACATGCCTTGTTAATAACATGCTTCTTTAAAGCAATCTCAACTCTGCTGTACACTCACACAAGATGCACTGCCTTTTATTGCACATGCCAGAATTGTAAATGTGTGATCATCTGAGTAATTATCCTTGAAGTTACAGCATGATGCTGAACCCTTATCAACACAAATCAAATTCTCAAAAATATTTAGTATCAAGTAAAAAACATAAAAATGTTGTTTTACAAAAGCTTAGAACTAAAAATATTGATACTATCAAGTCATATTGACCTTTTTCATTTAATATGGCTGTCCCAGTACTGACATTACAGAATTCTATCTAAATCTCTCACCTTTCTGTCCGTCCGTCTGTCTGTCTGTCTGTCTGTCTGTCTCTCTCTCTCTCTCTCTCTCTCACACACACACACACACACACACATACCACATGGTGTAGGAGGTCCTTCTGTCTGTGTACTGCTTTCATTGGTTAATGAAAAAAGAAACTGCCCTGGCCTGTTGATAGCGCAGAACTTAGGTAGGCGGGGAAGACAGAACTGAATTCTGGGAGGAAGAAAGTAGAGCCATAGAGACACTACAGATCTGCTGCCAGAGTAAGACATGCTGCCAAAACTTAGCTGGTAAGCCACTGTCACATGGAGATACACAAATTAATAGAAATGGGTTAAACTAAGATGTAAGAGTTAGCCAATGAGAAGTTAGAGTTAATGGGCCAAGCAGTATTTTAATTAATATATTTTCTGTGTGGTTATTTTAGTTCTGGGTGGTTGGGATGAACAAGCAGCCCACTCCCTCCAACAACCACATCTTACTATTTACTATTTTTTGAATCAGAAAAGGTTATTAACTTATGAATATGTAAAGTAAAAGGGTGAATGCCATAGGGCAGGCTTTTAGGACATCCTGAGAAAACTGAGCAGATGGCCAAGGAGCAAGCCAAGTTGCATTATTGAGCAACATCCTGTAGTTTTCATTCACTTTTCATAAAATGATTCAGTCAGATAAGATCGCTGCAGAACCTCATTTTATAAACTTCAAAATGCACTGTCTTTGCTACGTTTCCACCTCTCTGAGATGTAGATGCTTCCTGCAGTCAGGGCTTTTCACTTTCTGCCAAACATAGCTGTGAGTGACATACACAAAAGAGAAGCCTTCTCTTCCTACTTCCCCAAAGGTCAACATACCCCAATGCTAAAGCATTTCAAATTCAGTGAAACTGCCACAACTTTTATGATTTTACACTATTGCTTTTAGTACTCATTCTTAAACTGAAATCATTACATATCTTTTCAAATGTTTCTTATTTAGAGAATACTGGTACTGTGTATACACCACCAACCTGATTGTTGAGAACTATTTTGTAGGTCAAAATAGTCTGGATATTTAGGCTCATAACTGATATGGAAACATTACAGCAAGCTAGACATGGTGGCATTTATCAAAAGCCCTACTACTTGCAACAATGAAATGATCACTTAAGCTTGAGATCAACCTGGGAAACATAATATATATGTATACATACATTTATTTATACATATATAATATTTGGATGTACATGGGTGTTCAACTGCACAAACACACACACACACACACACACACACACACACATCTTAATACCTTTCAACCCTAACTCAAATACCACTAAAACATGCACATTCGCCTGAAGACACTCTTTTCTGGCTGAGAAAATGGTCTTCCACCAAAGTTCTTCAAATAAGGAGCTTCATTTCCCTGCTCAGCATGACAGAATACACATTATCAAAGGCTAGAAATAAATGCTGTGCCACTTTTCATATCTTTTCACACCATGCTAGATTTTTACTCTTATAAATCAGACATCGTGCATTTGAATAGCTTGGTACATCTTGATAAATGCTGTATTTATTGAAGCGGCCCCTCCCTCAGAATGACTGTCATTTCCTATTCGTTATTTTATGGTCAGCATTCTATGCACAGTCTACTTCAATTAATTTTATCAGAAAATCCTCTAGGACAAAAAAATAGAAAAAGTATCTGCATACACACATTCAACTCAAACACAAACAGTATACACAAAGCCAACATCTGGACGCACATAAACCATCCCCACAGCCACAGAGACCTCAACGAGATTTTTATTGTTCCGTCTTTAATAGTGTTTTTGCATGATCTACATCAATCCTACTTCTTGGCTTTAAAAACATCATTTCTATTATCTCCCACTTTTTCTTGCTTTGGTTTGTTTTTTAAACATTGACTTCATGTCACATCTTCATTTACACGTAGCTTTTGGTAGTTTCTGTTCTGCAGGCACTATTACCGAGGCAGTGGTGTTCACACGTAATGCCAACTGAAGGCAGTATGAGCTGTCTTGATAGTGCACCAGGGAGAACAGCTGATGGATTACAAATCTCCACATTTCACCAACAGAAATGAATTTGAATCCATCAATTTTATTCCCTTATGCAAAATTTAGGAAGTTCAGTTTATGCGTATCTGTCAAAATATTACATTAAAAACCTAGATGAACAAGTTAAATTAATTTAATTTTGTAGTTTGCTTTGATTGGGTGAGGATAGTTCTGTGCACAAAGCAGAAAGTACACGGGAAATTGAATCTCATCCAGGAAGGAACCAGGGCAAAGAGGCCTGTCTCAGTTAAATGGTCAGTGTTAGAAAACAGTAATGAGGGAAGGGAGGTGCCTAGGCCTCCCTTGTAACACCCATGCCTGTCTTTTACTTAACACCTATCTGCTGTCTCCGAAAGAAAGTAACCACAGCAGTGAATAAAATTAAGATAGAAAAAGCCACTGTGCTTGCAATGCAGAGCAGATCAGTCAGGGTGACCAAAATGAAAGCGAAAAGGGAACAATGACCCTGCTGTGTGGTTATATAGCACCTTTCATGGAAACAATGTGAGAATTCTCTATTTTTGCAGGCCAGCTCCCTAGAGGGCTTTGAAAGCAATTCAGGAGGGAAATAAAAGGATTGCAGAACAGATTTCAGGCTTGAATGATAAAATGGACATTCTGCAAGACAGATTTTACTTAATTGATAACCACTGGATGATTGAGGCTGTCACACATAAATAAATTGAAAAGCAGAAAGATCAAAAAGAAAGCATAAAATTCGGCAAGGACATATGAGTACAAAGAAAAGGCAATGACCTTGAAGGAAGGTCAGAGAACGAGCCTCTGTGTTCAGGGACAGTGAAGAAGATCCAACCCTGAAGCCTGGAATTCCATGTAGGCCTATTCAGTACCCGTATGTTTCTCTGTCAGACACCCTACTTCTGCACCTTAAAGGAAATAAAGACCAAGCAGTCATCCATCATGGGGTTGGTGAGCAGTTAGTTACATGGAAAGCTAGTCTTTTTGCATCTCTGTGTTCTCTCTTTCTTTTTTCAGTCTTTTCATTCATGGAAGGACGGGTCTATAAAAGGAGAGATGATGGGCCCAGTATGTAGATCTCAAGACTCTGGCTGGAGTTTTACCCAGATGGTACTTGTGTATGACATGGAGTCCTGATCTATGAGGTGGTTCAAGAAAATAATGGACAGGAGTCAACTTGGACAATTCTGTGGGTTACAACCTAGACCATGCAGAACAGATGAGATTCAAGTCTTTTCTCGAGCCCCTCAATTTGTCTTATTAAAAGATTTTCATCCAACTCTCCTTAACCACCAAAGACAGTAGTCAGCTGTGCCAGGAAGTCAGATGGTCAAGATATCAGGGGTAGTTGCACCCCTGGGAAAGAAGCAATTGAGCCTCAATCCTGTCTTTGCTCTGTGCTCCAGCCATTGTCTCACTAAAGAGGCCATCAAATTCTTTCATGAGCCCAAAGAGACACTGCCTAGACAGATGTTCATTGCACATAGGATGGAACAGCAAGTCTTCTTCTATTTCTCACAAGGCATGGTCTGTGCCTCTTCCCTGATGGTGTACACATCTGTAAGAAGGTAAGAAATTTATATTCTTAAGTAAATATAAAGCATCTTGATGTCCTTAGGACATTAGCCTCTTCCCCTATTTTGTGAATCAATAATTCCAGGATCAAAGGTGCCTCATTACTTTCATAGACAGTGAGTAACATACTCAGAAAGGCGTGTGCTGTTTCTCCTTTGGTCTAACTTGATTTCCACAAGGAAGAATCAAAGCAATTTTATGAAAGAGACTCCTAGTAAAGCCTATCTTATATAAGGTGGTGTTGTGTTAATGTTAGAGTTTCTTTTTTCCCCAGTCTCCTCAGAGATATGCCGGGCAGTGTGTGGAACTAGACTCTGGAATAAAAGGGTGGTACCTGTGGCACATGGGCTTGTTTAAGTGGTTAAGGATATATAGACAATCCTTCTGCAACTGAAATACACTATTTCTCAAGAATGAAGAAGTTATGAGACTCTAGTGACCATCGAAAACAACATTTTATGATTAATTATAGAAAAGTCTATGTGAGTTAAATAATGCCACCCTGAAGAATGAAGCACACCATAGAGAAAGACAAGAGTCAAAGGTCCCTACAAGTTGCTTGAGTTTAACATGCCAGTAACCTTGACTCCTCTCGTCCACTTGCATCTGTGAAATGGAGATGACTTCATCTACCTAAGCTAAGAGCAATGTGAAAAAGCATGCTAGTATAGTATACTCACACTAGAAACATTCCATAAATTATAGCTAGGATTAACAAGAAGAAAGTCTAATGTGAAAGGAAGACTAAACACTTTTAAGAAAAATCAAGATTTGCAGACCAGTTTAGTAATTCTAGCAGAGTGACACTAGGAGCAACAATTAAAAATGGACTTTTTATTACCTCAAATATAACGTGGTTGTAATAGTAATTATTTCATGAGGTTGTTGTAAATGCTAAGATTAATTAGGTTTGCTAAGATTAAACAGGCTAAGTGTATCATGAAATACAGTCTGTGTTCAAAGAGTGGCAAAGTCATTGGTGTCCCTGTCACATAACCAAATAGAGCTGCTTTTTTTTTTTTTAGGTTTTATTTTTTTTTCTTTTTTTTATTGAAAAAAAAAATCCCTGCTTCCTCCCAGCCTCCCATTTCCCTCCCCCTCCTCCTGCCCCTCTCCCCCTTCCCCCCACTCCTCTCCCCCTCCCTCTCCAGTCTGAAGAGCAGTCAGGGTTCCCTGCCCTGTGGAAAGTCCAGGGTCTTCTCCCCTCCATCCAGGTCTAGGAAGGTGAACATCCAAAGTGGCTAGGCTCCCACAAAGCCAGAACATGAAGTAGGAACAAAACCCCATGCCATTGTCCTTGGCTTCTCATCAGCCCTCATTGTCCGCCATGTTCAGAGAGTCCGGTTTTATCCCATGCTTTTTCAGTCCCAGTCCAGCTGGCCTTGGTTAGCTCCCAATAGATCAGCCCCACTGTCTCGGTGGATGGGTGCACCTCTCGTGGTCCTGACTTCCATGCCCATGTTCTCCCTCCTTCTGCTCCTCATTGAGACTTTGGGAGCTTAGTCCGATGCTCCAGTGTGGGTCTCTGTCTCTATCTCCATCCATCACTAGATGAAGGTTCTATGGTGATATGCAAGATATTCATCAGTATGACTATAGGATAGGGTCATTTCAGGTTCCCTATCCTCAGCTGCCCAAGAACTAACTGGGGTCATTGCCCTGGGCACCTGGGAGCCACTCTAGGTTCATGTCTCTTACCAACCCTAAGGTGGTTCCCTTAATTAAGTTATGTGATTCCCTGCTCCTCTATCCAACCTTGTTTTATCCCCAATCATCCCGTTTCCCCAAGTTCCCCCCATCCTCCCCTTCTCACTTTTCTCTCCTCCTCTCCCCTTACCCTATCCCACCCCACCTCAAAGGTCCCATTTTTTTGCCCAGCAATCTTGTCTATTTCCCATAGCAGGGATAATAACTATATGTTTTTCTTTGGGTTCACCTTCTTATTTAGTTTCTTCAACTATGTTCATAGCAGCATTATTTGTAATAGCCAGAACCTGGAAACAACCTAGATGTCCTTCAATGGAAGAATGGATGAAGAAAGTGTGGAATATATACACATTAGAGTACTACTCTGCCATAAAAAACAATGACTTCTCGAATTTTGCATGTAAATGGATGGAAATAGAAAACACTATCCTGAGTGAGGTAACCCAGACCCAAAAAGAGGATCATGGGATGTACTCACTCATAATTGGTTTCTAGCCATAAATATAGGTCACTGAGTCTATAATTTGTGATCCTAGAGCTGCTTTTGAAGGGGTTTGTCAATGTTAAAAACCAAGGATGTTTAGAAAAGCCATAGAGAATCCTTCTAATTTAGAAGCACATACATGTTTATAATATATACAATTTTTAAAAAAATATGTTTTAATTGAAGTAGTATTACATCATTTTCTTCCTCCTTTTCCTCCATCCCACAATCTCTAGGTACCCTGCCTCCAATCACTCCTATGGTCCCAACTTTCTATTTGATACCCTCTTTTACTTTGATAATTATTATTATTTATACATCCATGTATCTTTATGAACAAAGATATAAGTAAAAACTTCTGAGTCCAGATTTATTTGTGTGTCTATGTTTTTAGGAAGAACACTCTGCATTGCACTAAGGGGGCCCATTCCTAAAAAAGGCTAATCTCTTTCCCCAGCAGTCATTATATATTAATCAAGCATTCCACCTAGTGGGATAATAATCCACCAGGAATGATAGACTATCTATTAAAGCCCCAATACTGGGCAAAGAATAATTCTATTCAATTTAATTGCTTTCACAAGACCTGCAATGTAGACAGAGAGTGCTTTCATTTTCCACATTTTCAGACCCCAAAAATGACACAGAAATAATATTATTTCCAACACCATTGGACTGATGACTCAGGCATGCTTCTAGGTAGCTCTTACATCTTGATAATTACATCCATAATTTTTATCTATGTTTAGCAATGTGGCTTGGTACATTTTTTTCAGTGTAGCATTTTTATTTTGCTTTCTCTGTGTGTGGGTGGTGCCTGCAGACTGAGACTTTCCTCTTCCCAGAATTCTCCTAGTCTGCTTGCCCCACCTATATTTTATGCCTGGCTACTGGCCAATCAGCATTTTATTAAACCAATATGAGTGACAAATCTTGTACAGGGTACAAGAGCATTATCCCATAGCACTGCAAAAAAAACCACATCAGTCAACATAGCAACATGAATAGAGAAAAAATTCACAATGCCACTCTCCAAAGATCTATAGAAAGTCAATGCTTCTGAGGAAGAGAGAATAAGTTTTCTTCAGATATGAGCTCCAATCCTAAATAGTCAGCCTTAAACACATGTACATATAACACTAACTAGACTCAGTAGGAGAATATACATAATATATATTTTCTCATAGGTTGCATATGTGTATAGATACCACATATATATTGTGATGTGTATGCATCTTTTACATTGGAAGTATATATTATATATTCCAATGATTATAGGAAAAGATCACACATTTGAGGTGGGTTAGAAGACACAAGAGGGGCAAAAAGAAGCTTAGACATGATTCAAATATCAAAGAAAATTTTCAACCAGATAAATCAGAAAACCATACCATAATTACTCCTAATGTATCTGCGGTGATCACAGAAAGCATATTTCTGAAATAATGGCTTCCGGGTGACTTAAAGAGTTTCTGTTACTTTTAAATCACACTTTTCTCTTCTTTCCTGTTTGCTTCTTCACCTTCCTCCAAAACTGATAGAGCACTTGTCATGTTGAATGCATGAGCAGGCAGCTGGAGTCGAAGGAACAGGAAACTTTATCCAGTTACTGGGCTCTCCCCTGAAGGCAAGACCTTCACTAACAGAGCTTCCAATGCCCTGCTTCAAAAGGCTTCTATTTTGTTGACTGCTCTGCCAAGAATTCCCTATTACTTCTCTTTCATTGCATTTTCATTGCCCTGGCCCCATGTTGTGCCATGCCAAACACTGGTGCCAAAAGCAAGAGGTCCAGTGGAAAAGAATTCATACCCAAAGAGCCCCAGAGCCCCTCTACTGAGAATCTCCTGACAGCCTGGCCAGGGTGGAATGAAATTTCACTAGCAGCTGCAGCAGCAGTTCACGGCCCTGTGAAAATGTGACATCTTACTCTTTCATTCAAAATGCTTCCTGCTCTGTGCTTATTTCACTTTGCTGCCTCCGGGACTCAGATGCTCTCATAGAATTGATGCACACCCCTGGGAAATTTATTTGTCCTCTGATATCATCCATGCTAATGCTCCCCTCCATTAGCTCAGATAATCAAGAGTTGACTATACATAGAACTGTGGGGGATTGCAAAAGCACTTATGATCTAATGAGAGAGTAGAAAAGACAGAAGGATTTTTACAAAAGGGAGAGCTGCAAATATATATACACAAACCAGCTTATCCTGCTTTAGCTAGGCATGAGAATTAAGGGAGGCATGCAAGGAAAGGACTAGAACAGATACCACTAAAACCAGAATCGTGTTTAAACCCCATGAAATAGTAAACAAAATGTTAGGAAAATAAGCTAGGGTATACAAAAACTTCTTGTAGGAAGGAAGTCAGGTAGAGTCCTGTTATTCTAGTTGACTCTGATGTCTCTGATATTAATTCTAAAATGACTATAATCCATCCTCTATCCAAGAAAATAAAGGCACAAGGCAGGGCCAACTGTCAATATCAGCAGTAGCCCATCTGTAATCTATTATGTGTAGTAATGTCGCTTGTTTATGGTTTGTTTGTAGTTCTCAAAGATTAATGTATCTGAAGGTTGCTGGCCAGTATGGCAAGTAAGCTAGGGCAGCACACTCAAGCAGTGGGGACTCAATGAGAGGTCTTTAGGTCACTGACATCATTGCTTGTGGAAAGGACAGAGGTGATTTTAAGAGGACCCACACATTAGTACTCAAGAGAAAGTCACTAAGAAAGAGCAAGAGCAGCCCTTCCCAAGTCTCTGAGCTCCTATCGCGTAATGCTATCTCTTTCAATTACAAAGACAGTATGATACTAGCACGGAGCTTCCCAAACAGGTCTAAGTGACCTTTTTAAAATAAGGCTTCTGACTCAACTGTTACTTTGTAGCAGTGAAACCAAGGCAAATTTACATACTGAACATTGATAGACCATTCAAGTTCGTACATAAATGTCCAGACTCAACTCATGTTGGAAGCATGGATCCCTAGAAACGCCACAATTCCTCACTTTTCCTGGATACGAAGCCAGTTCAGTACTTCTTTTCTCGGTTGTATATAAAGCCATAGACAGTGCCAGCGCCATGAAAGCAATTTGGTTAATATTCTAGTATACTACATTTCCTATTTTGTGGAAAACAGAAGGATAAGATATTAGAGTGGGTAGCTATAAATTAAGTGAAGTAAGAGTAGCCACTACAACAATGGGGTCTGTCACGATTTCGTTATGGTTTTGGTAAGGTTATGGAATTAGTATACAGTCCAGATTCCAGATAACACATGGAAACTTAGAAAATCAATGCTATTTTTGTCCTTCGCTTTCATAGCTGCAAGATGGTCCACATTCACAGAGAGAGTTGTGGTGTGGGAGGTCTTTTTGTCTATGTGTTGCTTTTATTGGTTAATGAATAAAGAAACTAGTTTGGCCAATAGCATGGGAGGGGGAAGGCATAGTTAGAGAAAAGCCATGGAGACGCTGCCAGAGTCAGACATGAAGTTTGCAGATAATCCACTGTCATGTGGCGATACACAGATTCATAAAATTGGATTAAATTAATAATATAAAAATTAGCCAATAAAAAGCTAAAGCTAATGGGCCAAACAGTGGTTTAATTAATAGAGTTTCTGTGTAATTATTTTGGTTCTGTGTGGCCGGGACAAACAAGTAGCCCTCTCCTCCAACAGATTTGTATGGAAACCCTCTACAATGGACAAAAGTTTGTATAGAGTTATTTTGATGAAACCATTTTGAAGAAAGACTTAAGGACAAACTGAGGGTCCTTTGGCAAGTGCAGTGCAGCTTATATAGTGGTAGTTATCTGAATGCCTAATAGTTCTGTCACCACAACAATAGGTTTCTACATCTAGGTACAACAAAAACCCTGCTGAAATTATGATAATTTATTAAACAGGATGAAAATATTCAATTAAAGTAAAAAATGCTGTTCTTTTATGAGATGCCTGAATAATAAATGAAGTCAGGAACATTCGGGGTTCTATAACACAAGAAGCATCAATTTGCCAAACTTGTTGTCGTCTAAATAGTAAGATAAAGAAAAGAGTTCTCTCTAGCAGACATGAGTCTACAGTCGTATTTCTTCCATAGAGGTTAGAAATATTCAACAATCCAATCTTACTAGGCAAAGGTGGAATCATCCTAAAGTTTTTACAGGGGACTCATTGCACCTTCACACACCCACAAATACGCTTTCTTAATTAAAATAGAATGGACTTGTGTTGTTGTCTATGAAGCATTTGAAGAAATGGGAAGACGTCGAGAGTGAGAGCCCACTCTCAGAAATAATTTGTTGGGGTAACAGTCTGTCATGTAAATGCTAGTCTGAGTTTAAAATGTCAGAGGAGGTGAAGAGTTATAGACGACAGAATCAGTGGCAAAAAGGAATGCTAAAAGATGTGGGTCACAGACTGCTAAACTTGCCAGTGTTGTGATTACACTCTCTTTGCAAACTCTACCCCAGCAGCATGCTACAGATTGTTGTGCTGAGCAGGAAGCTAGCATTGGTCAGCCTCACCTGTTGGGACCTTTTTCTAGGAGTATTCTGAACTGTTTACAGTCATCAAAAGAGGCCAGCGCTGAGGGCTATAGCTGACTCTCAGTCTATAAGGATGTGTCCACCAAAGGAAGGCTGGGGACAAACACTAAAGCGATTGCTTGGGTGATAAGAGCACAAAAAACCAGCGACAGCTTCAGCAGGGGAGTATAAATGCCTTAACACACACGCGCGCACACACACTTCAACAGCCTCAAGAGCTGAAAAGAAACCATTGTTGGTGCTGGGAGTAAAATGCTAGATGCTCTCAAAGCCCGGGATGCACCAAGAAGAATGTTTCCCTGAGATCTTAAAGCTGTATTTCTTCAGTCATTTAAAAGCTGCTAAGATGGAGTTCCACAGGAATTAGCAGCCTTTGTATGTGTGCTTATAATATTTTGTGCTAGTTTTTTCAGTGTTTTATGACTTCACACTTAGTTAATTTTATTTTTATTTTAACATGCTAATATGGTTGTAATATTTCATTATACCTTTACTTTGTTTTTCTCTAATGACTAACGATGCTATTCTCTTTTCATGTAGTTTCTCACTGGGTCCTCTTTACTAAGATATCTGACTACAGTTTTGCGTACTCATCAAATGCATTATCCGTTTAGTCTTGAGTCTTTTGACTCTCCATGCAACATTCTAGATACAATGTTTTGGTCTAATACATGCACTGAAAATGTTTCCTTGGAGTTTATAGTCTGTCATTCCTCCTTTAACTGGCATATTTCTCTACAAAAAAGTTTTAATACTTTATTTCAGTTTATGACTTTCAGTATAAATTCCTAAGTGTAATCTAAGAATTCTTAGTGTAATCATAGATCCCAAATGTGTTCTATGAGTTTACATTTAAAGTGTATCATAACATTTGAAGTGAATGTCTTATAAATAACATATAGTTTTTTCTTCCATTCTGCCAAACTCTTAATTCACACATTAATACAGTTTATATTTAATATATTTATTGGTACATTATGGTTTACACCCAATATGCTTTGTTTTGTATTTATTGCTTTTATTTCTTTTGTATTCATTTGTTTTGCTTATTTTGTCTCCGTTTCTTATGTCTTTTTTTCTTTCCAGTGAATCAGTTTAATATTTTCTCAGGTTTTAAATTTAATTTATTATAGGAATATTGTTCATTCAGTTTTCTTAATGATCACTTCCACTATCCACGCAGGAGTGTGACTGATAAAACATCCTAGTGCTGTCCAGAAGGCTTCCTAGTCCTCTGGCTCTTACTGCCTTTCTGCCATCTCTTCCACAATGTTATCTGAGCCTTGGGTATAGGAGTTGTTGCATAGATGTTCTGTATGGACATTCCAAGGTCATTTCATCTCTGCACTTTGACCAGCTGTGATAATAGTCTCTGCCGCTGCACAATGAAGTTTCTTAGGTGAGGATGGAGAGAGGCACTTTTCTATGGTTGCCTTCATTATAATTTCTCTTGCTGTGAAAAGACACTATTACAATGGCAACTCTTAAAAGGAATACATTTAATTGGGGCTGGCTTGCAATTTCAGAGGTTTAGTTCATTATTGTCATGGTGAGAATCATGGTTTTGTGAAGGCAGCATCGTGCTTGAAAAGGAGCTGAGAGTTCTTCATCTAGATTGGTAGACAGCAGGAAGAGAATGCCACACTGGTCCTGGCTTGAGCATCTGAGACCTCAAAGCCTGCCCCTACTGAGAACACACCTTCCTCCAACAAGGCCATAGCTCCTAGTAGTGCCACTCTCTGTGGTCCTATGTGGGATGTTCTTATTCAAATCACAACAATGGATATAAGAATAAACACTTAGAAGGTGGTTGGATTCTGTATCAATTTGTTAAAAGAGGTAGGTTCTTCTCTAGGATCTATGGCCTCTCCATCAATAGATTTTTTTTGGATAATTTTATACTATTAACTATAACTTCCTTACAACTGAGTGAGTCTTGTATCCTATCACATAGATGTTGATTATCCTCAAGATCTTTGCGCCACTGAGCATATCTTTTTTAAGAATTATCTGTTATATGATTGTCTGTGTCAGTTTATACACATGTATGCAGGTACTCACAGAGGAAAAATTAGGGGATCCATTACTAAGAAACCTGAGCTTCAGGTGGCTATGAACTACCCAGGAGTCTAAGAACCAAGCTCATGTTTTCTTTAAGAGTATCAAGTGTTCTTAACTGTTGAGCCATCTCTCCAGCCCCACTGCTGGGCAACCTACTGAGGTGGTCATTATTGTTATGCGCACACTTTCTTCTGGTAAGGATTACTGATAATTTCTCTTCATTAGGAGCGTGCATATAACCTTCCAATAGTATGAGACCCTTCAGGAAGGAGTCTTCCAGATCAGTATAAATTTCCGGCCTTCAAGTCTTGTCACTGAAGTATGGTACTGTCTTCAGCAATAGGATCTTACCCTCAAGTTCTGGCATGTAACCAAGACCAGTGATAATAGCCAATATTGTTCAGAAGAGTCTCTGGGATCACAAGAAAGCAATTAGAATGGAGGTGTCTCTTGCCTGATATTGGGCATTTTGTTTGATACTCTGTACCCTCTAGGGGAATCATTATATGCCTATGTGGGGTAAATCTAATTAAACTATATATTTGTTTATATATATAATTTAATCATATATAGTTTAATATATACATATAATTTAATAATATAGATTTTAATATGTGTTATATAATTTTAAATTAAGCTTATAAAATAATGCCTTCCCCTATGGTTTTTCCAAATACTTTTGTAGTATGTATCCATCCCTCCTTTTCTAACTGACTTAACCATCATGTTCCTCCTCAGTTAAGTCTTCCCCACAGGTGTTTAATGGTTCTTTTCTGCTTTCTTGGTTTCTACATTTACTTCAGTTTATTCACTGAAACTTAAATATTCAGAACTAGGAACAACATATTAGAGAAAACATGTAGAATTTTTTCCCGGGTCTGGGTTACCTCATTCAGCATAACATTTTCTGGTTCTATCCATTTACCTGCAAATTCCATTATTTCATTTCTATCTGTAGCTGAATAGGATTCCAATGTGTATATATACCACATTTTCATTATTCATTTATTATTTGACCAGCATACAGGCTAATTCCATTTTCTAACTATTGTGAATAGAGCAGCAACCAACATGAAGTAGCAGGATGCACAGTAGGTTGAGAGTATGTCCACGAGGGATGTCTGCACTGATTTTCAGAGCAGTTGGACCGCTTTGCATTCCCATCAACAGTTAGTCAGTTTCCCCTTTATCCATATCAGCTGCACTTTTATTCTTTCTATTCTGTTTTTTTTGTATAAGCATGTGTGTGAGTTTATATATATTATATATATAATATATATATTATATATATATGTATTATATATATGAGTGTTTTTTCCTATATGTATGTTTACCACATGTGTTCCTGGTGTCCATGAAAGTTAGAAAAACATATTCCCTGGAACTGGGGTTATGGATAGTTCTGAGCCACGATTTGGGTGCTAGAACCTGAATCTAGGTCCTCTGCAATATCAACAATTACTCTTAACTAATGAGTTGTCTCACCAGCCATTCTGACCATGGTAAGATGAAATCTCAAAGTAGCTTTGATTTACATTCGCCTTATTGCTAAGAAGAATGAACATTTAAAAATATTCCTTAACACCTTTCATATCTAAAATCCATGTTTATGATATTGTTTTCTTGATATTATGTATGTCATTGCCTTGTATATGATGGAAAATAATTCTTTGCCATATATATGTGTGTGTGTATGTATATATGTACATATTTATATGGGTTCTATATATGAACACAGAGCTTTCAAGAGAAGAAAAGAGCTAAGGAGTATTTTTCAATATACTTAAAGATAGAACAGAACATATACACACATATGTACATTTATTGGGTGAATATATGTGTTTGTGTGTGTGTGTGCATGTGTGTGTGTGATAAAGATTCTTTCCTACTTGTGGGCTTGCTGTTCACTCAGTTAATTGTTCATTTTTCTGCACTGAACCTTTGTAGTTTCATGTCATCACATTTGTGAAGTGTTCGTTTGAATTTCTGAACAAGGAAAGTTCATGTTAGAAAGAATTTCCTGTGCCTTTGCTATGGGGTAGTTACTGCCCGTATTATCGTTGTATCATTTTAGAATTTCCGGCTTCACACCAAGGTCTTTGATCATTTGGATTTGAATATAGTTATATCAAATATCTCCTTTATATCCATTGAGCACCATAGCAATTGGTGTTAAAAGTTTCTGTATATAACTGGGAAATGTGAAGAGAACAGGACTTGGAGCACTCAGTCTCAAATCAGATGTTGATATCGAACTCCTCCCCTGAGGGCTCAGGGTCTATCTAAAAGAGCAGGCAGAAATATGGTCAAAGCCAAAGGTGGTGGATTGCACTAAGGAAACAGCATCTTCGGACACAATACGATTGACACACATAAGATAGCATGCACAAAACCTTTACAGGTTCAAACTGAACAAAATCCCAGCACTGAAAAGGAAACGTGGACATCCTTAATCAAGAACCTATTCACCATGGAGACTGCTGGGACAGGAAAATTAGTGTTGATCAATAGAGGTCAGAGTTTATCAACCATCCTCCAGGGCAGGCCCCATGCCAGGAGCAGTTGACCAATACAAAATAGACTGATTTTTTTGTTGTTGTTTGGTTGTTTATTCTTTTTATGTTGTTTTTGTTTTGTTTCCTCTGTCTCCCTCCTTTTGTGTGCACGTGTGTGTGCTCATGCATGTGTGTGTGCTCATGCATGTGTGTGTGTGTGTGTGTGTGTGTGTGTGTGTGTTTGAAAAAGAATGAGAGGGAAGGGGAGGGAGAGCAAGAAGTTGGGTGGGTAGGGAGTTTTATAGAATCTGGGCAGGCTTGGGGGAGGGGAACAATATGATCAAAATATATTATATGAAAATAAAGTAAATAAAAATATTTGTATGTAAGGAGTCAAATAGAATTTAGGGCAGTCATGAGAATTAGAACATTCATTCCTATTTGTGAAGTTCCAAGCCTTCTTATATTATAAATTTTGTTTTCTTGATGGAGCATCAGTGAGCCATTATATGAGGATCGTGATCCTACTAACAAATCATCCATTTCCTTCCACCTCAAATAGCTCAAGTTTCCTTTCATTTTAAAAATAATTTACATGTCTGATTTTAAAATTTGTCATTCAAATTCTTGAATATTTTCAGTACTTTCTCCTAGTCTTGCTAGTTTCTAGTGAGAAAACTGTTGTTATGAATGGGGATTTTACAAAGAAAGAGAGAGAGAGAGAGAGAGAGAGAGAGAGAGAGAAAAGAAACCACAACTTTCGTAGCATCGTAGCATGCTTTCAGGTTTTTTGCTTGTTTATTGAAGTTCTGTTCATTTATTTACAATGTGTGTTAGTGTGAATGCTCAGATTCACCATCCTGAAGATCCATACGGCTTATGAAGTCTATGAGGTCAGGTCACATCTTTTGCCAAACCTGGCCAGCATCACCCTTTCCTTTAGCACAAGTTCTCAGTCACACGGGGCTCTGCTCCTGAATGGGATGATGCAGCATGTAGCTTGTCACCGTTCTTTCATATATTGCTCACTGATTTCATTCATTTTCTTTATCCTCAGATATCATAAGTTATCTCAATTGACATCCACCGTCACCGTTTTCAGTAATCTCCGCCTACCACTGACCCATTCAACACGTTTCTAATCATATATTGTACTTGTAATTTAACACGATCTTGCTATTTCTTGTATGTACTGACTTTCCATATTCACAATCAATACATAGGAAGACCAATCTATAATGAAGAAATGATGGTTTTGACTCACAATTTTTCATGCTCTACCCCAGAATAAGCTGTCCCTTCTGCTTCAAGCATGTTATGAGGTAGCATATCACAGCAAGAAGACACAGAGAGCAAAGTCACCTGCGCCATGACCAGGACAGGAAATGAGAGAGAGCAGGGACTAGTATCCAGCAGTCCCCTGCAAAAGAACACTTTCAGTGATCGAAAGACATCCAAGTATGCTGCGCATCTCAAAGCTCCCCCACAGCCTCCCATTAGTGCCACTATGGGGACAAACTCTTTTACTACATGGGTCTTGTGGGGACATTTATGATCCAAACTGGAGAAATGCTCTTTTATAACTATTTCTTGGCTGAGGTTTTCGGATGTGTTATTTGTTCCAAGAGAATACATGATGGTTTTAGGAAGCATTTCTGTTGTAAAAGCCTTAAAATCCTAGCTGAGTAATTTCAACATGTGTGTCACTTTATGTTGTCATCCGTTCACTGCCTTTACTCGTTCACTCATGACTAATCTAGTTCTTAGTACAACTTGTGTTTTTTTATTGTTCCATATACATTTTCCACATTAAATTATAATATGCAAAAGCCTATTATATATTTTATTTTTACTTGTATGGCAAGTATTTTACTTTTGAAGTAGAACAAGAGACCTAGGAAATTATTTGCCCAATGTGTCCACCCAACACCACTTAGACAAGAGAAAAGTACTCATGCTACCTCATTTTAAGAAAGTCTTTGGTTATTTCCATCTTTGGTTTCATGAAATGTGAAAATGATAATATGTTTGTGCAATTTTATTATTGTTTTTAATATTATTATTATTAATTATTATTATTATTATTTGAGACAGGGTTTCTCTGTAGCTTTGGAGTCTGTCCTGGAACGAGCTCTTATAGACCAAGCTGGCCTCGAACTCACAGAGATCCACCTGTCTCTGCCTCCCAAGTGCTGGAAGTAAAGGCATGCACCACCACCGTCTGGTATGTTTGTGCATTTTAATGTAAATAAAATACATGATTTAATTTTAATAATGTTAGCCAATTCTTGTAAATGCTTAAATCTAACCAGTTGTCTGACCCAGGTTAGTAACTGTGAGCTGAGTGAGCCTGTGTTAGGAAAGTGGCAATGGCCACCATGGTGACTTATCTCTATGCTCTTACCTCCTCGTCATATAAAGTTACTGAGACCAGACCACTCTCTTTGCCATGGTAATGTCCTAGATATTAAGGAAAGCATATACAGCCTGTCACTTGAGACAAGTGCTGGTGTTTGATCTTCCTTTTCGGGGTTTAATAAAGACATGGAAGTATGGGTTGTCTTTTTAACTCTAGTGATACTTTTCAGCACGCATAATTATAGGCTTTTCAATCTGAAGATGCTGCTGTTCCCATAAAGTGTAAAACTATCTCGGTGTCTTGGTGAAGTAAATAAATTCTGGGGCTCTTTCATAAAATGTAATTATGAAGTAGTTCATGCTAAATCCAATTCAATATTCATTTTCCCTCAAGGCTTTATGGCCGTCTGTGGTTAGAGCAAGGAATTCATGATTCCTCAAATTCTGATAAGGAGCTGAGAAAATAAATCAGTGGGTAAAGTGCTTGCTCCTCATGAAGGATGACTTGAGCTGAGATCCTCAACACTCACATTAAAATCCAGGCATGGCAGTATGTATCAGTATCCCCAAGGCTAGAAGATAGAAACAGAAAGATCCCAAGAATTTCCTGGACAGTCTGTCTAGCAAAACCATCCAGCTCCAGGTTTGGTGAGTGATGCTGTCTCAATTCATAAGGTGGAGAGCAATAGAGAAGAACATCCCAAAATCAACTCTCGTCTCCACACGTGCCTCAATGGGTATACAGAAACCCTATTACACACACACACACACACACACTCACTGCTGTTCATCTCCAATATGAGAGCACTTGTGTTCACTTGAACATTATAGAACATTATTCTTTCTCTAACCTTTTAGATGATCATATCTAATCCATCAGAATAATCACAATGTGATTATTTAAAAATCAACTGATGAGTATAAACACATCATTATACCTTAAGAGCATCCTTTTCTTTAACATTTAGTATAAATTAGTATGGATGTGTCCTCATACTGCCCTTCAATGCACAGGTGGAAAGGATTATAAACAGCATGCATTCTTATGCATTGCCCAAGACCATTAAAGTTCCATTTGGAAAATCCTTCATAAACACTGCTTGCAATTTTTAGAAACTTTGTTTAGAAATGTGAAGATGGAGTGTTTTCTAATTCTATTCATAACACAAATGGAGAAAGGTATTAACAATAATAGGGAAAGGAGTTATAAGAAATAGGTATAGATAAACATTAACCATGAAAGGAAGTACCAAAATAGCAATTCATGCTAGCATATTAGCTATTTTTCTCATCACTGTGACAAAATATCTGATAAAAGCAAGAGAGGAATTTACTTTGGTTCACTGTTTCAGTTTATCACAGCAGAGGAGAAAGGGCTTTGTTAGTGGTGACAGAATTCGGAATGATGGCTTGTCTACATGGTAGTAGACTGAAAACAGAAAGCTCAGAGACAGTGTAATTCTCAGTGGCCTACTCCTAGGAACCTATTTCAATCAGGCCAATCCTTCTAGAGGTTCCTGAGCATTCAAAATAGTGCTACAAGCCAGAGACTGAACATTAAAAACATGATCCCTTAGAGGACACTTCTAATTCAAGCCAAGACTATCCTAACTTCAAAGGGACTATGGAACCCTTATATTGTGAAATTCATAATCACAAAAATTTTAAAATCATTCAGATATTCCAAAGTCTTTTCTGAGGTTCAAGGAAAAAAACAGTCTCAGCTGTGAGCCTTTGTAAAGTCAAAAAGAAAATTACATACTTCACACTTCCAATATACAATGGCACAGGATTAGAATCTGCCTACAAAAGGAAGAACAGGAGGAAAGCAAGGAAAAATCGAACCAAAACAATACTGGATCCCAGTGACAGATATTAAATTCCATGACACCATGAGAGACATCCAGACATAGAGTGGCATAATGTGAATTCCAACAGGCTTTAGTAGCTGTGCTTCTATGATCTTGCCACTTGCAGCTCATGTGAGATCACTCTGGAGCCAAAAAGAGCTCCTGCAACTTCCTGTGACAGAAACTGCATATTTACTGTGTCCCTATATTAAGGATTTATATGGAAATTTAGGCTTCACCATTAAAACTTTATGTAAAGCCTATTCAGAGGTCCCTTTTCAGGGAATCCATTCCTGCAGAATTTATCTAACCTCTCAAAGATTATCTTGGGGTTTTGTTGCAAATTTCTTTGACTCCATAACCTGAATTCAGCATGTCTGCAGATTCTGAACACATAAATGACATTAAATATTTGTGCCCACTCAAGATGCAGCTGGATGTCACTGAAGCATAGCTACAGTAGCCTTTATATGCCTGGATTCTTAAACCTGGGAAAATGTTTCCCCTCGGTGTAGCATTTCTATTGAGATACCTTTTCAAATTTTTAAGAGACTTTTATTTTGTTTTCTAATGGGATTGCATTTTTATATCCTGCATTCATTGAGGGCATAGTCAGGTTCTTCAGGAACCATTCTTATTGGTCTATTGTCCAGTACAATTGCATAGTTCTCTTTAATGACTTTTTACCTCTAAAAATTCTATTGCTTTATTATTGTTTGCTGTGCCTACACTTCTCACTGCAATAAGGCTTCCTTCTTCACCTATCTCTGTGTTTGTCTTTTGGCTCTGCCTTTTGTCCAGTAGTATGGATACCACTTGTTTGTTCCCAGCCACTTAGCCTCAAAATAATCACACAGAAACCATTTTATTTAAATCACTGCTTGGCCCATTAGCTCTAGCTTCTTATTTGCTAACTCTTGCATATTATTTAACCCAGCTCCATTAATCTGTGTATCATCACGAGGCTGTGGCTTACCAGCTAAAGTTCTGGCATCCTTCTCTGGCAGAGCTACATGACTTCTCTCTGACTCTTCCTCCTTTCTCCCAGCATTCCATTTAGTTTTCCCCACCTACCTCTGTTCCCCTATAACTCTGCTATAGGTGAAAAGCAGTTACTTTATTAACCAGTGGTATTTACTGCATATGGAGGGGAATCCCAAATCCATGTTCTGTTTTTTTATGGCATATCTGGCTAAAATAAGTAAGTAGTAAATTATATCTCAGCTTGAATATTGTCTTCTGTTGAAATTTTTTCACCAAGTTAACTAGCCCTTTAGTTTTGAGTTCATCTTCATTTCTTAAAAATGAAGAAATAAAGAAGAAAAATACAACTCCAATGCAAGCACATATAAACCCACAACAAAAAGACAGCATGGTAAAAGTGAAAAAACAGAACATGCATCAATAAAACAGAAAACAGTCCAGAAATATGTTCACAATGCTATAATTTACTGATTTTTAAAAAAGGGAGTATATAGCTAGAACCTTTTAAATATGGAAGCAGAAAATTATCCCAATATACTCAGAGCAAGTGACTGGACTTGACCCACATCATATCAACTTAAGATGGACCAGATAGCATAATGTAAGACAGATAAAAAGCTAAAGGAAAATAAAGCAGAAAGTCGATGTAATTTCAGGAAAGTTGTGAATTTTTACTCAGTTCTTAATGGGGAGGTTAACCAAACATAATTAGAAAAGAAAACAGTGAACCTCAAGCCCATCATCATTACAAATGAATAAACATGAAAAGTAGATGAAAACAAAAGGTCTAATCTGTTTTACTTTGTGAAAATTTGAGAAGACAGATGTGTCTGGTTTATGTTAAGTCAAAGATGAAATCTCTGCATGGAAATATATTTCTTGTATTTCCTGGAAGTTTTTCTTGGAGGAATAAGCATAAGAATAATTCTTACAATAAGTTTAGAATCTGCAAATGCTAAAAAAATAAATATGTAAACTAGAGATAACTTGTTCAGTTTTTTTTGTCTATTAAAGAGAAATCATAGTTTCCAAACACAGAGAACCCAAACAGCCTTGTGATGCAGGCTAATCCAAAGAACCGGCATATTTTATGTTTTCTCATAGATACACAGAGAGATACTGTAATAAAGACCTGTAGGTATGTGACTGGATCACACTCACACACGCACGCACGCACGCACGCACTCCTTCTTTTACCCACTGGAAGGGCCTACAGAAATGACACGCTAGGAACAGTGGCAGTGACCACCTAGGCTTTGACTTACAAATATTTCTCTTCAGTAAATTAATAATGACAACAATATCAACAACAGTTTCAGTACAGGATAAGGAAAAATGTTATGTGGGCTTGAGCATCTTATATTGTAAATGGAATACTACACAAAGTATGTAAGAACTTAGGATATTTTTAAATACTAAATTACAATGTCATACTAAATCTTGATAGTCAAATGACTGTACCTGACATCAACTAAGAAATAAGCTTCTGGATACCCCTGAGAGGGTTTTCTTTGATTACAATATTTGGAGTAGGAACATCTACATTAAATATGGGTAGCATCTTCCAGTATCGCAACAGAGAAAAAAAAATAGGTTTCAGGGGAAAACCTTTGCTCCTACTTCATTACCATCACATCTCAGCTTGCTGATAAGTTTATCTATCCTGTCCTTCCTGCTGCTTTGCTTTCCTTGGTGACACCAGAATTCAGTGCCATCGGGTTCTTAATATGAAGTGAAACCAGTGGTCTCTGGTAATCTTCATCATCATGAAGATAATGAGGCAATCAAGCTCGTGGACTGAGCAGATACCTGGTTCTCAGCTTTTTCATTGTGAGCAGAGCCATTGTTGGACAACTAGGCTGTATCAAGTCAGCTACACTAATGAATCCTTTTATAGTGTATATTTGTTCTATCAGTTGTGCTCATGTATGGGACCTAGCTAGTACAGAGAGTGTGACAGACAACTAGACAATGAAATAAATACCTGGCATTCTGCAAAACACAAATCTCTACACACAAATAAAGGAGGCAGAGGAGGCAAGTCTTTCTTGTGCAATATTTCTAAGAGATAAATATAAAAGGATAAGGGGAGAGAAAATTGCCATCGGAAGACCATTGTAACAGGTGACATAAGCAAGACCCTTAGATAAATGGCAGAAGTCAAGTACTAACATTGAGGAGGAAATTATTTTTAAGGCTCAAATAATCTCTATGAAAATATTTCTTAATTAAAAAGGGGAAAACAGTTACTGAGGTTTGGAAGCACAAAAGACATTAACTCAAGATTAAATGGACACCAACATTGTGGACTCTGCTTGAACACAGTTAAATGCAAGTTATCTGGGAGGGAGAATTGTCCCCAAAGCACATCCTTAATAACATTTTAAGAAAAGATCAAACAAACACAAAGTGTCAGCAGTCTCCAAAACCGTGATCAGCACAACAGTACCAAAACTTACCATGGTCAAAAAAGATCAAATGTCTGTTGATGACAAACTAAAGAAGACCATGGTTTCAATGAAAGATGTCCCCATATGCTCTGGCATTTGAAGACCTGGCCCCAGTAGGCGGTGCTATCTGAGGAGGATTAGGAGGTGCAGCCTTGCAGGGGAAGCTTGAAGTTGGAGGAATGCTCTGAGAACTTAAAGCCTCACTCAAGTTATGTTTTGTTCTTTCACCTTTGTGTTTTACACTGAGGATGGGATATCTCACTTCCCTGCTCTGGTTGTCACAGGGAGTAGGCAAAGAGATAGGGGGCATTTCAGGGTTAGGGAGAAATCTGATAATAGGGAAAACCCCAAGAACCCATAAGGATGACCCCAATTAAGACTCCTCGAAATAGTAGAGAGGGCGCCTGAACTGGCTCTCTCCTCTAGCAGATTGGTGACTTCCCTAATTGCCATCAGAGATAGTCTACCCAGGAACTAATAGAAATAGAGGCCAAGGTCCACAGACAAATGCTGTATTGAGCCCTGAGAGTCTTGTGGAAGAAAAGGAGAAGGGATTGTATGAGCAGGGATCGGAATGGGAGAAGCCACAGAGACAGCTTGTTGAAGCTCATGGACACTGGAACAACAATTAGGGAGACTGCATGGGACCGACCTAGGCTCTCTGCATGTTTATGACAATCTTATAGGTTGGTCTCTTAGTAAGGCTTCTAATAGTGAAAGAAGGACTTCTCCTTGGCGTTTAGTTGGCTTTTGCTAACTTGTTCCCCATGCTGTATTACCTCAATATAAGGATAGGAGCTGTTTCCTGCCCCCACTTTATGTGCCATGCTCTGGGCAAGACCATGGGAGGTCTGCCCCTTCCTGAATGGAGATGGAGGAAGAAAGGATGGGGAGGGGGTAGATGGAAAGGGGACAGGATGGGAAGAGAGGAGGAAGGAGAAACTGGTTGGTATGTAAAATACATTTTAAAAAATTATTTAAATAATTTTAAAAAAGACCACATCCAGTGGTAGAAACTCAAATAAAGTCACAGTTTACTTGTGCATTGGAGGTATTCTTAGACCACTGATAAACTGAATGAGACATATATGAAAAGTTCCTCTCATTTCTTAACTCTTCCGTAAACCTAAATTTCAAGTGAGTTTTAGAAGTTACCTACTATGTGCCCCATGATACTCTTCTAAATCCCAATAGAAAGACACCATATTCCTGACCATAAAGTGGTACAGCATTCCCCTTTACCTTCAGACATATTTTTGAAATAACTGTCATTAGTGATGGAAAATGACAATATTAAATAGCTCAATTATTCTTTAATCTCAAAACAACATTGGATGAAAAATTCTCTAAAGAAAGTTTAAGTAAAGTATTATTCTTTTATGTAGGCCATTGAGTCTTTACTCTTTATGATTAAATTAATCCAGTAGAAAACAATGTCAAGCCTGGGAGGAAATTCTGAAGTATCCTTTATTCTGAGTGCTCACTTCTCACACTCCACAGTAGCACCTGGGATGAGAGTTAAAGAGAAATTTAGTTCACATTCGAGGGAATGGAACTACCAAGGCTTGCTTGCAGCTGCTATTGAGGGAGGAAACCTCCCTTCCCCAGCACCGAGTCTAGACTCTTTTTGATCATCCTCTATTTACCACCCAAGCAATAAATTTTGCATGCTATTTTAAGGACATGAGGTTATTTGTTTTTTTCTGAAAATAATAAAATTTGTAATTAATTTTGAATTTAATCATTAAAGAACAAGAGAAATGTTCCATGAAGTTCCCTTGAGTGGTTCTCTGATGGTTTTGAGTGTCAGAGACTTCATTGAGTTAAAGCTCAGTCAGAACAGATGAAGTGCTGTTCAGCTTAAGTAATTACCTTCCAGAGCTCTACAGTCTTAGCCGTGGACACAAAACCAGGCCTTGGTATTAGAGTACGGATTACCCCTGTCTGTTTGATCCATTTAAAGGATAATAGCCAGACTGAGGACTGATTGTGAGGAGGGGACAGAGAAATCAGGTCAGAGAGAAACACTGGCCTGATAGAACCAACTTCCAGAAAATTTGAAGCTTGGGTCTTTTGTCAATGTTGGAGATCAAAACAAGAGGTGAGGACTGGATGAAGAAAGAAACAAACAATTAAAGAAACAGCTGCTTCCATCTCTTCACCACTGGCAGCTCCAGGTCCGTGGGGCTTGATGAGTTCTGTACTCAATATGGCTTCCCAAAGCAGAAACAAAGCAAAACAATCACCACAGATCTATTTTCCTTGAAATATTTTCAGTGCAAAGAAATTCAGGACCCACTTATCTCAAATACTGAACTAAAGGCCTTGCATCCTTTGCAGTTAGCAAGAGCCCTCGGTCATACAGAAGTAAGGACTGGAAAGTCCTGCCTACAAGACCTGTTGGGCAACCTGAACCTGAAAAACAATAGTTACAACAGATGTTTCTTTCAGAGGCCCTGTGTTTGATCTTCTAAACCATGCTTACTACCAGGGTCTTGGAAAAGGGTCAGGCGGTGTATAATTTAAGGAGAAAATGTGGAAACAGGAAAATCCCATGGTACTCTAAAACAACTGCTCCAATTCCAATGATCTTAATGTTGGATTTGGTTACAGCAAATGACTTTTATTCTGAGCTTCAGTTTTCAGATGAGGGCAGGGAGAACTTAGGTAAGTGGGGAGACAGAACAGAATTCTGGGAGAAAGAAAGCAAAGAGCACGAGAACCGCCATGGAGCTGCCACGTCAGACATGCTTAATCTTTCCCGGTAAACCACGACCTCGTGGTAACATACAGATTATTAGAAATGGGTTAAATAAAGATTTGAGAATTAGTCAAATAAGAGGCTAGAACTAATGGGCCAGGCAGTGTTTAAATGAATATGGTTTGTGTGTGGTTATTTCGGGGGTGAAACTAGCCGGATGGCTGGAAAGAACAAGAAGCCCGCTTCTCCTACAAGTTGTAGTTTTCTATTATATGTACTGATATCTAAATAAGTTCACACCTTCATTTCCTGATTTTTAGGGAAACCACCATGATATAAAATTCAAGCTGGCAAATATCAGGTCTTCGGGCTGAGGGGTATATGGACATGTGTGCCCATGGTTAGTATGATTTGTCTTCATTAGGGAATATGCATGGAATCAATATGACTTGTCATGAAAAGCAAAGATATTTATATAAAAAAAATGAACTTTATGGTCATTGTTTGGAAGAAAGTCAAGCCATGAAATAAAATAGTACCTATCTTCTTATTGACCATTCACAACCACTGGACACATGAATTATAAATGAGGAAACAACATGATTTTACTTAATAGAAGCTAGAGCCATATCAAGCTGCATGCTCACAAAGAAGCACAATCCTCCCTGACAGCAGCAGTAACCGTGTGAAATACAGTGGGCAGCTTCAGCTTTACTTTCACAGGTCCACACCTCAAATCCACTGTTACGTGTGTGCTATTTTCATCCCAAATCCTTAAAAGAATTCTTGCTCCTCTTAAGTGACTCTCAAAACACCGTCCACTGCACTGTGAAGCCGTGGAAAGTAGTCACTCTGTAGTCATCTGGCTTTTACTAACTGAAATGAGATCCCAGGAGAAAACTCCCTTATACTCAAGAACAGTTTCCTTCTTGAACTTAACTTACAATGAGATGATCAAAATAAAGGCGATTGTGAAAAAATAAAATGTTCTAAGGAGCAAGATATTCTCTATGAAATAGACTCCTCAAAGAATGATGGATTTCCAGAGATTTGCCCATCTAGGGCACTTGTGTGAAAAATGGTGCTTTGTTAAAAGATGCAAAACTTTGTTAGCTAAATTTGTCATTCTATGCTATTGCTGTGTATGTGCCATCTGGCTTTTTTCCCTTTGTTTTCTACTTGGAATTAAATTGGAAGAAGTGTGTTTTAAACGTGGCCAAGTTTGTCAGACTGCATCCATTTGTATTGTTTCTGTTTTTACAGAGTTTGTTCCTTATTTAATGGTGAGCAGATATAACTAATTTTGAATAAAGAATAAAGGATTTAGTCACCTTTAATGTTTGATCTAAAAAAAACCCTTTTATATGGTGCATAAAGATTACATTTAATAAGTTTTCCCTTAGGTGTCAATTATTTTAAGTCCAGATTTCACTTATTTCTATAAGAATGCAGTGGTTATTTAGACCACGGATACCTTTCTACAGATCAAAGGCCTTTAGAAGCCTGATGTATGAAGTGGAAGTCCTTTTACAATGGTTTTTGAGAAGATCTTTGCAAATCAAAGGCAGCAGAGCCCACTACTGGCATAATTGTTGAGGCTTTTCTCCAGTCAAGTAATTGGATGTTGCTTGGAGCTAAACTTCTTATACGATAAAAGCAAAGTCTCGGAACATAAATAATATAAATTTTAGATAGCTTCCTAAATGTAGAATTTCAATGCAATAGAGTGTTGTGGTCAGACTCAAGGTCAACACTTGGATCCTCTAGCACACAATGGCATATTGAAGTCACACTTTTGAAAATCTGTCTTCCCCCTAGTCATCAATGGACTTGGCTGGCAGTAAGCTTGCCAAGAGAGGAAAGGCCCACCAAAGGGAGCACTAAACAATGGTTCGGGAAAGACATGGCTGTCTCTTAATCACATTCACAGTGTTTTACCAATAGCAATCAGCAAAAGTTTAATGAGTAGCAATAATTGCTTGTTATCCTTCCACGGAGAAAAGTGACAGAGGGACAGGCTTTACATGTAATGTCTTTGAATACAAGTGCATTAGCTTTTAGTGGTTGATGTAAAAGTTACCATAAGCTGGGTGCTTAAAGCAGCATGAATTTACCTACTTGTAGCCCCAGGGGCTCCAAGTTTAAATTTCTGCTGTTGCTCTGAGATCAAGGTATTAGTAGGACTATGCTCCCATCTGAGGCCTTCACTTTCTGCCGGGTTCCTTATGGCCCCATACACTCTCTACTTCTGTGCCCTCCTTGCCTTATTCTGCTATTCTCTGCCTATAAGTTCCTTCAACCTCCATCTTATGGGCTAGAGGTAACAGCATCTATAGCTCCATGAGCCATAATACCGTCTCGATTTTAAAGTCACAATCATATCATATCTGAAAAAAAAAACTGTGGGGCCTACAAGGTGACACTCATAGATTTCAAAGGACCACAGGAAAAACAAAATACTTGAAATTTATAATTAGGAGTTGATATTTGGGATTTGAAAACCATTCATCAAGACATAATCAATAATTACCAGAAGGTTATACATAGATATTGATAAAACCAACTTCCAATAATTTGAGGGGTGATACTCTCTTATTCCAGTGTTCTTAGGGTACGAAAAGTGAAGAAAATAAACTCAAAAGAAAAAATAATGAACAAAAAAAACATTATAAGCAAGGTTTGTAAAATAAATAAACAAAAAATAGCACACACAGGATTTCAGTATAGTAAAATTGTCCAAATAGTGCAAATTCAGACTTATAACTAAGTTATCCTCAAATTTACAATACAATACAGAATATTTTTAACTATTGCACATGTTTTATGACATGACTATCACTTGGATTTCTGTAAACAACAAAATGAATAGATATAATATGTCTAAATAAATAAAAGTAGAGTTGCAATTATGAAGAAGAAATTATCAAAATGATGTTTAAAACCTATTAAAAGAGTGAAATTTTAAAATAAAACAATTATAAACTAAATATTTTGGGTGTGAATAGGTTTATAACTAGGGTAAGTAGACCACAGTGGTTAACACTGCACCAAAGACACTTTCACACTATCTCAGACACTTCCTGAATACCTTTAAACATTTCTCACTGGCTAATTTAGTCTTTATCAACTGTTAGGTATGTGTATATGTGTCTGCTTAAATTTGAAAACTCTAGTCAGCAGAAAGGATTGAAACTGCACCAGTGTATCTGCAGAAGTCCCTTGCTCTCCACCACGTAACCATATTGACCTGAATCTGAACAAACCAATCATATGAAGAAACAAGAGACCAGAAATATAGCAATGTGGAGCACCAGACAGGACCCAGCTAATTACACACACCTTCCTGCCCTTTCATAAGGAAAACTACAGAGAGGGCAGGGGAAACACAACAAAACAATAACACTGGAAGTGAGCTCTGACCATGAAGTAAGAAAAACAAGTCAGGTGGGTGAACTGTCATATGACTCATACAACAAACATTAAGAGCATCAGTCAATAAAAATAGTGTCTACTTCGTGGTGCAAACAAACAAAAAGAGAGGAAATATTTATTAAAAATACTTCACATGATAAAAATCTCTGGCATAAATAAGACAAAATGCTTAGGATATATATATATATATATATATATATATATATATATATATATATATATATATATATTTCAAGAAAAGAAATATGCCTATATTTATAAAAGAATTACCAAAGGAGAAGAAGGAAGAGATGGAGGGCAAAGGAGAGGGAGAAAGATGGGGTAGGAGGAGGAAAATAAGAGGGAGGAAAGGAGAGAAGATGGATCAGGATGAGGAGAAGGGAGGAGCAAAAAAGAATGAAGAAGGTGATAGGAAGGAGGAGGGAGGAGAAGAAGAGAAAGAAAATGAGGAGGATAGAAGTGGAGGGAGGAAAAGGGAGGACATGGTTAAATAAGAGGAAGGAAAAGGAAAGTGAGAGAAGGAGGAGCAGGGAGGAGTAAGAGGAAGATGAGAGGATAGACAGACAGAGAGATAGAAAGAGAGTGGGGGGACAGAAGGAGGAAAAGAATGAGAGGAAAAGGAAGGCCAGGAGGAGTGGATCAGCAGCCACAGCAGTAGCAAAAAACTAAACACTACAATCAGTGAATTAAATCAAGAAAATGTTCTTGAACTAAAAACTGGTAAGCCACCACCCTAATCCAGTCAGGAAACAATTGCATCTTACAAAAATTTATTCCACATTTTACAAAAGTAAAGTACATTGATGCAACAAAAAGTTAGAATTAAGTATTGTGGGTAATGAATCTAAATCCCTATTTAGATTCGTACCTGGGTTATGTAAACTGGATGAAAAGTAGTAACTAACCTAAAATTTAGAAGAACATTCTTTTTGCCTCCAAGAGAGAAGAGAAAAAGTACAGGCTGTCCTGGGGGTATTTCCTACCTTCAAGGTTTCCTTAGCAGGACATAATCAAAGCCAAGATTGCTTCAGGAAGATCTTTACCTCAGGAAAGTAAATTCCTAGTCATTTGCATTAATGTCCATGAACGAACAAAAGCAAATGAGAAAGAAGTTGGTGACAACAGCTGTTGGGTCTTATCTAGCACCTACCTACGTGTCTTATGGGGGGTACATCTAGTAAAATAGTCAACACAGCAGGGAGACCATGGGTGAAGATGCTGGGAGAGACATAAAATGTATATCCCGTGAACTAATGACAGAAAACCCCAAATCTGAGTGAGGAACTGAATATAGAACCCACAATACCAAAGAACAACCAATTAGTTGAACAACAAGATACTGTCACTGAGAAACAGAACAATCAACTGTCAAAGTAAAGAGAAAATTTTAAGAGAACAATAAACTCAACTTGGCACATGTAAAGGAATCTAAATAAGACTATTGGATTTCTTAATAAATTTCAAAACTTAGAGAGATGAAATTTACAATGTGCAAAAAGAAAGAAGCCTCTGTTTTGACTAATATAAATTGACATATTTTTTTTCTGAAATAAAATTCTTTGTCTTTCCCAGCCAAACAAAAGGTTAATTAGGTTGATCACAGCTAGGCTTGCGACCAGGCCCTATAAGAAACGGTTGAAGCAATTCTCCAGATTGAAGTGAATTTCTCTAAAAATTTATACAAACATACCTAAAGCATCGATTTACGTGGCAGTGTAAATATATATTTCTACAAGTTAGCATTGCTGGGTAGTAAGAATTTAGTTTCAATTTTAATATAAATATTAAACACTAATTGCTTTTGATGCAGTATTAGCTCCTGTATTCTCTGCATTGTGCCCTCTCACATTTGCTTGGCACCTGGAACTCAACTACCTCAACTGCAGCCACTGGGTCTCATTCTAGAAATTTTGAATTTTGAAGAACTTTTTGTTGTTTCCCCCCATTTTAATCAAACTATTGCTTTTAAAGCCCTTTTAGTCATATGGTAGTAAATGAGCCCGGAATATTAATAAACTTCTAGCTAGAGGACGTGAACTCTGCATCTCTGTGTCCATAGAGCACCCTTAGCTGATGTTATGAGAGATGCCTACACCGCTCTCACTATGAAGATGATAGGGACAAAACTTCAAGCATCCTAATTTCAACTAACTGATTCTTCTCCTTTGAATCCCCCCCCCCAAAAAAAACTCCATCCTTCACTGTCTATTGTTCGTTCTCTCACACGTCTGTTAATGTCATTTGTTGTCTTATTTCCTGGAGAGATACATCACCAAGGGCTATACACCCTAGATAGGGTACTGATGACAGAACGAAGTAACAGCGCCAGAATCTTTAGTAAACCAACAAGTTTACTGGGGTCACCTACAGGCAAATGGGTGAGAGATCACTTGTAAGAGCACAGATGACTCAAAGGCAGCAACATCTCTGCCAAGCCATCCACTATGGGCAATGACTCCCAAAAGCAGTAATCCTGGATTGCACTGAATGCCATGCAGGCTGCTTACCAGATCAGAGACTCTCTTTGATGTGCCTCAGCTAATCTGAATGTATCTTCTGGGCAGCTTGACTTACCTGCTCCTCTTCCAGGCACCTCAGCTGGCCTACAACTACTTAGTGGCCCTCACTGCTCATACACCCTTGGGTATGGAGGGGCCATACATATAGGGCAAATTTTATGAACTTCCTCTGAATATTTTACTTCCTGAGACTTTAGGAGCTTCCTTTAGAGTTTCCTGAGCGTTAATGAGCCTCTTTTAGAACTTATGGGATCTTAAATAATTCCAGAGAAAACCACTACATATAACACTATACCAATTTATATTGGGTAAAGAACCAGTCAGTGAGTATAAAACAGAAAAAAAAAAAAAGAAGCAGACCTTTCTTTTCTCCATGTTTGAGGTGGGTGTGTAGAATTTCCTTAGCTGTTATTTTGACAATGGAGAGGTACTTATTACTTGTTGTGTTTGGCTTGGGGGCTACAATAGGGAAATGCCTATTGATAATATGTTATTTTCACTTTCTTGCTGGGCAGAAGCAGAATGTGGAAAAATAAAAATCAGAGGCATGAAAGGGCTGATAGCAGAAGAGTCATAAATATACATGATGTCCTAGATAATGATTGGGTTTCCGATAGGAACACTGTGATCTCTGTGAGGGGCATATCAGACATGAAATAGAGATGCTAGAGCCAAAACCTAGTAGATCTATGAGGTATGCGGGAATGAACTGGGCATGAAACATACTGATTTTTTTCTGTATCTCAAATTTCATTGTATTTTTAAATTTTTAAATTAAATTTAATTGATAAATGAAATTACAAATGGACATATTGGTGACATCCTATGTTTAATCCATGTATGAATAACATAATATTTATGTCAAGTTAGACACACCTGTGACCTTTACTATTTTTTGTTCATTTATGTTGAGACCTTTAAAGACTCTTTCTTGTAGCTTTGTGAAGTATACAGTATGCTAAGGTCCTCTTAAGCCACCCTACTGTATAACAGCCATCAGAACTTCCTACTTACCTAACCAACTGGACTAGGATTTTCTTATCTCATAATCTATGAACATGGCTATGCTTTGCCCATCTCATCTCCTTCATCACTACTCAGCCTCTAATCACTCTCATTTTATTCTCAAGTGTTAGCAAATAAAACAGCGCACTTTAAAAATAGGAGAGAAAGATAAGACCCATAATGTGATTATGTATGATGTGTAATTTACTAAGCTACTAGCACTGTGGCTATGGAAAGTGCATGTTTTTTAATATCATGAGGAGGTAGGAAAACAAACGGACTGCTGATTCATCAAAAGGAGTTAGACAGGTGGATAGGAACATGATCTAGGAAAAAGTTATGCTTATTCAAAAACTTAGAGCTATGTAAACATGTTGTAGATTTTAAGCTACCAGCAATTTTATAAGGCTGGATAAGGATATGTGTTTGAAGGATGTTAAATAATATTCCTCTTTCTAGGTCACCTATAAACAAGGAAAGACATAATATCTTTTATATATCCAAGAAGATCATTAATACATAGTTTCATGAATTTTAAATCCCATTCATGACCTCAGAAGAAAGACAAGAGACTGCAGTAACAAGAGTTTCTAGACACAAATCCAAACTATGTTCCAACATCCTCAAAGTCACAGTGTTTCAATAAGATTAGCACTAACTCATGGACACATTCTGATAGTCACAGAGTACAGCAGACTAAGGAACAGAAGGGTAGAGTAGATACCCAATTCAGGAAAAGTAAAGAGAAACTTTGACTAGGTTCAATAAATTATAGAAAATAAAGACAGATTTTTTTTTTATTACAGAGTAGAGGAGATAAAGCTGGAAGTCATGATTCTAATGCGGAGAAATGGGGTGTCTCATCTTGAATAAATAATGGATGAGATATAAAAGAAATTTTCCTATGGAAATGAGCCAACAAAAATTTATAGCAATGCTTTGAAAAAGTAAAAAATATTGAGAGAAAGGGGTGCTTCATTTGGTTTGCTACAATTCCCCCCAAATCCACAAAGTTACAAACAATTTTGTCAAAATTATAACCCACTTTGTTTAATGTCAAAAAGATAAATGAGTTTTCACAACATACGCATTCTATTAAATAGCATAGTACTCGCACAAATCTGTAAATAGCTTTTGCCACATAACAATACCAGAGGAAAGAGCAGGAGAGTGACGGCTAGTGTGTTTTTCTTGATATTACAAAATATTTGGAGAAGGTTGAAGCCATTCAGTGATAGCACAGTAAAGTTTGGCAAACTTTTCCACGTCTTAGAGTAACATTATAAAACAATGACTAGATAAAACTATGTCATCAGGATGTGTGGTCTCTTTGCTGTGCACAGCAACCACAATGCACACATGTGGAGAGCAAGATAAGGTCTCATTGTGGGCAAAATCCAAACCTATGTCAGCCTCTTAGGGTCACAGAATCATTGTGGTTTCACCACAATTCTCTGAGGAAGCTGTCTTCTCAATAGGTGCCATTAAAATCCAATCAAGTAATTCTACTAAGCAAATGTGTCTGTTCTAATTGTTGAGCCAATTATAGCACATGGGATTTTCACATAAGACTATAAACAGACTTCGTTCCATAGATACCAAGGCTATGGCAGTGCCAAAGCAGTGAGGCTTATATCTTGGTATCCAACCTCTTGAAGCTTTGCTTTGAAATGATAATGGTGATCAGGTAAATCTAACTGCTTCTCTATCGCAGTACATGTCATTCATCTACAACAAATTATTCTATTGACACATTGCTAAGTCTCTGGCTAGGAAAGTAGTCACCTTGAATTATACAGGGGATCAGTATAACAAATATGCACAACCGACCCCTCTGTGTGACTAACTGAAAAATGATGTCATGGAAATCACTATATTCTGTACTCCCAGCAAGTTAGACAAAGAAAGAATTACCCTCCTGTAAAGGAGTGGAAGCTATCTTCCCAATATAAATTTTGTTCTTATCCCCTTGAAGGTAGTCATAGTGTTTCTCTAAGACTAAGGCTAACATATAGACATCTTCTGAAATTCACAGAGAAGAGTAAACTAAGGAATAGAAAGAGTAGATATTCAATTTTCAGTGACTTCAATGCCTAAAAAGAATTACCATAAAATATCTAATTTATCTAATCAGTCCCTTCCATAATCATCAACACTGGAATTCTCTTTCCATGCCACTACTGCTATGAATCACCATGTAAACCATCAGTTTTGTTAAACCCAGAGGCTTTTTGGATGTTACTGAACACTAATATCTGAGTTATCTATCAATCTATCTATTTGTCAATCATAATTTTCATCTATACATCTGCTACCTTTTTCTATCAGTTACTATGCATCTTTTATCTTCTCTAATACCTAGTCTTTTAAGTTCACATACTCATCTCTTAATATAAAACATCATTTTTTCAAGACTTCTAGTGTATTAATTCACTCAGTTTCTTGGATCTCTTCTCTGCTTAGATATCTGAGATTCTGCAATTCTTCATTTACATTTACAAACACGTATAAATATTTCCATTGAATATTTTCTCTTTGATTTTGCTTATATTTGGGCAAAGTTAGCTATTTATATATTTGTCCATAGATTACAACTCTATTACAAAAAGCAAAGCTGATTAGTTATATCTGAATATTTTGTCAGAAATTCTTAATACATAGTTAACCTTGCCTGACAATCCCAAAATATTTTTCTTTGTGAGCCTGGCTGCTTCATGAGGATCATTCCACAGTTTCTTTCCAAAACTTTTCACATTTTTTCTTTCAAACATTTTCACTACTGCAATGAAGAGTAATAACACAATGTCTCCTTTTCACATGACCAATACAAGCTTCTCTCACAAGATTTATCTCTTCTGCCTTCCATCTCTGCATTTCATATCATCAACAAGAATATTGAGTGTCTAATACTTTCCAGACATCAATGTCCTCCTCTTCTAAGCTCTTGTGTTCATTCTTTTCATGAGAATGAACCATAGCATCACCCATATTTCAGAGGCCATATTTTATATTTCTAACTGTATATATGTGCCTTTCTGAATTGCAAAGTTTCTGTGTCATTATATTCTTTCAATGACAACAAAGAATCAATTAACATCTTAATCTAGACTCTTGAACTTCTGATGAAGCGTACCTGCCCCTTTGACTCTTTAGTATTAGTTGATTGTCATATCCTGAATTCACAGATGTTGTGAGAGCTCGATTTGTTTAGCCAAATAATTTGGGGGGGTGACTTATCGTGAGTGTGGTTTTCTTTGTAGACGTGACTATATAAAACAGAGAAAGGTCACGACCTCTCTCTCGCATGGTCAGAGCTAGAGCAGCTTGCAGTTAGTTTGTCCTCTCATCCTTGATCAGAAGGGACAGGACAGCAGCAACTGTATGAGCAGTGGCTCTTACCTTGTTCTGTATTCATGAGTCTGTTTTTCCATCACACCCCTTAAGAAATTATTGAATAGAGTTTTGTGGAATCTCACTTCACACAGAGGACTCTCTTACTAAAATTATGAGTTTAATGCAGCTCTCTTGGTGATTGTACCACTGTTTCCTTTATGTCACATAATAAATTGGAGCATATTTGCTATTTTTGCATTACATTGTCATTTAGATGTATGTAAGGCTTGGTCCCTAATTGAGTGTTTAATGCTGTGATTTGGGAATGTGACAGAATCAAGGAGCACGCATAATCACTAGATTAGTCCTTTGGTAGATTCCTAATCTGATGGTACTGTGGAAGCTGTAGGAACTAGGATGGAGAGCTTGGTTAGAAGAAGCAGATCGCAGGTATGCCTTGTTCCTCCAGCCTTTTCTCTCTTTCTTGCTGCTTCTCGGCTGCCTTTAAGTAAACAGCTTTTCTCCTCCATGTCCTTCTACTATGACATTGCTGCCTTGTCACTGTCCTCAAGGAAATGGATTCAGTTGACTATGAACAAAAGTGTCTGCAGTCTCATCCCCCAAAGGATATGTCTTTCTTTAAGCTACAAATCAGGGATTTTAGCACAAAGGCTAAATGTGGTTTCTTACTATGACTTCTTCCCAGTTCAATTCCCATGTTTATATGAACTAGTGGTTTTATTTACTATCTTTTGTGGCCCTTAAATCACTCCTTTGCCCCAAAGATGCCTTATAATACTTGAGTGGCTAAATGAACAGGATGTTCTTTGTTTTAGACTTTCGAAGCCAAACATAAATAATTTCAAATAAAGCATTTAAAAACAGTAGTATTTCATTCCTTTCATGTTCACAGGGGAAAGTTACCCAGGAAATTTAGTCAGGGTTTCACACATCCTGAAGATGCATCCATAAAGTTTTTCTATATCTGGACCCCAAGAAAAGAAAATAGCTACTTCTGCTCCTACTCAACAGCAGAAGTAACTTAAGACTAATGACGTGGAATGGAATACCTAGACTTACTACTGTACAAAAGTAACGAATGGAAAATGTCTGCACCTCGTGGACTGATTTTGGATAGCAATAATATTCAATAGGCATTTGTTGAAAATGCAACCCTCTGGAGGACAAAAAGGAGATGAAGACTTATAACCTTAGGGATAATTCTTGATCAGTCATGAGGAAGTACTTTAAAATGAAAATACACTGAAATAAATCCAAAACTATATTTCCCAAGAGTATAATGACTTAGAGTAATAACTGCTTAAGGACTTGTAGGAAGAGATGCCACTTGTTTCAAGTGCATACTGTATTCATTCTAGGGGATGATAACTATCCACATACACAGAATATACTGTAGCCGATTGTCTTAACAACGTTGCAGGTGATAAAAAAGTTTATCTCTGTTCATAAAGAATGAAGGTGTCATCTTTGATTAAGGAATGCAAATGTAATGAGTGATGGTGACATCACAGCCCTAGAGGAGAACCTTCGGCTGTCACTCTCCTAAACCAGTCTAACTTCTAAACTCCATTCTAAACTTCTTCTTTATACCCCGGGTAGGCACAGCTCTCACCCCTCATCTGAGACACTTCTTTCTGAGGCAGACAAGTGTTCAGGGATCCACAACTGCTCAAAAAGAAGAGACCAGCTGACTGTAGAATGCCAAATCTCATTTGATATATCTACAGTGCAGTCAATGCCCTCAGGTTTCAGGGAGCATGGTAGAATAGGGTACAGAATGATTGTAAGAGCCTGTGAACCAAGATGTCTTCTACAAGACAATGTCTTCTACGTATTACAGGGAAATTGCACCCATGAAATCTCAACAATAGAATTGACTGAGCAAGACCTGAAAATGAACATACCAGTGTGTAAGGGAAAATATTAAATACATCCACTAGTAGATGAAAAGCTACAAGCAATTAATGGCTGCTAAGAGAAGAAGAGTCAGTCTAATCCTAAGTGACAAGCCTAAACACATAATTATGACTCAGGTGTGTGTGTGTGTGTGTGTGTATTAGTGTGTGTGCGTCTGTGTCTATGCCTAACAATAAGCAAAGAAAGAGAGAGCAGGTAATGAATTTAGGAAGTATGGATATGGAAGGAGTTAAAGGGGAAGAGAGAGAAGTGAACATGATTTGAATTCAGTACACATGCAAGAACTAACAAAAAGTCAATTTAAATTAAATAATCAAGTAAGATCAAATATTTTCTAGTAAAGGAAACAAATTCTGAAAAAGCGTATAGTAATAATTGCCAATATAAAAGAAGAGAAATCCAAACATTATATGTGAAATGAACAGATTGTGTAGGCCAAGGACTAGATCACATTGCTCTTACCCTTTCCCTCAGATGTGATTATTCTTTCCTGTTTTCTATATGCTTGACTGATTAGCTTCAGTTGCCCTGAAAATACTGCCTATGAGCCAAAAGTTCTTATGTTCAGGAGTAATCAGCCTACATTTAGAGACTGGATGACTCCTTCACACTTCTAGACACGAGCAAAACAACACACCACAGTCCATGTTTCACAGAGGCTGCCAGACGTCCTACGCTGATGTTAAGCAGAAATATGGGGCCTGAACTCCTCATAGAAAAGTCACTCCAGTGGGAGTATCCAAAGAGCAGCACCCACTCCCCTTCCCTGTGCTAGTGCACACTTCTGACACAGTCTTTTAGAAGTCATCTTTCTGAAATTCTGTCAGGAAACCCAGCTGATTTTCATGCTAATGACTGTTTCTTCACCCTGTGGTTCACCAGGATCCAATAGCATGATAGAACAGATTTCTCACTGTTTCCTAATAAATGTAAACTCTCTGAAGTTTTTCCCAAAACTTCTGTTGTTTCACTTGCTGTTTTCTTTTATTCTCATGCATTTATAAGCAATGTTCAAACCAAACAGCTGCTCTACTGGGTTCAGAAAGGAGAAGAATTCATCAATTTCCTTAAATGCTCTTCTGGAGGTGGATGCTTTTATGTCAGTGGTTAGTCTATGTTCTCTTACAGCTCTTTTTCAAAAGAATAGCAAATTTTATTTTCATACCTTTTACATCTTCTATGAAACGAACCTTTCTTAAGTGCTAACAAAGTAATAGACTAGGAAAATAAAATTCTATAAAAATTGCCAATACTGTTTTCATTGAGATATCATAATCAATATTTTCCTAACTTATTAGCATCACCTTTAAGAAGTTACCACAATAGACACTCATAAGAAAAAACAAAGGGTAGCTCTTATTATTCTGGGGGGAAGCATTAGTATGATAGAAACGTATTAAGAATTATTTTCAAGACAGGAACAGAGGGATGTAAACACCAAAGGGAAGGCCTGTCAACCCTGGCTGGAAAGGTGCTCAAGAAAAGCTAACCTTGGGAATACTTCTCAGAAGACCAGAAAGAGGTCTCTGAAGAATAAAAGAAGGAAAGACAATTCCCAGAAGAAAACAAGCTCATACCACCAATACCAACACACACTTTTTCAGCCAATGAGCTCTTCTCTGGAAGCAGTGAGCAACCTACACAAGATCTAGTATTTTTATTCCACCAAGGGAGAAATATTGAACCCAAAGCCTCTCACCTGTCAGTGTTGTGAATGCAGTACAAACAGTAATGCATGTACAACCTGGAGTATGATTTGAGTTTGGCGGGTAAGGGACAGTACCACTAAGGGGGTCACTATAGTGAACAGCACAGTCACCAAGAAAAGAAATAAGAGAAAAAAAATCTGTATGCAAATCATTAGGGTTTGTAAGATAAAAGACACAAAAAGAGCCGAGTTAGATGAAAAAAGAAATTACTCTAAAATTAATACTCAGAATGCAGCCAATGTTCTATGAATGAGTGAGCTCAAGAGAGTTGTATTGACTGTACGCAGTGAATGAGGATTTGAGATTAAGCAACAATGAGGAAGAAAGAAGTGCAGAAAGAAGCATACTTCAATGTGAACTATGTTAATCTTGTGGGTTTGTGATTTTGATAGTGGTTTGAGAGGAGAGATTTTTGCCAGTTGCCCTCAAACAGTATACTAGAGATGCATATCTGCATGTTGCAGTGGTCTGACTCAGAATTGAAGATTAGGGACACACAAGACATTTGCATTATAAGAATGACTGTAAGTTCAGTGTCTCATGATCCGTATCTGCAAGTTCTCTTATACATATATCCAGAAGCCCCATCACTGTTGTCATGGAAAAGATGAGGAAAACTTCTTTCACCTCAGCTTCAAGGAAAATTCCCTCAGTGAAACAGAAAATCTGCCCAGTCAGTTGATCGTCTCTTGAAGTTAACAATAATGAGTCTAGCAAATGGGCTTTAATTCAGCTAATCTGCAAAGTGAATTTCATGGGTGCTTAGAGTCCAAATTCAAATCCTAATGTGTTGCTTGCATTGTGCCTTATATCTATGAATGTTCAGCACAGTAGTTACCAAAATGTCTGGAGCATAAATACATTAAGATATAATGCAATACTTATTGAGATATATGGAAAATGAGGACAGTTTCCTTTGTGGAAAAAAAGATTGTGTCGTTGGGTATTTAAATATACATTGAATGTGCTCCAGTTTCTGGTGACAAGTAATCAGAAGATAATAAATGTCTTATAAAATACACAATATGAAAATCACTATATAACAGAAAAACTCAATGGGATTGGGGAAATGACTGTGGTTAAAGAGCTTGCTGTGCAAATCTGAGCACTAAAGTTCTTGATCCCAGGATGCTGGGTAAGCAGGGTGAACTCTATGTAGTTCTAAGATTCAAGAAGATGAAAGTAAGTTCCCAGGGCAAGCTGGCTATTAGGCTAGCCTTATCAGTGAGCTCTGGGTCCTGTTGAGAGACTAACCTCAAGCAGGAAGTGAAAAGTCATTTTGAAAATAAAGCACAACCTTTTGACCTCAACCTTGGACCTCTATAAGCACATGAGCACATGCACACACTCATACCCACATATAGACATACCACTTGAACACCATACTATGTATGATATACATATTATATTTATTTTCTAATATATATGCATATATATGTACATACATACATGGACACACACATATAGGATTAAGTACAGGATGCCACATTCAGGTCTAAATGCTACTATTTGTTAACCAAGAGAACTCATTCAAAAATTTTAATCTAAATTGCTTTTTTATTAAAAAAATTAATTGACATATATAAGGTGTAACTCACAAAGCTGTCGTGGTAATCAAATAACAATTCACATAAAAGCAAGCATGCAAACCACATAACACAAAACAATGTAAGTCTCAGGCAACTTTTAACCAATTGTAATGAAAGAGATAGGAAGAATATAGAAATGAACTTTAGTTCCAGATGTGAGTGGAAAGCAGGCATGAATGTGTGTGCAGTTAAGTCTAGTAGCATTTTTAACCCAAAACATACAAGTCAATGTCCCTAAGAGTAGCAGGGAGGTTAAACATGGTTATTCCATAATCTTTCATGTTCCGTGGGTACGCAGAGCAAGATTCTTAAAGAGAAAGACTGTGGAGATTCCTGAATTACGATTTAGTAAGGTCAACATGATTCAAATGGTTTAAGGACCATTTAGCTAACTGACAAAGTTATGCTGTCATCTATTGCTTGAGAACAAATTAATGCTCTGAAAATTGTGGCTTGGAATCCAGAATAAGCGCCTTTTCAAAACATGTGAGTAAGCTTTTATGCTGTTATCAATTGGTAAGAAAAAAATAGTAGACAAGTCAAGGGCTGGAGCGAGGTTCAGCCGTTAGCGTGTGCTGCTATTACCGAGGACCTAAGCTCAGGTCCCATCACCCACATCAGAGAGCTCACAATCACCTGTAACTCCAGCCATAGAAGGTTTCACAGCTCTTGCCTCTGTGGGCATCTGCACTCAAATGTTAGTCAACCCTCATGTACACATATATTTTCTAAAATCAGATAACTGAGTCTAGAAAGAAATCACTTTAGTAAATGCAAGTTTTGCATTATTTTATATTGTTTTCAAAGTAATGTATATTTATACAAGTCTTTCAAATGCATTGACTAAAAACTAGCTGCAATGCTGTTATTTTTAAAAATTAAAGTATCTGTTTAGTAAAGAAGATATGGACTCTGATTTTAAAAACTGAAAACAAAATTGAAATTTCAGACTTTTTAAATTCAAGGTACTCGAACCTAGCTGGTCATTTGAATCACTTGAGAACACATAAAACTATCATCATAAGCTTCATCCCAAGTTTCTAACTTAATATTCACACTTGAGTTCTGGGCCAAAGCATTTTTAATGGCTCCTCAGGTAATTCTAATGTAAAATTAATGCTAAATATCGCTGACCTCAAGATAAGATGTATGACCTTTAAGTAGATTCCAGAACATTAATACATGGTCATATTATTTAAGCACTGCCTCTAGAAGGCATTGAGTAGATAGAATAAAATTGCAACAAATTCTACTTTGAATATTATAATGTTTTAATATAGAAACACACCATGCCCTAATCATTTCGTAACTGCTTGTCTTCCTATACTGCCACACCCAACAGGGCCAGCTCTTTAATTTTTAGTCAATGATGTCTGTTCCATTTAAACTTTGTAAAGAACAAAAAGCATGACCTCCCAGTTCATTCAGCATAGCACGTCACCTTATTTACATATCTGAAATACAATAATCCTTAACAAATAGTCTACTATCAGCATGAATTATTTAATTCACAGTTCACAATGCAACCAAAATACAACTACTGTAAATGATGAAGACTGCCACACTATTTAAAGGTTTTCCTTGGGAGATGCATTGACGGCTAACTCAGAATGTGCCTCCAACTAATATATTACCTCAGAGACAGCCAGAGATATCCACAAGATTGTAATACAAAGGAGATTTGAAAAGATATATTTGTATTAGTTTCTTCATATCAGGAAATATGTAAATACACAATGTGTAACTAGGGAATCTCTTGAATGGTTTAAAATGGGTTTGAATGTATAAGAGGAAAAGTTCAGTTCACACAGTATCAAGACGGAAAATGAAAGAGAGAGACAGCAGGGGAGGAGAAAAAAGAAGGGAAGAAAAAGGATGAAAGAGAGAGAGAGAAGGAAGGAGGGAGAGGGAACACACACACATTTATTTACAGAGTTTAAGAATCCCAGGGTTTCTCCCACATCTTCTGTGAAAGAGTACTGCCTACTGTCAGAGAGATGTGCAAGGCACCATTGATCTTCCTTTCTCCTGAGGCAAGTACGACATCCTTGTTGCATCCATGAGCTTGCTAGCTTTCTAGTGGATAAAAAAAATATTACTTGGATGAGGTCATATTTTCTATCATTTTTATTTTGCTGTCACTAACTTTATAAATGAGAGACTTGAAGATCAATCATTCACAGAACACTTCCGTGGCTTGTCAGGGTTTGTAGCAAAATAAGAAAGACCATTGCAAATTTCAGTGGTGCTCTAAAAACCAAACTGTGTGTATGTGTGTGTGTTAGTGTGTGTATGTGTGTGTCTGTGTGTGTATGTATGTATGTGTGTGTGTATTCACTCACACACATGTGTATGCCATAGTGCACGTGTGGAAATTACAGGAGAAATTGGTGGAGTAAATTCTCTCCTTCCACCTTTAAGTGGGTCCTGGGGATTTAACGCAAGTGACCAGTCTAATGTGACAAGTACCTTTACCTTCTATGCCTTCTTTGCCAGCACTACTGTTGTTACTCTAAACACCACTTGAAGGATGCTACTTACTGGCTGTATCTCCATGGCTTGCTCATCCTGTTTTCTTAGAGCATCAAGACCAACAGCCCAGGGGTGGCAAGTCAGAAAGGGAACCAGGACCTCCATATCAATCATCAACAAGATAATGAATGCACCAGGAACTTGTCCACAGACTAATCTACAGGAGATCTTTTCTCAATTGAGGTTTCCTCTTCTAATCTGATTCTAAGTGTGGCATGCTGACACCAAAACTAGCCATTACACGTATATGGGCATTTTGAGGAGTCACAACTGTTTCTAAAATGTAAGGGCCTTGTAACTCTGTTAAGGGATTGTGTTCCATACATGGCTTATGAGTGCGTAGAAGTTGACCATGTATACCAATTCCAGTGCACTTTTCAGAGCAGTCCTCTAAGCTCTAGGGGTGGAAGCCGTTATTGACTGAATATAGATAGTACCTCCTGAAGGTTCAATATAAAAAGTTTGTACCAAGGAGAATATTATTGAGAAGAGCTACGGACCTTCAGAAGACACAGTCTCTCAGGAATTCCCCACGGTCTCTCAGGAATTCCCCACGGTGAATGCACTACAATGGACCTTACCCTGTTTGCCTGGATATGCTACCCTCACCAGAGGCACAAGCCAATGGGACCACCCAGGCCTGTATTTGAACCTACAGATCCCTAATTTGAAATAAATCTCTTTTACCTTTTTAAGCAGACAGTGTCCGGTATTTAATTATAGTGGTATGAAACTGAATGCTAGAGAAAACTGGTAGGAAGGAGTCCTGTCATTATTATAACTATACATGAAATTGTGCAGAAGCGTTGGAGTTTATTAGGAGAGGAATTTGGTGGGAATCAGATCAGCAAAGTTCAGATCCCGCCATGATGTGCTTCCCTTTTCAAAGACCCATCCAACATTATAGTTGTGGCATCGACTTCAGACCCTGGCACCATCATCTAAAGTCCATTTTTCTGTACTTCCTATATAGCCCGTTTCACGTGTGTCACTAGAGTGACTGATTTAGAGGCTTATGGACTACATACAATCTAATCAGTTGAATGGCACAAATAAAACTTAATATTTACTAATAGCAAAATTTTAACAAATATGTAAAACCAGAGACACATTAAGATTAGAGTTGTACCTGTTAATTTTAAAATTTAGCTAGACACTGCCCCATACATATACACTTAATATAAAGATAATATTGGTTAATATAAACAAATGAAAAGACCTTGTCATGCAGACACTAAGAGTACAGTTCACTGGCAAAGCATTTATCTATCATTTGCATGCCTGCCCCTAAGTTCAGTTCCCAGTTCCTATTGTAGTAATATAATAATAACAATAATAATAATAATAATTTTTAAATAAAGAAATTTCATTTTTGAGGCATAAGCTGTACTCAGATAAAATTAACATAACATGAAGTTTATATCATACTTTCTCCAACTTACTAAATTGATTAAGAAATCTAGAGAGAAATTACGATTGAGCCAATTAACCAGTAGGTCAAGACTCTGGGACACAGGGAACAAACAGTGACTCCACTGATTCTCTTGTAGGCCAGACACAAATGATTTGTAAATAACTCTTCCAGTCACGTGCTAACCCCAGATACAATCAAAATATCTGCCTTCAAAATAACTTAACCTTTGTAATTCTCACTGCCTTCACAGGGTAGCTTCCTCTTCATTTTGATTTTCCAATTATACCTGGAAAAGCCAAGCACATAAGAGGAAGGAAAAGGTTCTCTAAAACAAAATTTTAAAAAAAAATTGTCCCAGCCAATTCTGAAGCACAGATTCTCAAGTGGAAGTTTCACTGTGGAGTTCTCAAACACAACCCCAGCAAGGCCATAAGACTAATGAGTCGGCAAGAGGAAGGATTCAATGGAATTCAGGTTCAAAAGAAACCTCGGGACATACCTTGACTCATTCTAAACCTGGCATACCTCAGCCGGGTTAGCCCTGAGACAGCAGAGACCCAAGTTAGAGCCCATCTCCAGGCTGCATTTCCTCAACACAAGCTATTTCACACTTTAGCAAGACAGTCTGTCTGGCCAAGAACGATGCCTAGAGAGAGCCTCAGCTCTGAACTGTTCACATCCTCACCCCTCCACACTAGGGAATAATGCCTAGACCCTGAAAGGAGATAGTGCAAAGCACCTCAGCATTCACCACAATTATTAGAAATATACTAGTAGCAAATTGGAGGCCAACAGTGCAAAGCGAGTAGATTAGTTTAAATATGAAAAGCTAAGCTCTTTTTAGAACCTTTTATTTCCTGAAGTTTGTGGTGAGTCCCTCCAGTCTTTCTCACTTTTCGTCCTTTTAATGCAGGTAAGGGGAGATGTTTGTACGAGTGCTGAAGTCATTGTCAATTGCTTACAAGTGGTCTATAGGCTTACGTCTTTATGCACAACTCAAACATTATTTAGATATTGAAGACCTTGTTTGCTGCTTTATTTGTGAATGAATAGAGAATTATAAGAGTCAAATTAGCAAAAAGTAACCAACAGCATAAATATACTAAAAGAAAGCTTTCCTAAAAATGGAGGTTAGCATTCTAACAAGCAGAGGGAGTGGAGGATAGTTCAGAGGAGGAAGAAGAAAGGAAAAGTGATACATAACATTTAGGATATTTGGAAAAGATACACAGACATTATTATTTTAGGCTTACTTAAAAGGATACACAATATATATTGTATATTATAGCTATAGATATTGTATATAAAATTGATAATATATATTACATACACACACACATATATATATATATATATATATATGACTAGACTAGGTAGTTTCATGGGAGATAATGCCATAGACTATGTAGCAAAAAATCTAGAGATAAACATGGAAAATTTCACTTTAAGTTGTTGGTTAGAGGAATCAAGGAAACTTCCAAAAGAATATAGGCTATTGCTTTTTCTTGTTCTTGCCTCCCAGAACTTGAAGGTAGGACCCTATTGCTGAAAACACTGCACATTAGACACAGGACTTGGACGAATCAAACTGAAACTGACCCAGAAGCCACCTTCCTGAAGAATATCTCTCATCTTATTGGAAGGTATTTGTATAAACTGCCAGGGGACAAAAAACAATCAATAATCCCAGCTGCAAAACCCATAAACCACAACAATGATCATTAAGGCACGATAGGTCCAAGGGTGCACTTATATCTTGGGAACAGCCAACGACTGTCTGACTTAACTTATGACACACTCCATAAAGGGAAACATTCTTAGACTGTAAATCTAACAAACGAACAAATGACTGGTGATGGCACGGGCTCTAGAGGAGAAGCAACTGCTGCTGTTTGCTAAACGAGGACACTGTCTACTCGCAATCTAAATACTTGTCCTTCTGTCCAAAGAAAACTGTAGCCCTCACCACACTTCTAAGAAGCTTATTTCCCAGCAGAGTCCATTGCGGAAACCCATGACAGATCAAAATGTAGAGAACGACTGACTGAGAAAATATTCAACTCCAGTGAATACATTTATAGTACAACTTCTACATCTAAAGCTCAGAAAGTGTCACCAAAGAGAATCCAGAATGATTGTGTAGCCAGAGGACCAGGATGTCTCCTGTGACACAGTGTCTTCTCCATATGACAAAATGGCGGCTATACCCATAAGATCTCAGAAAGATGATTGCCTAAACAAGATCTAAACAATGACAACATCAGTAGACATACCAACATGGATGGAGAAAATCTCACAAAACTCTACCCCTAGATGAAAAGCTATACGAAATTAATGGTTACTGAAAGGGAGAGTCAGTTTTTTCTCCAAGAATACATATGTATGTACATATGTATGTATGTATGTATGTATATGTATGTGTATTATCCATGCATGTGTCATAGATAGATAGCTATAGATATAAAGCAATAGAGATATAATTAAAGAAGAGGTCATTAATTTAAGAGAGATATAATATAAGATTTGTAATATTAAAATGATACAAATACAGTGCTTATGTATGAAGGCCTTAATTTTTCAATATTTAAATAATAAGTAATTAAATACCATGGTGAATGTGCATGTGTGTGTGGGAAGGAGAATAGAGACATAGAAAGAGCAATCCCATTTACATTTATATATGTGCACACATGTGTATATGTGATGAAATAGTTTGTGATATAAGGTAACAATAAAGCTAAAATTGTGATGCAAAAAAGTATCATGTTTATGTAGAATATTTCATTCAAAAAAATCTTTAGGAAAAATTATTTTTGTTCTAGCATAGCCTTTACTCAAATGATTAAATAATTATCAACTGTTCCATATAGAGCTAAATTATAATTAAAATAGCCAAATAAAGGAATTTAAAGTCATAACCTACTTCTTAGAGGAGTAAGTTTTTAGTTAGTCCCCAAATGTTTGTGGGATAACAAAAGACGTCATATGAATAAACTTAATTTATGGACTTTATAGTCCAGAATTTATAACTATGATGATGACCTTAGGTCTTCTTTGACTCTTTTCTCTATTATCTAAACAGAAACACCTCACTCCTGTCTCCTCTGTAGCTTTTTCACTTCTCCAATTCAATCCAGTGGATTTTTGTAGTTTCCAGATTGGTGAATGCTAGATTTTCATTTATAAGCCCCTGGTATGACAAAGAAATTGCAAAGAAAGAAAAAGTGAAATTTCCGTAAGTGTGGTAGCCCACAGAAGTCGGTCAGCTCCTCCTGGTCTGAAGGGCAGAGAGCTGAAGCCTACTCTTGCTCTGTCAACGTTAAGGACAAGAAGTCTGACTGAAAGAGTGTCTACAAACAGGAGATCTTGACCTAGAATGTGGTTACTTGGTGTTTTAGGCATTGAGGTGGTCCACAGAAGTGGATCTATTACACCCTGACCGACCAAAGGTTGGAGAATTCAAGCCTATTCCTGTTCCTTCAAGGATATGACAGGAAATTTGACCCAGGGAGTGGCTACCTACAGGATTTTGAAACTGTATATTAATATACCCTGTGCCCCTAACTGCCTTGCTCTCTGAGATGGGTATCAAATAACTAAGAGGTCAAATGCATTTTATTCTTTTCAAACTATATTCATAAAATTTGTAAAATGAAGCCTAAAGCTTTGTAGACCATTTTCTCTGCCCTTGGAAATTTCCTGTGATAACCACTCTAGACACATTCATCTTTTCGTGGTCCTGTTACAATACCCATTCATAAAAAAACCTTTTTATATGACCCTATCAGTTACAATTGGTGTCCATCCTCTTGAAAACCCAATTTAATACCCTTTCTTGCTTTAAACTCCCCATGCATCTAAGGACAGATTTGTTCTGAATTTTTCTACCTATTTACTTACAAAATCTTAACTTGAGCCTCAACTACATCCTCTCTCACCATATAGTTAAGATGTTTTAGAATACTGATAACTTTGTCCTAATATCAGTTTCCTCTTCTGTACAGACAGAACATTGTGGGTGAGATGCATTATGGCAAGGTAAACAACATGGGCTATAGAATAAGATAACATGGGTTCAGATTATGGATCAAGTGTTTAGTGGAGTGCAATACTGAAGATGTAGATAATTTCTTTAAGCCTTGGATGTGATCCTCGTGAATCGAGCACATTTATAGCACCTATATTTTATGATTTCTTGAAGGATTCATTCACAATTTGAGTGAATTTTCTGGGTATGTAGCCCTCCATGTTAGAACTCAAGATCAAAAGAGCTTTTGAGATCTTTCTTTCTTTCATGTATTATGTGGGATATACAGTATAGAAAAAGATGGTGCCTGTCTCCCACCCAAGCAGGGTTATTACAAGAATTGAATGACGGCATACAGACCATCAACACTTTAAACTTAACTTTTAATGGCTTAAAAAAGTAACAATTAACAACACTGCTACTAAGTTTATTTTTCACATTTTTACTAGAAAACCAATCAATGACAGAATCTACTCTAGAGGTAGAGGCAAGATGAGATTATGACATCCAGAAATTTAAACATAACAAAAGAGCAAACAATGATTTAAATAACAAGGCACCAAGAGAGGGAGCTGGGATACTGAGAATGCTTAGAAGAGAAAGCTGGGTATATGACACAAAGCCAGTCAAGAATAGGAGGTTACAGTAAGACATTTTTGACATTTTTTTTACAGACTTTTAGGATTGTTTTCAAATAATCAGAGAGGTAGATTTATTCTAAACAGATCAAGAAACCTCATAGAAGCACGAGAAATAAGAGACTGGGACAAATACCACACACGCACACACACACACACACACACGCACACACACACACACACACACACACACACACGCACGCACGCACACACGCACACACGCACACACATGAACACTCACACACACATACACACAAACACATGAACACACACATGAACACACACACACAAATAAACTGACATTTATGCCACTGTATGTGCACTTTGCTTGAGATGGAGAATTAGCAAATGTTTTAAGGAGTAGTAATTTAAAGCAGTTTCTTTTATAGAATGATGAGCACTACAGTAGTGTGTAGAATGAAAAGGCATAAAAAAGGCTACACACAGAAAAAGAAGATGAAAATATTGCAGCTCAACCAAAATGGCCATATTTAGGAAGCTTTCAGCAAATGTTAGTTTGTTTAAACCAGTAATTTTTACAATTCATGTCACTCGAGTCCAAGGCAGATTCTCTGCATTATTTTATTACTTTTGAATTGGCCCACAATATAGTTGTGTACACACAAATATGTAAGGTGCATTTATTGAGATCCAGGCATTATTCGGCATTTTACAAATGACATGAGTGGGTAAAATTATATACTGTAACATAATTCTGCTCTTTATTATGGCTAAGTCAAATTCCATTAAGTGTATCTATAACATTCCCTGTATCCATTCTATCTCGTTTTCAGGAAAGTAGATGCAGCTAAAAACCATCAAATTATACTAAATCAGTCAGATTCAGAAAGACAAATATCACATTTTTGCCATTTGTGGATCCTAGATTCTGTGCGGATACATAGGCTCATATGCATATATAGAGAGGAAGGGACTATCTAGATGAATGAATTGAAATAGCAGAGAAGACAGGGGAGAAGAAAAGAGTGTGGGGTGAATATAGTCAAAATATATGATATACTTATATGAAAATGCTGTTATGAAGTTTGAATATAGACAATGATACACACATAAAAAGTCCCATTAAAAGTGATTAAATATTATCTTAGTCTTCTAGAAACCTCCAAACTACCAAAATAATATAACAATAAGCATAAAAACATAAAAATTAATAATAATTTTAAAACTTTAGAAATACTCTGAAATATCTTCTGAGAGACAGAGGTTCTTAGAGCCTGGAACAGTGAAGAAATTTGGCTAGTCTGAGGTAATATTGAAAAATTTAAAGAAACAACTATTTCTATTTTATGGTTTCTCTTATCACAATGAAAAATTTGGACAGGTGGACTCAGTGTCAGCGTTGAGACAACATTAAGAAACTGTTGCTGCCGCTGGCATTTTAAAAACAAGCATCAGGATAAACATAGTTGGATATTTCTTGATCAATTATCCTAGTCACTTCAAAATACCAATTAGCCCTGGTAAATGTTAATAATATAAGCAATAAAGAACAGATGGCCAAATGATCCCCAAACAGCTGCTACTTCCCTGTCAAAATCAAAGATGTGAGCCATTCTAAACAAGGCCCAGCCGGAGAAACCACGCCGATGCAATTTCCTGCTCGAGGCCCATGCCATATATCTTGAATCTAAAGCTGCTTAAAGGCATTTACAGGCGCAAGGGCCATAATGGCGCTGATGATCTCCCCAGTGAGGAGCGGTCTGAGATAACAGGCAGGTCACCTTCTGCAGGCCTGCCAGCGAACTTGGGGGATAATCTCTCCAAAGCTCAGGATAAGCTGTCTGGCATCATTCAGTTCTCTGCTCTCAGGATCTTCAAGAGCTTAGGAACCAAGCTGAAGAGAACACTTAATCTAAATGCGCTCTACTGTTCCACACAAATGGGATCCACGCCATTATCAAAGACAAAAGGAGGATTTCCTTGAGTTTATCTGAAAAGGCTGCTTATGCCTCACATACTACCTGCTCTGTTTTCATTTTCACCTTCCTGCCAGGCCCACATCTTGCTCTTGTGCAAAGGGAAAGAAAGCAGAGAAGGTAGCTAGCAAATGGATTTCCAACAAAAATATTCAGTATATATCATCCCTATGGTGCCTTTTGTAATGTTATTTACATGCATCTACCATAGATAGCAGAATATTTATTTGGAATTGCTTATAATTTACAAATGAAACTTTCAAATGACACAACAGACCTGATGTTTAAGTAAAAATTCCTATAGAGAACATGCTGTGTGTTTAGATGAGCAAGGACTTTAGGCTCATGTTTTACTCACTGACAACAGAGAGAAACACCCGGGGAGGCTCTTTTATTGACATCTGTTTGGATCTGAAGCAAACATAGGCTCAGGCAGTTAGCGAAGCAGCTTGGGGAAAGTGAGACTTCCAGTAGCGGAGCAATAGTGCCCACAGTGAGAGAACTTGATGTAAGCTCCGATAATTTCGGAAACTCCTCTTTGAGGACCATAGGGAAAGGGCTGACTCATGCACTCAGGCTAGAAGTAGTCAGTACAGGGACCAGAGGAGAGGAGCAAGGCTGTGGAGTGGACTTTGCTTTCCTAACGCCATAAACCACCCAGCTTGCTTTCATTCCCCCATTTGCCTTCTGGCCTGTCCCTTCTTGAGACACATTGCAAATGTTGTATAAATCAGTGAATCATACACTAAACTCAGTTCCGTCTCTTACACCTTACGATCGGAACACTTCTCCAGTTTCTCGTGAAGTTTTGCTTGGACATGTTGCTTGCTTGAGTTCTCTGCAACAGAAACCAATATATAGGCGTCTTCCAGGCCTACTCCTAATCTGTATGAGGTATCCCCGTGTCTTTCCCGCTTTGAACTTTCTGACCCAGACAAGCATGGCGATGTTGACAGGCAAGCTCTAGGTGTTAGTGGAGACCTGGGTCCTGACTCACTTGGTAGAGTAGCTCTAGCTCTCTCTGGTTCTCATTCTTCTCAAGCCCTGTCTGTGACGCTTGCTCTAGAAGCTCTTCTTGTCCCTGAAGTTCTGTCTTGGTATGGTTTCAACTGATTGTGAGTCTTCAGTGTAATCTCTCCACTCAGGTGATAGACACTCGCTGCTAAGGCCTTGGAAGTTCCTAATGGTCATGAGTTACCAGGGTTTTAGTTCAAAATCTGAAGTAAACGGGACAGCATTCACAGACAGCTGACTCCATATCCAATCATACACAAAGCTTTCCCTGCCTGCTACACCGACTCCGCCTAGTCCTGTCAGTTCAGTTGCCCTGGCGGTATAGATTGGATATGAAATGTTCCCCCAACAGGATCATGGGCTTAGAAAATGGACACATTGACAGCGAGTTTACTGTGAGATTGTGTCTCTATGTAATATCAGAAGTTACCCCCATAAAGTCCCATCAACATGACTGTCTAAACATGAGCTGAACAAGTGGACAGGAATAACTTGCGCAACTCTGCACCAAGAACCACAGGCAATGGAAGAATGCTGAGAGCAGGAAAAAAATAGTTTTCTTTAGGGAAGGAAACATGATTTGTTTATCCAATACCAAATGGTCAGGTGAAAACATAAACAAAAATAACATTATACAGACTGAACAGGTTATTTTTAGGGATATATGTTAATTCAAAATTATTATAAAATATTAATATGTAATATATATTATGTACTAATAACAATAATTAATAAAAAGCAAGGAGGGAATTTATGGAAGGGTTTAAAGGGGAAAAGGGAAGGAGAAATGATATAATTATACTATAATCTCAAAATTTAAAAAAAAACTATGATTTATTTAGGAAGGTATATATTTTTAGCTGGAAATTTATTAGAGCCACTTAAAATATTTATAAGTTCAGGACAAAAAAGCAGGGACTTAAAAGTATTCTTCATTTAAAACATAAATAAAGAGAGCTATAAACACTGTCTTCAATTGGAAATATAAAAATGTGGCTGTTTAAAGACATAAAATCAATACCTTTAGTGTAATTTCCACCTGTGATTTAAGTTCATTGTAATGAAAAAGCAAGGAGTGATTTCTGATACTCAGGAAAGAATAAAGAACATCCAGAGGTAAGATTTTTAGAAGGCAGTTTGACAATGTTGCCATTCTGATTTGAAAAGTAACAAAATGATGTCTTTGTGTGCATATTTTGTTAAAGAAATACATCACCAATACTACCCACTCATATTTTACAGGTCAATTTGTATCATGTATATAATTCTTAAAGCCATGCATTTACATACTAATACTATAATTTTTTATCAGGAAAACCAGTAGCTAAGTTACAGAAGCAATGCAGGTCATGAATTGCTAAAATAAAACTATAAATCTTTCACAGTCAATTAAAATAATAAAAGTCTAAGCATGCAATTTATTTTGAAAATACTATTTTTGTAATCATGAGGGAAGTTTCAGTAAAAATTTCAATAGTATCAATTACGAGACAAATTTGTAAAATTATGTCTATTTTATATGGATTCTCTATTTAACAAATGATTGTCCAGTTGAAAATTTCTAAAGTTATCCCAATTTCACTTTTCTACTTTTTGTATATTCTCACATTTGTGCAAGAGACATGGTTCGATTAACAATTTTCCATAGAACCTTTGTGCTTACATTTCCAAATTTGAACAAGGTCTAGGAAGTAAAAAGAGAACAATGAGAAAAGCTCTCATTTTAGGTATCTTGAAGATTAGCTTGGGAAAATTCTTCTAAATTGTATACTTTTGATGTCTCTGCTTTCAAGTCAGCTCAGACTCTGGAGCTCAGGTCTAAATGCAAGGACACTGGATACCTCTATTTCAAAGCCTTTCATTCCTCAGGATGAGGTGTTCGGTTTTTGAAATGTAACATTCCAATTCCCTTATGATCAAATGGTTTTTGAAAAAGAACAGAAGCTTCTTAAGCATTATAATAATCAAAAAAAGAAATAAAAGAAAAGAAAAAATGAAGAAAAAGAAACAACTACAAAAGAATAGGTTCATGCTTAACCAACACTAAAAGGCAAAAGGACACATTCCAAATGGTTCTATCCAAGGACAAAAATCAACAGAAAAACCCATAGCAGGTCTAAACACCTCATGAAAAGGAGGATCCCAGACTAGAAGAACTATTGGTTATGTAAACTTTACAACCTAGTGAATTGAATGATATATAACTATTTAGAAAGGGGAACTGAATAAGCAAAACTAATAAGGTTTTCTTTATTTTTCTGTTAAAGGATGATAAAATACCAAATTTCAGTGAAAACACTACAAAATTTAGATAAGCAACATTTAGTAAAAAAGAAAAGTCTGTTTATGCCTGTGTATATACATGCACATACCTACATAATATGCAGAATTATAGTTCACGAAGTAGAATATGATTAGTGAATTCACTGCCAATTAGTACATTTACTTTATCCAGTAAGTGTTTGCCATCCAATGAAAAAGGATGTTGAGGGCACTCATATTACCTCAATAAAGGCAGCGTGGAAATCAAAGTACGTATATTCTACAAAAATCTTGTAAAGGGAAAGGGGTCATCAAATTCGCTGGCATCAAATTTTCTTTCTTTAACTATTATAATTTTTGATCTCTGTATTGAATTGCATTCCAAATGAATTTTAAATAGTTTTTATTTTTGAATTTCATACAAGTATTTTGAACTTACCTTGACAACCACTCCCTTTACAACCTTCTCAACCTTCCCTCCCAATGTTGAGAGTGCTTCTTTTTTGCTTTCTGCTTTAAATCTGGTTTGCATTGCTCAGTTAGTCTACCAGGAGTCACACCCCTAAAAATTACTAAATCTCTCTCCTAGCATCTACCAAATAAACAATAGCTCTTGAATTACATAGCTACCTTCCTCCACTCTATGCTTTGAGTCAGTATGACTAGAATGTGGGCAAATCTTGTGTATGCATTCATAATTGCTAAGTTCAAATGAGCATCTGCTTTGCTGTATCTGGGAGGCACTGTTTCTTTAAAGTTATCCATCTCTGCTGGCTCTTACAGTCTGTACACTCCCCTCTTCCAGAAAGTTTGCTGAACCTTGACGTGAGACATCAGTGTGCAACTTGTGATTAAACACCCAGAGTCTTTTATTCTCTCCACACTAACCACTTGGGAGACTCTGTGTTCATTGCCATCTACTGCAAGGCAAAGCTTCTCTGATGAGGGTTGAAAGATGCCCTGATGTCTGGGTATAGCAATAAGTTATTGGGAGTCATTTTAATACTACATCCATTTAGCAGTATAATAGCAGCAGATTGTTCCCTAGGAACTAGGACATATCTAGTCACAGGTTCTTAGGCCCTTTAATATTGCCAGGTGTGAGTTCTAATTCATGAAGCAAGCCTTTCATCTAGTAGGAAAATGGAGGACTACTTCCATATCTTTGTGCCACTATTGCACTAGAGGAGAGGGCCTATCTTCTCAGACCAGTCACTGACAATTGAGGCTTACTTTTCTTCTCTAGCAGTTTAAATATTACTACCTAGCACCATGAATTCTAGTCAGTAGAAATGAGGTTTGCAGGTGTGTATGAACTTAATGTCTCTATAGTCTGTGATTCAAGCATATGGTTCAATACTAGAATCACAATGAAATTTTACTGTCAAATTCTGAAGAGTAGCCAGAATTATTGGAAACAACCTACAAAGCTTGGCAGTCCATAGGAGCCCATTGGCCACAAGTTTTAAGAAGTATGTCTACAGGTGTGTATTTGAGTGTATATGTGGGTGTGTGTATTTTATGAAGTTTCTGTAGTAGTAGGTTTCTAAAAGATCTTTGAGAAAGACCTTTAATGTTAATTATCCTGCCCCATCTTGCCCCATTTATCCCATTCTCCCACACTTCACTGGAATTTAACTCTTTTTCTTCCTCTTTATTCAGTTATTAAAAAATGAAATTATTAAATTTGCAAAAAAGTATGGACAGAGCTAGCAACAATCATCCTTAGTAAAGTAACGTGGACACAGAAAGACAAACATCACATTTTTTTCTCTCATTTCTCAGGGTCAGTTTAGAATCTTCTGATGTATGTTTGATTGAGAAAACCCACAGAGGTCAGATATTTGTTAGGAGCTATTGAGGGGAAAAGAATTCAAAGGGAAGGAGATAGAAAACAGTCCACAGTCCTAGAAAGGGCTAAAGGGGAACAATGAACCAAATGACTTTTAATTAAGTTATGGTCTGCTTTTCTAGTTACTGTAACAAAATACTGAGAAGGAGCAGCAACACGATGAAGGAAAACCTTCCTGTAGCATGCAGATCAAAGAGACACAGTGCCTCCCAGCAGGCAAGGGATGGCAGAAGAAGGTGTGTGATGGTCACACAGCATCTGCACTGAGGAAACAGAGAGGAGTGGAGGTGGGGACATACCAGAAAACATAACGGTTAAGCTGCAGTCACTCACTTCCTCCAGAGAGGGTTTATTATCTAAAGATTCCATGACCTTCCCAAGCAACACTACCACCTGGAGCCAAGTGTTCAAACACACAAGACTGCAGAGGGCATTTTTTCATTCAAAGCACAACAGTTACCTATAAGAGTTTTTGTTTCGTAAATTAGTGCACGATAAATTTTAAAACCAAGAAAACACAAAATAAGAGAAACAAAATCTAGAGACTTGACTTACAAGGAGGAAGGCTAGGGAAAAGGAAGTTAACGTAATATGTATGGCTACAGTAAGCTAACACTGTAAAATCATACATTTAACAGTTATATAAACATAAAAAAGTTTTATAAATGACATATATACGTAAAAGTGTATTAGTGTATCTTTACTTTCTCGCCACATAATTGATAGTCTTGTAAATGCATCACCATATGCCTGCATATTTATGAAAAAGAATAGAGACAAGTAATAAACGCATGAGTCAAATCATGTTTTTCAGGATGAGTACAAGCTAATGAAGGTGGCTGAATCACCTTGTTAGTCTGAAACAGACCAGAGCCTTTTATATATAATATGCACACTTATGTATAACTTGAAAAAACTTATACATTTTATTTATTAAATTCCAATAGTCCTGAAAAAGTTTTTTTTTTTCAGTAGAATTTGGGCTAAGGACATAGCTCAGTGGTAGAATAATTGTCTACTCTGTAAGAGGCCTTCAGATCAATATTTAGCACTGAAAATAGAAGTATACCTATTATGATTGTTACAAAGAAATTGACAAGCCGAAAGTAATTGCAAGTGATCTGACATTGTCCGCCCCACAGAGGCTGGTGCCCTGTTCTTTAATACATGATTGAGTGCCTGTTGCCAAGTAGTCCATGTATTGGTAGAAACACAGTCTTTTGATTCATTAGCTTCATTGTTCATTAGATTCATAGTTCATACAGGGAACTAGAACTCTAATTTAGTACAATATAATTTACAAAGAAACACATTTACACTCTTGGAGCTAGCTTCTTCCGTGGTTCCTGTTTACGAAACAGCAGACGCTGTTCCTTCCACATTGGATTGTCAGTTCAACTCAGATACATATTCCCTGCATAGACTTTCTCCCATTAACACTACTTTCCAGATCCTCAAGTTTGATATGCCCTTTCAAAAATTCGATCTTCTTAAAATGGTCAACTATCAAATTCTCTTTGCCAAAGTTTTCAGTTATGATTATCCCCGCTTAAAACAATAATAAGACCACTCTTCATATGGATTTGTCTTCACTGTTTGCCAAAAAGCTCCTGGTGTTAAACTATAGAATAAATAACAACTCTTTATAGTAGAAGTGTCATGAAGCACGTATTCATCACTGAAAAGCGTTTATCATGTGAATCTATATTTGTGCTCATGTCCCTGTGTGTGACTGTGCATATGTATTTGTGTGTGTGCTCTGTATGTGCATGTATATATGTGTGTCTGTGTGTGTGTTTGTGTAGTCCAGAAGTTGGCTTTCAATGCTATCTATTTTCGTATTTGTTTACATGGTTTGAAGACAAGATATTCCGTTGGTCTAGAAAAAGCAAATTTGGCCAGACTGGTAGACTTATCTCTCTCTGCTTCCCTATTACAAGAGCCTGTATCATGTCTGACTTTTAACATGACTTCTGGGTATTGAACTCTGGGTTCCATGCTTGTACTTGCAAGCTGAGCTTTCTCCCTAGCCCAAGAAGCATTCTTAATTTAACTCACCTTATTTGTTTTATTTTTTTTTATTTATTAAAAATTTCCATCTCCTCCCCTCCTCCCATTTCCCTCCCACGCACCCTTCGCCGTCCTGACTTCCTTGCTCATGTTCTCCCTCCTTCTGCTCTTCATTTGGACCTTGGGAACTCAGTCCAGTGCTCCAGTGTGGGTCTCTGTCTCTATCTCCATCCATCGCCAGATGAAGTTTCTATGGTGATATGCAAGGCCTTATTTGTTTTAAACACAAATTTCTTATCATGCTTTGATCAAGCATATGCTGAGATGAATGGTTTTAATAATATGAATAAGAGCTTAAAACACTTAGCACTCATTATTATAAGAAATTTAAAAACTAAACTTTTAACCTCCAAAACTTAATTTATAGAAAAAATGGTAAATGAACATTAAAACTTAAAAATGTAAAAAAAGACTCCTTTGTTATAAAATTGCAGAGGAACTTAATTCATTGGAAAAAAAGAAAAGTTGTAAAGTCCATAAAGTATTTAAGAAACATTTGTTTATGTATTTAAATGAATAACAAAAATATTGGCTCACTATGGTATTTGCCTTTCATTTGACATATAGAATAGTTCAGCATATAATTTCAATATTGGTACATTCTGACAATTATACCCTTTAAAATTATCTCCATCCTAATTCATACTATAAATATCAAGTTTTAGAAAGTGCGAAGTTACTTTTAGTTTTCCCCAGGTTAGTACATACACAAAATTATTTGAAATGCATTAATCTGAACAATTTGGGTTCTAATTTATTCATCTTTTGTTTATTCATAAAGTCAATCTATTATAAAATACCCAGTCAATACTAACAGTTTAACAAACTGTAATGGTATGGGTATATGTGATTATACAAATGTAAAGTCAGATTTTCTAATATCAAAGAATTAAACTTGATAAAAAAAAAGTTGAGGGAATAATGAGTATAATAAGGACTTCATTCCTCACTTTCCCAAGCTCTACCTCATGACTGGATTCCTTGGCTTGGGTTTCAGGAGGAGCTAAAAGGGGAAGACGGGAGAGCTCTGGGAAGATGACCAAGGAGAAGCCTGAAGAACGGCTTTGCTCTTCCAGCTGAGGTGGGTTTTCTAATAAGCACAATGAAGATGTTAGCAGAGGGAAGTCATCTGGCACCATCTAAAGGTCACCACAAGCAAAATGAAGTTTCTTGGCAACAAAACAAGAAACCTATGTTTTCCATTAGGCTTAGGCAATCATAGAAGAGATCAAAGATGGGAATGGACAGTACCTGAGGAAACTAGCCTAAAAGCCATTCTGATCACAGCTGACATCCACTGCAGTAACCACTGTTCCACTGCTATGAGGAGACATCAGGACCAAAGTAACTATTATAAGAAAGATACATTTAATTTGGAACTTACTTATTGTTACAGGTGTACAGTTCATTATCATCATGACACGAAGCATTGTCGCATAAAGAAAGATGCTGGAATGGTAGCTGAGAAGAACATCCTAATCCATAGGCAGAGAGAGAGAGACTCTGGGCATGGCATGAGCTTTTGAAACCTCAAAGACCACCTCCAGTGACATACTTCATCCAGCAAGGCAACACCTCTAATTCTTCTGATGCCTTTAAATAGTGCCACGCCCTTGTGACTAAGAGTTCAAATATATGAGTCTATAAGGTGGGGGAGCATTCTTATTCAAACCACCATAGCATCCTCCTGCTGTTCAAATATCTCACTAAAGAATGTGGTCAGGGAAAAAGGCACCACATGTGTCCAAGAGGCAACTGAAGAATTTAAACCTGAGAATACTGAAAAACGTGGACAAACTAGAAAAAGAAACCTTAGAAAATTAAGTTGTCTGTCATGCAGACTGAGCTCCATAAATTGGAAAATCAAATTGAAATAAAGCAAGCTGCACTGTTGTACATCAGAGTTTGTAGCTTGAATGTTAGAGCTGCTGCACATGAAAGACATTATATGTCCGTCAGGCTGGAGAGTCTGAGTTGATCCTGAAGGCAATGAGAGGCAATTGGAGAGCTTCAAATAGAAAACGGAGAGGAGATGATTTGAATGTTACAGAATACATTCCAGCAGCAGTGTGGAGAATGGATTGATGAATTAAGGAATAGAGATGTGGAAAATCCAGGGAAGGTAGCATGACAAGGAAACTCCTGACCTACTCACAGAAATAAGTAGTACAGAACAGGCCTGCTCTGCGACAGCACAGAATGACATGAGAACACTCACCCAGAAAACGGTTCTTGGGCCCTCTGTTCTCTCTAAGTCACTAGAGAAAGATTCTGACCTCAACGCTACAACAGACACTCCGGATAAATCACTGTGCTGTTTCCACACTGGCCTTGAAGTTCCTGGACTTAGTCACTCACTAGCACACTTTCTTTCATTTTACTTAGAAGGTGCTTATTCCCCCTGGGAAGGTGCTTAGTTACTACCTGTATACGATAATGCCATTTTGCATACATTTTATAAGTTATATATGTTCATCACCTACCATACACAAAGCTGGGTACATATCATTCCCAAACTGAACCTTACAATTTAAAACTAAACGGGGGGGGGGTGCAGTGAGATGGCTCAGCAGATAAATGCACTTGCAATCAAACCCAAGAATCTGAAACCAATCACAGAGACCAAATGGTGGAGGGAGATACCTAAGTCCCTCAAGTTTCCTTCTGATCTCCATATAAGAGCCAGGGCCAAATATGTAGACACACACACACACACACACACATTTTTTTTTCCTTTTTTTTATTTATTTTTTATTTTATTTATTTATTTATAAAAGATTTCTGTCTCTTCCCCGCCATCGCCTCCCATTACCCTCCCCCTCCCCCAATCAAGTCTCCCTCCCTCTTAAGCCCAAAGAGCAATCAGGGTTCCCTGCCCTGTGGGAAGTCCAAGGACCTCCCACCTCCATCCAGGTCTAGTAAGGTAAGCATCCAAACTGCCTAGGCTCCCACAAAGCCAGTACGTGCAGTAGGATCAAAAACCCATTGCCATTGTTCTTGAGTTCTCAGTAGTCCTCACTGTCTGCTATATTCAGCGAGCCCGGTTTTATCCCAGGCTTTTTCATACCCAGGCCAGCTGGTCTTGGTGAGATCCCAATAGAACATTCCCATTGTCTCAGTGTGTGGGTGCACCTCTCGCGGTCCTGAGTTCCTTGCTCATGCTTTCTCTCCTTCTGCTCCTGATTTGGACCTTGAGATTTCTGTCCGGTGCTCTAATGTGGGTCTCTGTCTCTGTCTCATTTCATTGCCGGCTGAAGGTTAATATTCAGGAGGATGCCTATATGTTTTTCTTTGGGTTCTCTTTCTTATTTAGCTTCTCTAGGATCACTAATTGTAGGCTCAATGTCCTTTAATTCAGGATAGAAACCCAATATGAGTGAGTACATCCCATGTTCCTCTTTTTGGGTCTGGCTTACCTCACTCAGGATAGTGGTTTCTATTTCCATCCATTTGCCTGCAAAATTCGAGAAGTCCTTGTTTTTTACTGCTGAGTAGTACTCTAATATGTATATATTCCATACTTTCTTCATCCATTCTTCCGTTGATGGGCATCTAGGTTGTTTCCAGGTTCTGGCTATTACAAACAATGCTGCTATGAACATAGTTGAGCATATATTTTTGTTGTATGATAGGGCATCTCTTGGGTATATTCCCAAGAGTAGTATTGCTGGGTCGAGGGGTAGGTTGATCCCAAATTTCCTGAGAAACCGCCACACTGCTTTCCAAAGTGGCTGCACAAGTTTGCATTCCCACCAGCAATGGATGAGTGTGCCCCTTACTCCACAACCTCTCCAGCAAGGGCTATCAATGGTGTTTTTTATTTTAGCCATTCTGACAGGTGTAAGGGTATCTTAAAGTTGTCTTGATTTGCATTTCCCTGATCGCTAAGGAAGTTAAGCATGACCTTAAGTGTCTTCTGGCCATTTGAACTTCTTCTGTTGAGAATTCTCTGTTCAGCTCAGTGCCCCATTTTATAATTGGGTTGATTAGCTGTTTACGGTCTAGTTTCTTGAGTTCTTTATATATTTTGGAGATCAGACCTTTGTCAGTTGTGGGGTTGGCGAAGATCTTCTCCCAGTCAGTGGGTTGCCTTTCTGTCTTAGTGACAGTGTCCTTTGCTTTACAGAAGCTTCTCAGTCTCAGGAGGTCCCATTTATTCAATGAGGCCCTTAATGTCTGTGCTGCTGGGGTTATATGTAGGAAGTGGTCTCCTGTGTCCATGTGTTGTAGAGTACTTCCCTCTTTCTCTTCTATCAGGGTCAGTGTGTTCGGACTGATACTGAGGTCTTTAATCCATTTGGACTTGAGTTTTGTGCATGGTGATAGATATGGATCTATTTTCATTCTTCTACAGATTGACATCCAGTTTTGCCAGCACAATTTGTTGAAGATGCTCTCTTTTTTCCATTGTATACTTTTAGCTCCTTTATCGAATATCAGGTGTTCATAGGTTTGTGGGTTAAGGTCAGGGTCTTCTATTCGATTCCATTGGTCGACTTCTCTGTTTTTATGCCAATACCAAGCTGTTTTCAATACTGTGGCTCTGTAATAGAGTTTAAAGTCAGGGATGGTTATGCCTCCCGACGATCCTTTATTGTATAAGATTGTTTTGGCTATCCTGGGTTTTTTGTTTTTCCATATAAAGTTGATTATTGTCTTCTCCAGATCTGTGAAGAATTTTGATGGGATTTTGATGGGGATTGCATTGAATCTATAGATTGCTTTTGGTAGAATTGCCATTTTTGCTATGTTGATCCTCCCAATCCAAGAGCAAGGGAGATCCTTCCATTTTCTGGTGTCCTCTTCAATTTCTTTCTTCAGAGACTTAAAGTTCTTGTCAAATAGATCTTTCACTTCCTTGGTCAGAGTTACCCCAAGATATTTTATGCTATTTGTGGCTATCGTGAAAGGTGATGCTTCTCTGATTTCCCTCTCCTGCTTCCTTATCCTTAGTGTATAGGAAGGCAACTGATTTTTTGGAGTTGATCTTGTAATCTGCCACATTACTAAAGGTGTTTATCAGCTGTAGGAGTTCTTTGGTAGATTTTTTGGGGTCGCTTATGTATACTATCATATCATCTGCAAATAACGAAAGCTTAACTTCTTCCTTTCCAATGCGAATCCCCTTGATCCCCTTGTGTTGTCTTATTGCTATTGCTAGAACTTCAAGCACTATATTGAAGAGGTATGGAGAGAGTGGACATCCTTGTCGTGTTCCTGATTTTAGTGGGATGGCTTTGAGTTTTTCTCCGTTCAATTTAATGTTAGCTGTCGGCTTGCTGTAAATAAATAGTTTTTATTATATTTAGGTATGACCCTTGTATCCCTAATCTCTCCAAGACCTTTATCATAAAGAGGTATTGAATTTTGTCGAATTCTTTTTCAGAATCTAGTGAAATGATCATATGGTTTTTTTTTTCAGATTATTTATATGGTGGATTATATTGATAGATTTGTGTATGTTGAACCAGCCCTGCATCTCTGGGATGAAGCCTACTTGATCATAATGGATAATTTTTCTAATGTGTTCTTGGATTTGGTTTGCCAGTATTTTATTGAGAATTTTTGCGTCGATATTCATGAGTGAGATAGGCCTGTAATTCTCTTTCTTGGTTGGGTCTTTGCACACACACACACATTTTAAAACATGGGTAGGTGTGGTGGTTTGTCTAACAATGGCTTCACTCATGTATTTGGATTCTTGGTTTCCAGTTAGTGCAACTGTTTGGGAAGTCCAACGAGGTGTAACCTTGTTGGAGTAGGTGTGGCCTTGAGAGAGAAGGTGTGTCAGTAGTGATGGGTTTGAGGTTTTAAAAGATCCTTGTAAGTATGGTAGTATCTCTCTCCCCCTCTCCTTTGTACCCCACCCACTACCTGCCTGTGGATCAGGATGTAAATGTTTAGCTGTTGCTCAAGCTCCATGCCTGTCTACTTCTCACCATAATGATCATGAATGAATCCTTTAAAACTATAAACAAGCTGCCAGTTAAATGCTTTCTTTCCAAAGAGATACCTTGGACATGGAGTCTTTAAACAACAATACAATAGTAACTAAGAGAGCAGGTGAATCATACACCAAGCAGGCCTTGGTTGGGCAACACATTCTGGACATGATATGGAAAAGAATGAAGAAAATGCAAGAGTTGAATGAGAAGTAATAAGAGAGTGGAAGGGTAGTTTTTGAAGGAGCTGGGATAAGAGGGTAAATAAGTTAAAAATAGATTGTAGGAAATTCTCAAAAGAATTAATAAAAGTATGAGTATAATTTTAAAGTCCATTTAAATTTATTAATTGGATACATACTTCTGTCCCTAAAGCTTCCTGATACTCATTTACAACCTTAGGGCACAGTGAGGAAAGTGCAGTCTTGGAGAGTAAAACATTTAAATTCCAACCCTGCTTGTCAACCCTATCAGCTCTGTCAGTGTCATGATCTTCTTAGCAAGTCGGCATATCCGTGGTACCACCATTATCTTTAGATGTAGATGCCCAGTGACTTCCTCATCAGTCCACATAGGCCACACAACGTGGGATCCAGTACAGAGAAAGCATATAGGTGCTAAGAATTGACTATGTGGAGTCGTGACATCTCATAAATGAGTGTAAGCTTAACTTTCATTTGGTACTGAGAAACTTATTAGAAAAATTTGTCCTGTTAATAAAGTGAACTTCCTGTTAAAATCCACACTTGCTTAACGTAATGCAAGGGAAGGGGGAGTTGTTTATACTGTTGGTGTGGGGATGTAAACTATGGACATCAGAGTGGATGTGTTCAATTAGTTCAAGGTAGAACTAGCACATGATCCAGCCATACCACCCTTAGGTATATACCCAAAGGAATGCTATTCCCAAAAAGGATGACACTTACACATCCACTTTCATAGTTACTTTAATCATAGTAGGTATGGCTAGAACCAGCCTAGTTCTCCACCAACTGATGAAAGGACAAAGAAATGAACTTCTATTAGGCGCTAAAGAAAAATAAAATTTATAGAAAAGAGATGGAACTGTAAATACACTGAGGCAACTCAGTCCTAGAAGAAAAGCTGTATATTCTCTTCTATAGGCATATATGATAATGTTTACATTTCTGTGTTAAATTGGAGTGAGGATCTGTGAGAGTTGGGGTGAGAGATCAGAAAGGATGGACATTTCTGTGAGAGGCTGGAGAACAGCTCTGATTATAAGCGGATAGAAGCAAACACCAGTGAGGAGGGAGAACGGCTGTAACTGTGGGGGAACAGAAGAAAACACCCGTGAGGGGGTGAGAGCAGCTCTGAAGGGGAGGTTTAATAAGTGCTTGCAATCATAGAATCTGGAAATACCAGGGAAGGCAAGCTATATATGGACATGTGGGAAGCGGAGAGAAAAGGTAGTTGCAGAAGGGTCAATCAAAAACTAAGGATTTCTTAGAAAGCCATATAAAAACTTGTCAGTTTATAAGCTAACCAAAACATATGAGAAGGAAAAACTGGAGGTGGTCTGCATGGGTAGACAGGGCTGCTGCTCCAAGTCATAGGCCCTCACCCCCAAATCTCAGCACCAGGCACAGAATGCCTCCTTATGATGTATTGGCTACAGAGCGCTGAGAGACTTCCAAAACAACACAGGCTATTGCCAGTGCTCTCACTGTCCACCAAAATCAGAAGGCAAGACCCTACTTCCAAAGACACACATTGATACAACAATAAGAAATAAAAGTGACACTGAGTTGGAGGCTTCCTCTGTGCTAGCTGGTTTCAAAAGCACCAGAAGGTGCTATGCAGGAGGTTTAGAGAGAAAAGGGATCAATGCCCTCACCCAGCTTTGGTCTGAGTACTATGACACTGAACTCCCAGGCACACTAGACCATCTGGTAAAAGAGTGGTATGAATGATGTATAGGTAAACAACTTCTTTGTCACAATATCAGAGGCTTGCTCCACAGGAGGGGCTATATTACTGGTACTGTAGATCAGGTCAACTGTCTAAGTCTAGGGAGATCAGAGACCCAGTGCATACGTCTACCACTGATATATTTTTAAAGGGACATGTCAAACTGCTGTCTGAATATTTATGTTTTTACTCATAGACTAGAGTTGTCCTCAGTCAGAGAAGCATCCTATGATATCCTTTAGGTAGTGATCAGTGTTGGGAAACATAACTTGTAACTTGTCAAAGTGCTGAGAATATCAAACCATTTAGTTCTGAGCTCTCGGTGGGACATCTATGTCACCCCTCTGAACCCAAGGAACATCATTGAGAACTGGGAAATAGTGTTGTGGGCACCATCTTCTGTATATGACATGCCCACTGCAATCATGAATAAACAACCACTGTGACAGCCTGCAGAGGAAGAAAGAAAGAAAGAAAGAAAGAAAGAAAGAAAGAAAGAAAGAAAGA
>JABTXL010000001.1:16921529-16939524 GCA_025134845.1 Neodon shergylaensis
AGAAAGAAAGAAAGAAAGAAAGAAAGAAAGAAAGAAAGAAAGAAAGAGAGAGGGAAGGAGAGAGAAGAGAGTGAAAGAGAAGCAAGAGAGTAAGAGGAAGGATACCTGAGAAGAAGAGGGGTTGTCCACAGAATTGGGAAAGCAATGAAGGAGAGGTTGGATGGAGAGTGTGAACACAATACATTGTGTACCTGTATGAAATAGTCAAAAATAAAATTAAATCAAATAATCTTCACCACTGGTCTAAAGCACTTTGCACAAGGTCAGCCTGAATACTGTAGCCCCAAGTTCAGATGTAAAGGCTTAACATACAACAATAATAGAAGCGAGATAAGAAATAATCCAAATGGAAAGAGGACTACTGCCAGTTGGATTATTTCTGCTGAGCCAAATGTTTATTTTTTTTTTTCACAGAACAAATTAGAAGTTTTCCAGATGGTTTATCTGAAGTATTTTTTTTTCCTCGACTCCAGGCAGAGAATAAATTAGAAGTGTGCAGGAAAGGTCATCCTCACCTCTCCAAGAAGCATATTTTCATAATTAAAAGAGGCAAAGTTCAGCCACATACAAAGTCATCCTCACTCAACACAAGTCACATTTTGCGTCGCAGGTAGTCCTGTAATTTAAAGAATGTCAGAAACAGTTACAAGAAAATAAACCCCGTTTTCTGTCCTTTTCTTTGTCTAGGGTACTAATCTTCACAGCGCTAGCAGAGTAATGTGCGGCACTAATTTGCTGACAGCGACAAGAGGAGAATGTTTTTACTCCACTCATTGCTAGCTAAAAATCTCTAAGTGAGCACATGATTTGTCATGTAGCAACACATGGTTGAGGCATTAGAGAAGAGAGGTTCTGTCTCTGGGATGATACCTTCACATTAAGTAAACATTTTATTTCTTACTCCATCCTCCTAGGAAGGTGAAGTAGCTGTCTCTAATATTAAGTTTTTCAGGAGAGGTTTTTATCACTTGTCAAATTAAGATAGCCCCCTTTGAGAGATGGAAAATGAATCTGGGAACAAGGCTGGGATTCCAGCAGAAATTCATTTTGATTTTTCGGATGGTTTGCAGTTGCAATGAGCAATACCCTCTGAAAGTCACAGAGGAAAGCTGTTTTGACACCTGCTGGTCAAGCAAAAATGCATCTTCCATCCAGATGAGCTGTTCAGGAACCCACTGTAGACATAGTCTTGATCGTGCAGCTGAAAATTGAAGCACAGAGGAATTACAGGAATTACACCAGGCAAATAGGATGATTCCTATAGGCAGTCTTCCCCTGACCACCTTGAGATGGTTGTTATTTTTCATAAAATCATATGGCATGGACAAATATATAGCCATACCTAGCTTAGCCTTTTTGTTCTTTGGAGGGACTCACTTGCATTAGACCTAAAACTCTCTTTTGAATAGTGGCAAACTTATTAACTTCTGAGATGAGATCCCAAGTCATCACCATTTAGTTAACAAGATATCACCATCAAGTATCCAATCAGTTAATTCATTTTAAAATAGTATAAATATCCACATCTTTAAAAATCATATACTATTTTAAAATGAATTAATTGAAATATAAATAGTATATACTTGCGCTGATTATTATACTGTTTACTATCTAATGCTTAGAGGTTTATTTTACATATGTAATATATTAGCTAGCATGTTTATTTTATTTTTTGTTTTATGGCATACATATAAAGCATGGATGATGATAGTCGAAAAAAAAAGTATCCAATCAGTAGCGTGAGAAGTCAGCTGGATAACTTAGTGTGCAATCAGAAGGGCAAACATGTTTATTGTTGTAGAAATATGCCTCTTCCCATAATAAGCAAATATGGCAGCTTCCAAAACAATTTTATAATTCTTTATTTTATTGAGAAGTAAACAATGTTTTTGGACAGTTGTAGCTTTATGACCATAACAGATTATATGGTTATCCATTTGCCAGACGTGTGTGTGTGTGTGCGTGTAAGTGAGTGAGTATAGCAATTATTATGAAAGAATAAATCTTCCACAGACCTGAAAGCGATCAAAGCAGATCTTAGCGATAAAGGAAATGATGCAATCACATATAAAATCTTTAAAAAGAAAGAAAGTAAACAATGGTATGTTCGATATATATAAGTACAAATGATTCAGGAATACTTTAAAGACATAATATCTCCTAAAAATATTTGAAGAAATTTTCACACCAATAATGGCTCCACAATCTCCTTTGCAATATTCAAGCCATGATGTGGTCAATAAATCCCCTAAAAATTAGGGATTTTGGAGAGAGATAACAATATACTTTTATAATACGTGAACAAGATAGCCTTTTTAACATATGTTCCAATTTCCTTCATTTCTCCTTTATCACCAAAATGGGCAAAACCTGACCTCTCTTATCTTTCTGAGTAGGTGGGCATGAGTTCAATCAGCCCATGGCTGTCCTCATTTGCATGAAGGAAGCCTTCATTGGACAGTAGTTTTTAGAAGGTAGTGTATTAGTCAGAGGTCTTCATAGGAACAGATGCAATGAAGAGAATATAATACAGAAAAGAATATTTTGGATTATGTAATTATCCCACAATGACTGCCGTAACACTGGAAAGGCTGAAAACCAGTAGCCATTCAATCTAGGAGGCTGGAGGCCTCAACAGTCCCAAACAAAACACAAAAGCCTGCCGGAGTCTTGCAGGGCTGCTGGTCTTTGATCCATCACGAAAGGCTCAAGCATCTGGATGCTGATGTCAGCAAAAGATTCGAGCTGCAGCAGCAACAAAATAGATGTGCATAAGCACAGAGAGAAAAGGCTAGCAGGTGAAGGAATATTGCTCTTTCCCCAGACTTCCATGTATTCGGGCTCCCCAACCCAGGCAAGTGCTGTTCACTTGAAGGAAAATTCTCCCTTTTTCATTAATTCTTCCTGGAAAGATCTTCAAAGAGCAACTGAAGTGTGTGTCTTAATAAATCCCAGTCAAGCTAACAATTAAGTTTCGCCAGGGAAATCAATATTGCCCTATGGTGACTTACCAGCCCCGAGAGTGTCGTCTATACCTGAGAGGAGTGGTCTGTTTCATAATCTGTGTCCAAGACCTCCTTCTTTGAGTAGAGACCGGATGTGGTGTACTCTCGAATTGCTGGGTTCATGTGTGAGTTCTTTACTGATGGATAGTGTTGCCAGGGAGAAGGCACTGGAAGGGGCAGTAACTGCAGTGCTTTGTCCATGCTGTCCCCTTAGTCACAGCTCCACCTTCACCTGCCTGCATATACGTTACAAAAATACCTTATTTGAAGAAGACACTTCTTTGCATTTTGGAGAAACAGATTCATTTTTCAACATTTAATCTTGGACCCTGATAGCTGACGGAAGTATAACTATGATGCATTCTTGCAGCAGATAAAGAGACAGAAGGCTGCAGTGCTGAAGCCATGACAGGGGTGCATCATGTCATACCATTCACAAGAAGCTGTGAGAAAATGGTCTCCACTGATAATATTTGGACTTAGGTTAACTACTTATATCCATACATTTCGCATCACACAAGTGCGCATGCACACGCATGCACGCATGAACACACAGATATTTTTATTTATTTCATATGAGTGGCAGTTTTTCCTGAATGTATAACATAAGTACTGTGCACACAGTACCCACAGAGACCAGAAGAAGACATCAAATTTCCCAAGACTATAGGTACGTACTGCTATGAGCCTCCTTGTGGGTGCTGGAAATCAAGGGTATTTTGGAAGAGCAATCAGTGCTCTTGACCACTGAGATATCTCATTAGCACTATATAAATGAGCACACTAGGAAATTTTCATTTTGTAAAAGGTTAGAAATGCTTGCAATACTTTCAGTTCTTTCAACAATTAATTCTTTTCTAGTATAAATAAACTCCTACACTGATAATTTAGACTATCAACACTGCTGAGACAAGTAATGTATATAATTCAAATTTTCAAAAGCTTTGTAAATATAAAACAGTTACATTCCTTGAACAGAAGTTAAAATAGAGAGATAGGTTAACTGTAAGAGAACCCAAGTGCATCCTGCAGTACATGCAAAAGACAGGGCCAGCATCGAGGTGGTCTTCATAAAACACATGGAAGACATAGTTATTCAACAATCTAACATTATTCTGGCATCATTTTACTATCAGAAAGAAAAGTCTTTGTTACATGCCAAATACAGTGCCACTGCTAAGGCTATGTATTTCCAGTTAAATAAAAGTTGACTTTATTTATATAAGAATACTCATAGTATAATTTATTTATTTTGATATCTGCTAAGACAAAAGATGAAGAAAATAGAAATAGTCACCACATTTATAATATAAAATTTTATTAATTCTTTAAGAATTTCATACAATATATCTTGATCATAGTCACATCTTACTCTTTCAAACTACAACTTATCTCAGATTAACCCCCTCATTTCTTCCAACATTTTATGTCTTATTTATTCATTTATTTATTTATTTAAATTTTCATTGTTTCTATTGGGCTATATAGTTTCCCTATTCCTTTTTCTTCCTTCCCTCTCCCGTTTCCCCCTCCCGCTGCTCCAGAGTGCTCCCAATTTGGTCAGATTTTGTCTTTTTCTCTTTTCTAGGTGGATCCATGTTTGTCTCGACTGAAGGAAAAAAAAACATATGGTCATTTCAATACATGCTGAAAAAGCATTTGACAAAACTCAACACCCCTTTATAACAAAGGTCTTGGAGAAACTAGTGATACAAGGTTCATACATAAATATAATAAAAGCCGACAGCTAACATCAAATTAAATGGAGAGAAACTTAAGGGCATTCCACTAAAATCAGGAACAAGACAAGGCTGTCCACTCTTTCCATACCTCTTCAATATAGTGCCTGAATTTCTAGCAATAGCAATAAGACAACATACTGAGATCAAGTGGATTCGAATTGGAAAGGAAGAAGTCAAACTTTCGTTATTTGCAGATGATATGATAGTGTACATAAGCAACTCCAAAAACTCTACCAAAGAACTCCTACAGTTGATAAACACCTTTAGTAATGTGGCAGGATACAAGATCAACTCCAAAAAATCAGCTGACATCTTGAATTTTGCATGCAAATGGATGGAAATAGAAAACACTTTACTGAGTGAGATAACCCAGACCCCAAAAGATGAATATGATATGTACTCACTCATAAGTGCTTTCTAGCCATAAACAAAGGATGTTGAGCCTATAATTTGGGATCCTAGAGAAGCTAAATATGAAGGTGAACCCAAAGAAAAACATATATTTAATCTCCTGGATACTGGAAGTAGACAAGACCACCAGACAAAAGTGGGAAGCACGGGGGTGGGGGGGAGAGGAAATGGGGAGAGAGAACGAAGAAGGGAAGGATTGGGGAGAGCTTGGAAGAATGGGATGGTTGAGATGGAGGAAGTGTGGATATGGGAACAGGGAAGAAGATATTTTAATTAAGGGAGCCATTTTAGGGTTGGCAAGAGAATTGATTCTAGAGCGGTTCCCAGGTGTCCAAGGAGATGTCCCCAGCTAGGTCCTTGGGAAACAGAGCAAAGGGTGCCTGAACTGGCCTTATCCCATAGCCACACTACCACACTGATGAATATCTTGCAAAATACCATAGAACCTTCATCTGGCGATGGATGGAATAGAGACAGAGACCCGCATTGGATCACTGGACTGAGCTCCCAAGGCCCAGATGAAGAGCAGAAGAAGGGAGAACATGAGAAAGGAAATCAGGACCACAAAGGGGATATTGCTGAAGAGGTATTTGTAAAGTAGGCTATCAAGTCTTTTGGGCACATGCAAGGAGTGGTACAGCTGGCTTATGCAGTAGATTTATTTTTAGCTTTTTGAGAATTATCCATATGATTTTTACAGTGGCTGCACCAGTTTGAAATCCCACCAACATTGAATGACAGATCCTCTTTCTTCACATCTGTACCAGCATTTTCGTTCTCAGTCTTCTCCTCCTCCTTCTTCCTTACCACTGTAATGGAGGTAAGATGAAATTCCAAAACAGTTTAATTTGCATTGCTCTAACTACTACAGACATTAAACATTTTAAAAATGTTTCTTATTTTTATTTCTTCTTTTGAAAAGTCTGTTCTGTTATATCGTTCATTATTAAATTGGGATGTTTGTTTTCTTGACTCTAGTTTTTGATTCCTTTTTATTCCTGAATTCTAACCTCTATCAGATATACAGATTCTCTCCCCTACGTAGCCTTTCTCTCCACTCTTCTGATTATTTCTTTTGCTGTACAAAGGTTTGAAAATTTATCAGATCTTACTTGTCAATTGTTTATCTTAATTTCTGGGAAAATGGAGTCCTACTGAGAAGATCTATTCCTATATCTGCATTTTGTAGGTCCTGCCTATGTTTTCTTCCAGATGTATCACTCTTTCGGGGTCTATATTAAAGTTTTTGATCCATTTAGAACTGATTTTCTTTTGTGCATGCTGATAGATAAGGGTCTAATTTCATTCTTCTTTATGAAGGCAATCTATTTTCCCGGAACAATTTGATAAAGATGCTATCTTTTCTCCAGTATGTATTTTTGATATCTTTATCGACTATCAGATGACTATAATCATGTGCACTCATATATTAGTCTTCTAAATTTTTCATCAATGGACTTGTCTAGTTTTTGTGTCAGTACTATACTGCTTTTATTGTTAAAACTCTATAATAAATATTGAGTTCTGGAATGTTAATCCCTCCACCATTATTCTTTTATGCTCAGGATTGCCTTGGCACTATAATTTGCTGTTGTTGTTATTGTTGTTTGGTATGTGTGTGTGTTTCTATACACAAATTTTAGGATGGTCTTTTCATTATCTATAAAAGATATCATGAGATTTTTTTCATTGGATTTGTATTGAATCTGTGCATTACTTTTAGTATAAGGTAGTTTTTACAATATAGATTCTACCATTACATTATCATGAAATGTTGTTCAATCATTCGTAGTATCTTCTTCATTCTTTCCCTTCAGATATTTAACATTTTTGTTGTAGAGATTGCTCACTTCCTTAGATCATCACCTAGGTCTCCGTTTATTACTATTGCAAGTGAGGATGTATTTATTGTTTCTTCCTCATGTTTGTTTTTGTTGTTTAAAAAAAGCTACTGGTTTTCATAAACTGATTTGGCATCCTGTCTCTTTGCTAAAATTGTGGATTATTTCTAGAGTTTTCTTTAGAATTCTTGGATTCTTTTATACATCTCTTATATATCACATTATCTGCTATGGTGCTCTGAATAAGAATGGCCCCCATTGGCTATATGTTTGAGTGCTTAGCCACTTGGGAGTGGAACACTTTGATAGGATTAGAAGGATTGGGAGATGTGGCCTTGTTGGAGAAAGAGTATTACCACGGATGGATTTCCCAGTTTTCAAAAGCTCATAACCAAGACAATGTTTTCTCTTTTCCTCTCTCTTGGCCTGCTGATCAAGATGTATCTCTCAGCTACTGCTCCAGCATCTTGCATGCTGCCAGACTCCCTGCCATGATGATACTGACTGGACTTTTAAAACTGTAATCAAACCCCAATAAATGCTCTGTTTTATAAAAACTGCCTTGTTCATGGGGCCTCTTCACAGCAACAGAACAGTAACTAAGATACCTGGTTTCAGCTTATTTCACAAAAGTAATTTTAATTTTGCTATAATTTTCTGTCATTGTTTCTTATGTATTTTGTGTTTCTCATGTTTTCAGGAATATGTTGGATTTGCTGCCATTTTCATTCTATTTCTTGTTTCAGATGATTAGCTTTCATTTTTTTAATCCTTACCTTGAATGTGATAATTCTGTGTTTGCTGATTAGTTCTAATTATTAATCCTCATGGATCATTTAGATAGATGGTTTTCATCTATCTATAAATCATACCTGCTTCGAAGTATCACTTTCAACTTCTAAGGTTGTTATTTGTTTTCCAGAATTACTTAACTAGTTTTTACTATTTTAAATATTACATTTTGAGAACTCCTCCCCAATATTTTAACAATAAACATTTTCATCCACAGTATTTTTATGCAAAGACTTGGTACCCCTTAAATAAATTTGGCAGTGCGGGAAAGGTGTGAGCGGAGTGCAATGCTCAACAACAAGCCACGCAAAACAGTAAGCTATTTTCCACAGCTCTGAATGCTCACAGGTACAGGGAACTCTCAGAGACAAAGGGATACGTTATCCTTAATAATAGAACAGCCAACTATTAATGTGTGGAATCCTTTCTGTAAGCATGCTGTGTGCGTGGTGTGTAGGAGGACCCTATGCTTACTGTTTCTCCCTTTTTTACTGCTATTTTTTTTTAAATAATGAAGACTAAAAAAGGCTGTGCTCTGCAGGGAGACTATGTGATGGATTTCTGCATCTTGCAGAATTTTCAGCCAGCAGAAACAATTCTGAGACACAGTTCAAGTGAAAAAGCCATCAGGGTCTTACAATCTGGGCACCATCAGCAAGATGTACTGAAGAACTCATGAAAAATGATTTCCCTTCTCTGTGCTACTTTTGGCATAAAACAGAACAACATGAAGGTCTTTAGTTCAATAAATTCTAATAATGAAGAAGATGCTTAGCCATGCTAATATTTGTAGACACTCATTCTCAACTATATGGGGTTTCTCTTATATATTTCTGAATTTATTTAGCTAATTTTTGAGTTCATATTTTAAATGTATTTAAACTTATGTATGCTTATAATTTTCTGTTCATAAGTGTGCATTTTCTATAATGACTTTGGTAATATTAATTTTAAAATTAGTCATTTTTAAAGAGGTTTATTTTTTTCTACTCTGTAGAGTAACTTTCTTCTATTTTCAGCATTATAAAATTGTGTAAGTGGATAAGACACTTTGGAAAATTAACTTTGGGTCTGTCTTAATACCATTTATTTCTGATTGGGGTGCTCAGTAACTCATTTGAATGTTTCTTTTTAATTTATTTTTTTTCATGAAGCATATTTTGATCATGCCCTTTCACCTCCATCCCCACTCAGTTGCAGGCTCTTTTTCCCTATCTCAAAACACAAGCAAACAAAAACAAGACAAAATGTATCAAAGGAAAATGTAACAGATCTCTCTCTCTCTCTCTCTCTCTCTCTCTCTCTCTCTCTCACACACACACACACACACTCAAAGCAAAAACAAGCAAAAAACCTTGTAGTATGTTTTTTTTGGCTAACTATTCCTGGGTATAACGTCTGCCTTGGAGCTTGGTTGATAAGCCATGTGATTGTGTGTGTGTGTGTGTGTGTGTGTGTGTGTGTGTGTGTGTGTGTGTGACAGGGTGAGGGAGACAGAATCTGTTAAAACTGGTTTTCCCTTTCCTAAAAGGTATCAATCACAAACAGCTTTGTTTTGGGTGGGGGTATGAAATGAGAACTTATCTCTACTTCTACTTCTCAGTGCTGGGATGTTGTATGGTTAGAACCTGTGCAGGTCATGTCTGTTCTGTCATAGTCAAATGAGTTCATAGATCAAGCAACCCTCTTGTATCTGGAAGATACTGTTTCTTTGGAGTCATCTACTGCCTCTGCCTCTTACAATCTTTAAGCTTCCTCTTCTCCTTAGTTCCATGAGCCTTAAAGGTAGAGGTTTTATTTTAAAAAATCCTATTTAGAGACGAGTGCTCCAAAGTTTCCCACTCTAGACACATTGTTTAGTTGTAGATTTCTGTGTTAATTACCATCTACTGCAAGGAGAAGCTTCTCTGCTGAGTGTTGAACAATGCATTGATCGATGAATGTAGCAGGAAGTTCTTAACAATTGTTTTGTTATGTTGATTTAGAAAATAATAGCAGTAGGTTTTCCTATTTAGTCTGATTCTTAATCACTTCAGTAGTGTAGAATATAGGAATGTATGAGTACCAGCAAATATAGTGGGTCTTAAATTCAATAAAAAAATGGCTGGTTATGCCCACAACATTTGTGCCTCTATTGCACCAGTATATCTTGAAGGCAAGTCAATGTTGTAGGTCACAGGAATTATAGAAGGGTGATATCGATGGCCACTTTTATCCTCTGGTAATGTACAAGGTACCTTGTAGCTCCATGAATGAATGTTAGTCAGTAGGAGAGAAGCTCACAGTTAGGTACCAGCTCAATGTCTCTGTGTTCAATGGCTTCAGTTAGTGCTCAGTAATATTCCTATGCTCAGTAATAGGAATTTACTATCAGGTTGTGAGTGTAACCAATAGCCTTAGAAATAGTCTGCAGTGTTTCAGAGGGTTGAGGTCTATGGCCACCTACCCAACTAGATGTAACTATTCCTGGCACTAGGGATTTTACTTGGTGATATAAGATGTCTAGTTACAGTATTGTTTTCGCATTATATGGTGACCTTATATAGATTCATTTTATACATGTATATATTTTAGGATGCTTCTATAGTATTTGGCCTTCATATGACTTTACAAAACACCTTCAGCATAATTGTCCCTTCTCATCAGTTGAACTTTTTAAAGGTTACAAGTAAAGCCAGCTTTTATTTTCCCCTATAAAATATGATCTACTTTGTCAGTTTGGAACTATTAATATAAACATGATTTTAAATTTGTCTTAAAACATTACACATAAAGTATTATTTTTATTCTGGTTTGTCCCAAGTTCTGCCCTTTTTAAGTTTAATACTTGTTTCTTTGGATTTGCTCTCCTATTCTTTTCTACTAACTTTTAGTGAAATCTCTGCTCATGTAGTCACTATTTTACAAATCAAAAACTGTAAGTTTATCTTTTTATGCTACTTTAGTTATTTCTGGAAAATTTCAACAAATGATACATCATTAATTTTCAAACATTAGCATGTAATTGATCTACTAAGGGTTTTCATTCGTTTTCAAAATATTGAAAGTTGTTTTCATAAATGAATTTTAACATAAACATGTTGCTGGTTATTTTTAATATTACTGCAATATGATGACACAAAACATGATATATGAGATGTTGGTTATTCTTCATAGAGCCTCCTCTGTGCCCTCTGACAAGGCTCAGGAGAATGCTTTATTGGTAATAACTTCTCCCTGTTTGTTGTGTAATTAAAGGAAGGTTCACAAGAGCCTGTAATAAAAGACAACAAATGTTTATTGGGGATCCCTCACAGTAAGGAAGCTGCTGTGTTCCTCTGCTCTATGGTCACTGGAAGTTACGAATCAAACTCTGACTACCAACCAAGCCAAAGAAAAACAGAGGCCAAGCCTGCTTCCTCTCTGTACTTAGAGTACCTCAGACCATGTCCAAAAGGGCTGGTATCTAAAAGGCTATTGACTGAAGGAGTTCCCACAACACCTGTTAGTGAGTATTTCAGTTCAGACACACAGACCTAGAAATTGGAGTGTATTAATAAAAATTCTCTCTTTCTTTCCAGTTAGACCTTTCATAGTTGATAAAAAATAGGCTATAAGTCTCCCAAAATATTTTTTGTTTATCTTTCTTTCATATTACTAACTTTTTTCAAACTATCATTTACATATTTGTTATATGCTATGTCAAAGTATATATTATTAGGTATATTTAAATTCATAATAGTTATCTACTGTTTCTTTACAAGACAATCTGATAATCTATTTTAAAATGGCAAATATATCAAAGAACTACTTCACAATATTAAATGCCTAATATGCGGATTTTTAAAATATATTTTATATATGTAACATTCTCTGAAGTATAATCAATAGCCTGTTGGCATTCTCTTTCAACTCAATCAATGCATGACATACTAAGATGAGTTCTAAAAGTAATTTAAGAGTTAAGTTCCAAACCATGTGTCTTCCAGGACTTCAAATAGTCCACAACACTCCATTCTAACACCTCATATTCTCCTCCAAGAGCCGCATCGTCCTCCACCGTAGTTATCACTGTAAAAGAATCTTTCAAGTGCTCTTATCAAGGACTCTATATGGTTGGTCTGATGGCTTTGAACAATAGTGGCAATTTGTAATATAGTAGCTTCTCTCCAACGCTCTGAAAAATCAAAGCATACAAAAGCTATTTCTCCACATGCCGTTTAGGATCAAATGAAAGAAAAAGGAATTCTCTCTAGTCTATAAAGACAATTTTTTTTTGTTTCACACATTTCTAGCAGACAAATATTCTAAGGGCTATTTCGGAGTTTATATAAAGACATGTGGGAAATATTGAATCACAATCAATTCAGTATTTTATAGAAAAATATTTAGATATTAAAAATAAGTTTTCTTAATCAGGCTATGAGCTACCCAGGTATGCAAGATTTAATTGAAAATCTACTATTAGAGCTGGAGAAACAGTTGAGTTGTTAAGAGCATTTGCTGTTCTTGCAGAGAACCTGGATTAGATGGACAACAAAACATGGGAGGGTACAAATACCAGTAACTCCAGATATAAGAGAGCCAAATGACCTTTCCTGATCTCCACAGACTCCTCTATGTACATGCCATGTGTACATCTAGTCAAACACACATGTACATATAAAATAAAGGAATAAATATTTAAAGTTCACTGCCATCATATTTTATTTCTATTGATATATATGCATATACAATTATCCTACCTAAAATATTTCAAATAACTGCACATATTTGAAAAACTGGTAAGTTATGAGTTTTAAATATTATTTTCAAAAGTGAGATCAATTTTGATCATCAAATGAACTGTTGGTAATCATACTAAACACTTAAAATTTTAATAAATTTAAAGTATGACTGCTTCCATGAATCTGTTCATGGGAGACCAGACCATAAAGACCTAGAAATCAGAACTGAGTAAACTCTTTTGAGTAAGGAATATCATCCAAGGCTTAGCCTTGAATATCAGATGGCTTAGCCTATGAAGGAGCTTCCTTCCAAGGCCTGGTGAACTAAGTTTAGTCTCTGAAACCCATGTAAACATGGAAGAAAACTGACTACTAAAATTGTTCTCTGACTCCACAAGTTTGCTATGGCACATATGGGAGTATGTGCATGTGTGTGCACATATTGAATAATAATAATAATAATAACAAAACAATCCATTTTTAAGATAATAAATACCTAAGTATTTACTATAGGTCCAAATCACAAACTTGTATGGTTACTCCATGTCAAAGACAAGCTCACACTTTAGTAGATAGCAAGTAGATAGATACTTAATGCTGGAAATTCATTCATTAAGTACAGGATGGTGATGTAATCAGCATCTCAAATCTAGTCTCTGTGGTGTCCCTTGAATCAACATCTCATGCCTCAGGGTAGCAAAGAATATTCTTCTTGTCCATAGCGTCAGAGAAATAATGAGGCAAAGATAATATTCATAGGGAAGAAACACAAAGAACATTGATCAAGATACTACAGAGGCTAGATTCATAGCCTTGGAAACACATCTTATTTTGTGAACCAGGATTTTGTCTCATTTTGATTCTTGAACTTGGTTTGTTTTTCATTGGTGATTTGGTTTTAGAAAAATGTATGTGGACTAAAAGTAAAGTGACTTTTGTAGAAGGGTTACCATGTACTAACAAGACACAGAAGGAGCAGATACAACTAGAGAATCAACACAAAAGGATCTATTCCCAACTGGAACATCAAATAAGTGAAAGCATCATTGCCTTGGAGAAGCTTTGTCACCTCAGTCAGGACATGTTACTGACAAGCAAGCAAGTCACCCTGTGGCATTATGGATGCAGTGAAAGCCTGACCCTCCTCTTTCCCAAGGTGCTTCTTCAGAGGAGCACTCAGGGACACAATAAAATATTTCTTTCTCTCATGTAGGGAACAAAAGTAGACAGTGGCAGAGTATTTATCAACAAACTGCATGGTAATTTGTTGGATTGGCAAATGCCAGGAAAGAATAAAGGATGGGCCCAAGACAAGAGTTGGTGGATATAATAACATGTAGATAAGAGAAAGGACTATATTCTGGAGCTCTTGCTTCACAGCCCTCATCAACACTTCTATGACATAAGACTGTATTAAACATTTAAAATATGTTGTAGGAAAAAGAGGGGGAAGGAAAAGAAGAAGAGAAACAGTAGGAGGTAACAGGTGAAAGAAAAAGAGGAAAATTTTCCTGCAATTACAGAGATAACCTAGAACAAGGATATTTCTTGGAATACAGCAGGAGTAAGAAATTTAAACATCAAGCCGTATTATGGAAATTAAGAGAATTCCTCTGTACCCTAAAATTTGTGAATAGTTAGACAGGTAATGAGAGAAAAGCCCTCAAAGGACATAGTACCTCCTGCAGAAACCTGCTAGCAGTCCGAAGTTTCATTTCCCTTCATATTAGTATGCACTGTTACATGTTAGCAGTAAAAGTCAGTGCAGAAGGATCCCTTACTGTGCTGAGCAGTAGCCATCATTTATAAAGCTTTTTTCTTGCTCTCCCAACAGCCGGGCAACAAAAATGGTTCCAGCTACAGATTGCATTGTAGGTGAACTGCCTAGATCTTTTGTAACGAGCTAATGCGCAATAAGCACTCTTGCCCTTTTCTCTAAATGAACATCCTACTGTTATTTCCAGGGCTATTTCACACTAATCACCATGAACAGAACTAAACATGAAGGACCCGTTGTACCTCCCTCGTGGACGGTACCTGACAGTTCTGCAGAGATCGTCTCCTACGGAATAGCTCGCATGTGCAAAGTAAGTATCAATAATGTTGGAAGTACTAGTATTGCAGTACTAGAAAACAGTAGTACTGAATCAACGTTTCCTAATAGTATAATTCTAGTTTAAAGTTTTTTCATTGATATTTAATTTTTTTTCCTTTTTTTTTTATTGAAAAAAAAAATCCCTGCTTCCTCCCAGCCTCCCATTTCCCTCCCCCTCCTCCCGCCCCTCTCCCCCTCCCCCCACTCCTCTCCCCCTCCCTCTCCAGTCCGAAGAGCAGTCAGGGTTCCCTGCCCTGTGGAAAGTCCAGGGTCTTCTCCCCTCCATCCAGGTCTAGGAAGGTGAACATCCAAACTGGCTAGGCTCCCACAAAGCCAGAACATGAAGTAGGAACAAAACCCCATGCCATTGCCCTTGGCTTCTCATCAGCCCTCATTGTCCACCATGTTCAGAGAGTCCGGTTTTATCCCATGCTTTTTCAGTCACAGTCCAGCTGGAGCTAAAAGTATACAATGGAATAAAGAAAGCATCTTCAACAAATGGTGCTGGCACAACTGGATGTCAACCTGTAGAAGAATGAAAATAGACCCATATCTATCACCATGCACAAAACTCAAGTCCAAATGGATCAAAGACCTCAATATCAATCTGAACACACTGAACCTGATAGAAGAGAAAGTGGGAAGTACCCTACAACAGATGGGCACAGGAGATAGCTTCCTAAGTATAATCCCAGCAGCACAGACATTAGGGGCAACATTGAATAAATGGGACCTACTGAAACTGAGAAGCTTCTGTAAAGCAAAGGACACTGTCACTAAGACAAAAAGGCAACCTACTGACTGGGAGAAGATCTTCACCAACCCTGCAACAGACAAAGGTCTGATCTCCAAAATATATAGAGAACTCAAGAAACTAGACTTTAAAATGCTAATTAACCCAATTAAAAAATGGGGCACTGAACTGAACAGAGAATTCTTAACAGAAGAAGTTCAAATGGCCAAAAGATACTTAAGGTCATGCTCAACCTCCTTAGCGATCAGGGAAATGCAAATCAAAACAACTTTAAGATACCATCTTACACCTGTCAGAATGGCTAAAATCAAAAACATCAATGACAGCCTTTGCTGGAGAGGTTGTGGAGAAAGGGGTACCCTCATCCATTGCTGGTGGGAATGCAAACTTGTCCAACCACTTTGGAAATCAGTGTGGCGGTTTCTCAGGAAATTTGGGATATTTAATTTAATTAAGATAAAAAGTTAAAAAATGTTTTGTGCACCAGAAAAAATAAAAGGCTCAGTGGGTAAAGGCACTTGTTGCCAAGATCGCCAGTATGAGTTCAGTCCCTGGGCCCCATGTGGTAGAAGAACTGTCTGTTATGACCTCCACTTGCACACCATGGCACAATTTGAAACCCACACCCTAAACAATAAATAAATACATGAATGTAAACAATTGTAAGAGAAGACCTCCACATAACATACCATTTAAAATTTAATCGTTGTCAGATTTTCTCAATGGAATTAGTGTGTATCTTCCGCTGAAAAGACGAAACGATAAGTTTGGGGAGGTTTCCCATCACCTCAATGAAAGGAAAATGTGTTCTACACGACACTAACATAGTCATTCCAGAAGAAAATTTGCATTCGATTAATTACAATATGGTTACTTTTCCTCCACTGTTGCTGAAATTGCAATTTCTCAGCATAGCTATTAAAGAAATGGCATGCTACAACAATTTAAATGCATATATGAAGTTCCCTGACAAGTCTGTATTGTGTCTTTAATGGAAGTCAGAGTCCAGGCTTTGGAGCTCTGCATGTATGCAGTTCCCAGGCTCTGCCTGCCTCCTTTTAGGAAATGAGCACGGGGAGGGTGGGTAGCCAGACAAGTACTTTATCCTCACATTTTAAAGCCTGTATGTTTTTACCCTCAACTTTCTTAACCCCCATCATTTAGTCTCTTTTTCCCCTCTCTTACTTGCTATTTTTATTTATTTATTTATTTTTTTTGGCCATAGTGGTCAAGAAGATCAGAGACACTCATGATCAATTTGGCGGTCTCTGTTTTGCTCCAAACTGAATTCTGCCATCAACATCTCCTTTCGGTCCAAAGGAACCCAGGAAGAAAATGAAAAGGAATATTGTCATTATGTTCTTTAAGAAGCAAGATTTAACTTTCAAAAGCCCTGGGAAAAAAAAGAACTCAAGAGTCTGTCTTGTTCCTTATTGCTCAACTTCAGCTTCTCATCTCAGAGTATACAATTTTGTCTTTGATTAAAGCATTTAAAGAAATAAAATTTATGTAATGAATATGACTAGCATTATCCTTACCAGCTGAGTTTAAATTATACCTTTAATAAGACTTACTATTAAAAATTAACTTAAGAAGGCTCTTTATTTTAAAATATGTAGTAGCTTCGACAAAATAGTAAGATATTAGAAATGAAAAGCAAGATTAGTTCTGTAACAACAAAAATCCAACTAACATATGATAAGTAAAAGAGTCCTAGCCCTTGTCTGTATCTTACAGAAATTAACAAATATGTTCCGATTACAATGATTCCACGTATTTAGAAAAGAAATCCTAACAATGAGACTTTTCCTTTCAAGTTACCATTTCCAAAATACAGCTCTAGATTTTACAGGTTTTCAGTTCGGAATTCTCACCAATATGTATCTATATATAATCTATTCATGTAAGAGTATATATACATATACACATACACACATAAAATGTATGGTATAGAGTATGTAGCTAGGCTAAAGATGAGATGAACCAGAAACATTCTTTAGTTACTCCAGTGCTTGATTCATTTTTATCCTTTTTTGTTGTTTGTATTAGTTGTTTTTGTTTTGAGCTGTTCTGGAACTCACTACTTTGCCCCAATTGATCTGGAGTTTACAGTAATCTGCCTGCTATAGCCTCCTGAGTGCTGGGTATACAGGGCTTATTTTACATGGCAGATACAAAACTAAACTAGGAAGTTATAGATTATATTCTGTCTCCAAAATTCATATTTTGAATTCTAATCCTCTGTGAGACCATATTCAAATCAGGAATTCAAAGAGATAATAAAAGTTGAATTAACCAGGGCATAAGTGTAGAATCCTAATTCAGTGTGACTGAGCCCATAACACGTGCAAGAGACATCAGAAATGCCATCAGACAGAGAATGACGACTAGAAAACAGCTGCCTACAAGAAGACAGACCTTGGTCAATCAGGCTGTGATCTTGAACGTCTTGCCTTTAAAACTGGGAAAAAATCATTTCTAGTTTTCATGCTGCCAAGCCTGTGGTACTTTGTTATGGCAACCACAACTTAAAACACAAGGTTTTAAATACTGATGTGGGATGATTTTTGCAATAAGAAATGTTATGATTATCCCTAAGTGAAACATCTATATCACACGCATGTACCTTCTCCTTAGAAGGCTAAAAAA
>JABTXL010000001.1:16939624-16993264 GCA_025134845.1 Neodon shergylaensis
AGGAGAGGAGAGGAGAGGAGAGGAGAGGAGAAGGAAGGGGAGGGGAGAAAAAGAAAGGAAAGGAAAGGAAAGGAAAGGAAAGGAAAGGAAAGGAAAGGAAAGGAAAGGAAAGGAAAGGAAAGGAAAGGAAAGGAAAGGAAAGGAAAGGAAAGGAAAAAGGAGAGGAGAGGCCAGAGGGAAGGGAAGGAAAAGGAAAGGAAGGAAAAGGAAGGAAAAGGAAGGAAAGGGAAGGGAAGGGAAGAGAAGGGAAGGGAAGGGAAGGGAAGGGAAGGGAAGGAAAGGAAAGGAAAGGAAAGGAAAGGAAAGGAAAGGAAAGGAAAGGAAAGGAAAGGAAAGGAAAGGAAAGGAAAGGAAAGGAAAGGGATGTACCAAATGAAGACAATGAATGTAGTTACAGGAGGGAAGCAATGTTTACCAGACATAATGGGGCAGTTGAAGATAGGAACTCACAACACTTGTAGCCGCTTGCAGAGGATCTGAGCAAACCGGAGTTTGATCAACCCCAGGATGGAGGGGGAAGGGCGGCATGAAGTCTCACCCCCAACTAAGGAGCTGTTGGTAACTGAGTAACTAAAAGCTGAAGGCACATCTGCGTGTGTATGAAATGGCACTTGGGAGGTTGATCTCGGAGAAGACAAATTAGGGGTGAAAATATATGAAATTCTCAAAGAATTAATTTAAAGAGAAAGAAAGGAAAGATTAAAGGCTCTGCTTGTTTCTATAAAACATGTCAGGAAGTTGACCTAGCAAAAATTTGTTTTATATACTCTTCAAATTGATTTTCTTATCATAAGAACTCATTGTTCTAAAATGCTGACTTTTGTTCAGATGCAACTTCTCTTAAGTATGCACATGGCTCAGTCTTTTGCTGCCCCTACTGCCACCAGTCCTTCCCTTTGGCTTTTGCAATCTTATTCCAAGCTGTGTGCCACCTTCTTTGGTGTTCTCTCATGCAGGATACTTTTTCAAGTGTGCTCTGGAGTCTCTTGGGGAAACAGTGCTTTATCACAACTGTGCAAAGCCATGCAGCGCATTGTTATGTGAGAGACTAAGATATTAAAGTGGGTTTTTTCTTTGTCTTTCGCAACAACACATAGACATTTTCTAGGTAACAACTTAAAAAAAAAAACAACACAAAACACTGTCAATACAACTGCACCTACCTTAAAATGTTCTTCCTAGATCTGAACACCAGATATTTTAACTAAATAATTTAGCAAATATCCCTTTTTAAGACATTGAAACACACCTAGAACACACTACATACCTGCAAACTTTGATTGCATCCATGCATTGCTGTTCTAACCACTGCATTTTTTCCTGTCCTTTCAGCTATTCTTCTTTTCCTTAGGTGTGAGTGTGTGTGTGTGTGTGTGTGCGATGTAGACAGTGGTACACTTTTGACTAGGAGTATATTTGATACCAGCTTCTAATTTATATCACAGATTCTTGTATATGAAAATAAAAGCAAAGGTAATTAAAATTCTGCTTTCCCTCTAGTGAAAAAAAAAAGACAAAAAATTCCACATACATTCCATGGACCTTGTTTGGGGTAGTAAAAAGCCCTGATGTCATAGCAAACTTGAGATATATGAAATGTATTATACACAGATCCTCACTCCATTTATGAAGCCAAACATTTTATAATAAAGACTTCATTATACTTTTTCCAACAGAATAGGAATGCGGTCTGATTCACTTACAGAACTTTCAGAAGCACTGGAATTCTTAGAAACGAATTTTTAAATAAAATGTTAACTAATGTCATGGAAATCTATGGCTTGCTTAATGATGAAAAGGGGGCATAAAAGAATCTCAATTTTTCACTTCTTAAAGTTTATTTTTAAGTTACAAATGAGATATATATTTTTTTCCTTGGGTACGATGTGATATTTTGATGTATGTTCTAGGTTTGGAATGATTAAATCAAGCTAATTAAAAACCTGGCTTCATATGCTAATAATGGAACAGAACCATTTTAAATCTCTTAGAGCAGTTTTAAAATTCAAAGTGCAAGATGACAATATTAATACTAATTTTCTCTGAATTAAGTAGCAATAATCGAGTTCTCATATGTACCAGGCACATACGTTACCTAATCCTCATGCCACATAAAATATGAGAATTATATGCGGTGCATTCTTATATCAGACAGCTGCATATCATTAGAAAATGAAATACCTACACAGGCTACTCATGAGTGAAGGGCTGCTTGTTAGCTGGTAGTTGTCAAGGTTCAAGTCCATAATGTGGCAGCACTACTGACTGTATCTCTAATGACGTCACACAACTTAGAGGTAGTCAGTCAGAGCAAGTGTTTAAATCACAAACCAGGGACAGAGCATGGACATTCCCCATCCCCCTCACTCCCCGGTCATTCGGCAGGGGCTGCTCCCCTCTGCTGGGGCCTCTCTCTCCCAAACACATCCGACTTTGCACCCAGGAACCTCCTCCCTTTTTCCTCTCTTCCGCAGGGCCACGGGATCCTCCAGCTCAGCCTGTTTGGGCGCTGGGTCGGGTGCTGAGGGCAAGAAGCGGGCAGGAGTTCCTTTGCTTCAATAGCCTGCCTGCAGCAAGGTAGGCCTTTTGTCAACGAGGTTCCTGGACAGCAAGGGAACCTGATCCTGTTCCATAAGATCCATCGGATAGCATTTGAAGGAAGAGATGGGCAGGCGCCAAGGTATGTCTAATTTCTTAAAAGTCCACAGCAGCCCAGTATTACCATCCCGAGATATACCACATGTATGGAGCATTTAGGGAATACTCTTCCAAAACACAGCTGTCCTATATCCTGAGGTGGGGACTATTTAAGAGTCTAAGGCAAGGAAACCATTTCTAATAGAGGCATGAATACACAGCAGAGGTGAGAAAGCCTCCACCTCTGTGTGCATGGGAGGCCTGTGACAGACACACAGAGGTAGCAGCAGTAGTAAAACTCAGAAAATTCCGCCTGATTTATGCTGTGCAAGAGTGGTGGCGATGAAACGTGCTGCTCAGAAGGAAAATTTCATCAACAAAAATAGTCTAAATCCTAAGTGATTGCGACAATTACAGCTGACTTTTAAACGAGCTCACACATATTACTCTGAAAGGGAAATTGTATTCTACTTAGTCACTTAAAATGGAAAACACTAATCATATGTGAATATGCAATAAGTCCAAGGGTCTCATTATACCATGAGCAGAGAACATACATTACTGATATCCACATCACAGAAGGCCAATTGCTGGTTTTTCTCTATAGGAATTCTTACTCCTTTTTCAGGTAATGCAAATCATGCTTCTCTTTTATCTCCAAAGTCTTTTAAGGTAGAATTGAGAATTAGTTGGAGGGACTAGAGGGCTGGAACAGGAGTTAAGAATAAACATGTAAGACTAAAGTTTGGTTCCCAGCACCTGTGTCTGGGGATTCACATACTCTTATAACTCTGTAACTGTAGTTCTAGGGAGATCCAACATTGCTGGCCTCTGCTAGTATATCCACTGACAGACACACACACACACACACTAAAGGAAAAAGACATTTTAAAAAAGAATTTAACTTACCCAAGGCATGACTTGTAAAGTACTCTTTTCTACTGGGTTTCTAAAGTTAAAAAAAAAAAGTAAGAAAAATTAGAGACTGTGTATCCATTCAGCAGGTGAGTGAACACATAGCCGTTTCCAAACAAAAGGTCTTACCCATCATGGTGGAAGCTTGGCATTCTAACTGAGCAAAATCTCCATCAAATGTAAAATAATTTTGATGCTCAAAGTATGAAATGACTTTCCCAAGTTCCTCCTAATTCTCCATATTTTCGGACAGTCGAGTATCAGAGCAATGGTAGTTCTAGGAGTCAAATAATCCCGAGATTCATTATAAAAGAGGCCACAACCATCACAGCACCTCCAAGGGCTGCATTTGTGTGTGTGCGCCTGCGCGTGCGCGCGCCCACGATGGTGAAAGGCAAAAAGTTACTGAAGCATTGAGACAGCATTGAGTGGCTAACATGAAAATTTCCTGTCCCTCTTCCTTGCTAAACATAGAAGTAGACATTGCGGGGGGTACTCAGCTGGGGTATAGTGCCAGGGTGAACCCACTAATTGCATATCTGATAATGATTGTCTGAACTAATGCAAACGATACATCTAACAACCTCTCAGAACCTGAGCCCAGTACTTCCAGAAGGTTCCCTGGAAGCTGTTACACCTGTGTAATTGCAGACTTTCCCTTTAGCTATGTTGCTTTGCCTTTTTCCACACAGAGGACTAAAGGAGAAATAAAGTTTGTTCCTATGCACCTGCTGAAGTCAAACTCAGCAGAAATCAATGTAGTAACATTTACAATCCCCTGTCAACGCTGAGTGCATAGAGCGGCCAATTTGTTTTTGTATGACTGTACAGAATGGCACCACACATTCATTGACCTGCTTTGAGCACAGTTTCTCACCAGAGGGATCATCTTGGCAGAATTAAACAGGAGCACACAGCGTATACCCACAGCCCATGTCAAGCATCACCTGTTTCAAAATGCAGTAGTACTGGGACTGAGAAGCTCGGGGTATGCACACCCATCACAAAGAACTGGGATTGGGTTGGTGAAATGACTCAAATAGAAGGTGCTGTTCCTCACACCTGACAGTTCGAGTTAGGTGCCCATGACTGACTGAGATCATGACTAAACAATTCTTGTCAATTGTCCTGTGGCCTTCACATCGGCATCATGCCTCAGGAGCTCACACAAATTTACACACAAAATAAATAGAACAATAGATGTAATAAAAAAAAAAAAAACTTTAACTCTTGAAATGGAGTTATACTTTGGAATGGAATAAAAAGAGAAAGTGACTGGCCTGGCTGGCAGGGATTCTGCAGTGGAAGTGAGATGGGACAACCTATCTCTTAATGATATTGATATCCACATAGACTGCAAGAAAACTACAAGTCAGACTACCTTGCAATCGGTGCTAACTAATGCTTCCCACAGGGGTTCATTTCACAGATTCCTACTAATGTGAAGATTCCTAAAGTTTTGTCTTTATATAAAATAATAATCATCTGCTTCAGAGACAAAAAAAAAGTGCTATGGAAATATCTCTACCCATCCTCATCCCATTGATGGTGGACAATGTTCTCCATTAGCAGTTACAACCACAAACACTGAAGAAAAATACAAATGTGCTTAGGTCCATCCCAGCTCAGAATCAAGCACAACACAATGTCAACGGAAACATTTCTTAAAACAGACTTGTACACAGGAGTGATACACACCACACACACACCTGAAGTTCAAGCTTTAGAAAATCCTGGTCTAATTGATAATGTCATTGTATAAGGATAGTGACAGATCTTGCATCCTATGTTCGAATGAGTTTCCTATTCTTAAGACCTGACCATTATGTGGAAACTTAGCAAACCAAGTCTTGTTAAGTACCTTTAATTCAAACCGACAAACAGGTGGGAATAAAAGATAAATTAACAGAATTCTAATCAATTTTTCTTTAGTTCTGTGATTTTGTTTTTTAGCAACTTAATAGGAACGTAACTACAAGTACATTCTTCACAATGTAAATAATATCATCACACCATTTTATTAGCCTGATTTTATTAGTGTTTATCTTTATGATTTAACTATGGCATTAAAATAAGGGAAGATTTTCTTCATAGTGATTTTTCTACCATACTATCCAATGTTATTGCTTCAGACCTGCTAAAATTATGCATGCAAAGCATCATTTTTAAATAATATGTCTCCCGCACACTATTTTTAATATATGTCATTGTCACAGAAACTAAAAAAGTATTCTCTTAAACTTATAGAAGCAATGCTAACAGCCAGTATCCCCCAGACAGAAGAAGGAGAATATCAACTATTATTAACCAAGTAAACACATTTTTTATTATTTTAAAATGGGTTCTCTTCAGAATACTAAGAACACACAGCCAATAGTAGAGTAGTTGAGTTTCTGCTTATGCTTGCTGCGTTCCTATGTTAAAATAGTCAGGTAGCCATGGGATGTTTCCTCTCATCCACATTTGCTCACCATACCATTCGCAACAAAGCTGTCCAAGCCCACCTTGGAATTCATATTTCCTCCAAGATCAAAGTTTAGTGTACTTAGCTGTGGGCTTTGTTGATCCATTCCTCTTGAACTTAGTTTGGGTCCGTAATTACATGCCCAATATAGAGAAAAATGTCAAGAAAGAAACAGATTTCAATTTCAAGCTTCAGAGGAGTTCTGATAGTAAAAATGTGGTGAAAATGATGAAAACCGCCTTGACTGATGGACTCTTGTTTTTAGGGACAATGTTCGGTGTGATGGCTGTGAGAGAGGGTACCTGTCAATTCTGAGATTAGGCCTTTGCCAGGAGAATTTGTCATTTTTCAAAAGGAAAAGCTCCTTTTGATGTTGGAAAAATGTCCAGCCATCCTACTTGCTATGCAAAAACAGTGGGATTGCTTTCCACATGCCAGGAGCAGGGCAAAGGCACAACACACCCACTGCCGGGACCCATTAGCATCTTTTGTTATAATCCACGGCAAATGGACCAGTAACTACCCACTGCCAATTAAAGTGATGATGAGCCAACCTAAAATAGGCAGGTGAGCAGTCTAAATGCCCCTGTGGTTTGCCAATTACCTCAATTACCTGCTGTAGTTTTGCTGCACCACCACCATGAATACAAATCCAGAGAACTATGGGATTCAGGGGAAATAGGTGCTGTGTAGTGTCCAGAAGCAGGAAGGATAAGAAGGACTTTCTGAAAATGAGGCCCAGCCATAGGGATATCGAGTTTCACCCCGTAAGACATTTTCTGCCTTTTGTTTGACAATTCTGTCTCCTCTAGGAAAAGGCTTCCCGCACAATGAAGCGGCAATTCTGTGCTTGATGTCACCAATCAATTGCACGAATCATTCTCAATGATTCTCGTTAAATGGACGTCGGAGCAGACAGGCAGCAGTGGATGAAGAGATAGTATCAGAAGGGGGCTGAATACGGCTGCGCATAGCGGAAAATGTCGTTTCTTGTAGATGTAGAGAGAGCAGAAAGAAGGCGAGAGAGTTTCAGTCACCACTGTTTCTACAAACTGTGAAGGAAGATCATAAGAGAAATCAAGAGTATTCTTCGCAGGCCAGGCGATGGTGGCGCACGCCTTTAATCCCAGCACTCGGGAGGCAGAGGCAGGCGGATCTCTGTGAGTTCGAGACCAGCCTGGTCTACAAAGCTAGTTCCAGGACAGGCTCCAAAGCCACAGAGAAACCCTGTCTCGAAAAACAAAACAAAACAAAAAAAGAGTATTCTTCGCAAAGAATCGGACAGCCCTGAAATCTGAGTAGTGTTCTTGTCAAAAGACCTCATCCTAGAATATCTCTTTAGTAACAGCCCTTCTGTGCTAAGCAAGATCACTCTCAGTCTGCTATTGTTCTTCCATTCACAGTGACCGGGAACACAAGGGGAGCACAACATTATTTTAAGGGATATTGTAGCATTTTAATAATACAAAGATGATACTTTTCTGCGCAGCATTCCCACATCATTTAGAAGGATATACATTCTTGCTACAAATTTAAATAAAATCTGAAGCTATTGCACTCCGATGCACTTAAACTTCTTTCTCGAGTAGCATATGCTGTGTAATTTCAGTAGGAGAGCGCAGTGCTCACTAGCAATGCTTACAGAAACTGGCTTCATGTTAACAGGAGCAGTTAGAAATCTCAGTGGTGTTGCTCTGGTATTGAACTAATAGATGATCTTTGACAGTCACTGAATCTCTCACCTTCTTTAACTGTAACAATGGTTTGCCTAAGTTATAATCAGTTATAATAATACCTTGCTTGGAGTTATGTGGCAAGCCTTGATTAATTGTCATGCACAGAGCACATTAAATCTTTGGATAAAATGTAGTGCAAAATCATTGGCATTAATATTATTCAACCATAGACAGTGTTTCCCAATGTAATAGTCCAATATACTATCATTTTAAGGCACGTGTGGGGTACCTTTTAAGGTATAGTAAGAGAATAAGGGTGTTTTACTGCTTCCTGGACACACTACCTTTGTACAAGTAAGTCTACTTTATAGAATAGTCAATATAGTTATTAAATTCCACACTAACTGCTCTATTATGCTAACTGATAATGTAGTGTGCCCCAAAGATTAAAGAAAAATGAAACTAAAGTGAAAAAGCAAAGGGTAACAACTTTGTAATGCCTCTTTAAATAAGCAATATACAATTAAAGTCACATACTGGTAGAACTGACACAGAAAGTGGATGACTATAATTGACAGAGTGACTGCTATGGGGGGAAGCTGAAGAAGAGCAGAAAAAAATGCCGTAATCATTCAGAACCATGAGACGTCTACGTGGTCCCATGAAAACAAACCATGAGACATCTACAGATGCCACTGGAAGTGAGAATCAGATAAAAATCTAAATGCTACATTTAAAAGAAACCAACATTTGAAGCCAGAAGTTATGAGCACATATTGCTCTTCCAGAAGACCCAGGTTCAATTCCTACACCCACGTGGTGGTTATAACTGACCCTAACACTGTAACCTCTTCAACAGTCTCAGGGGATCTGATGCCATCTTCTGATCTCTGATATCATCAGGAATGAATTTGGTATGCATACATGCATGCCAGCAAGTTAGGCATACACATAAAATAGCAAAATAAATAAAACTAGAAGTAACCAATATTCATTGTTGTTACAGGGCAAAATGATGCTAAGGAAGGGTTAACTTTCCTATTGGTATTAGAATTTATAAGCAGACTCAGCCATTACTGCCTTGGTAAAATAAAATATGCACAAAATGTGCATGCTACAACCCTCACACCACACAAGAAAGCTATTGTACATGATTTAAATGAACAAGTGAATAGCAAAACCCAATGAGTTTCATTTCCAGAGTTAAAAAAATAAAGTCTCTTCTGCTTTTCATCAACCAATGTTCTGGATATGGTTAAAACCTAGGTAGAGAAGGAGGTATACCACATGACTGTAAGGAAAGATGGGGGAATTGATTCGTCTTAGGCCAGCCATTATAAATTATCTCTCTGATACCTAAAGCCCTTACTCGACTTCAGCATTCCTAACCATATATTCTCCCACTCTTAGAGTTTACCACTAAAAACCTGAAAGGGCAGTAACATTCATTAAGGACAATACATCTCAGAAAAATAGGAGGCTATTTTGAATTAATGTAGATTCTGTACTTTACAGTGTATCATAGAGCTATTATTTTTTTAAATCTGAGAAATAGAACTTAGGTGTTCTAAGAGTGTATGCCATGGTTGGTATAACAAATGAAAAACTGTAGAAAATACCCCCAAGGTAAAGGAATAGGAGACATAGAGAAAGAGCACATTAAGTCATTGTATGGAATGCCATCTTCAAGGGAGTGTAACTGGAAGTTCATTTGAGAGCTGTCTGTGTAATTGCACATGTTTATTTTTATCTATTTAGCTTATTATTATACAGTAAAAAAGCATGTCCTAGTTTCATTTCTGTTGCTATGATAAACCCTCTAACCAAAAACAACGTAGGGAATGAAGTGTTTATATTAGCTTACAATTTGATGTCATAATCCATCATTTCAGAGAAGGGACGGTAAAAGCATAGCATTCACAGGCAATGAATATACTCACCCCTGCATGCTTGCCAGTTGTACTCTGCTTTCTAGAGTCTGGAAGGTTTCAGAGACCTAATAAATGGTGCTGCCCTTCGTGGGCAGGTCTTCTTGCCTCCATTAGCAATCAAGATAATGTATCACAGACAAGCCCACTAGCTAACCTGTTCTAGACAACTGTTTGTCTAGACTCTCACCTTTGTTGATTCTAAGTTGAGTGGACAGTTAAAACTAACCACATCACTTTTTAGCAAACTGATTGTCAAAGTTTGTTTTGTCATTGGATTACAGGTGCGTTTTAAAGGATGCCTCGTGTATTTGAACTTTGACAGTGTTTTTTTGCTCCCTAGGTTGAGAAAAGGAAAATAACCCATCACCATTGTGGGCAGAATACTGGATGCCTTTCTTTCTTGAAATGCTGAGGAATGCTCCAAAAATTTCAAATTTTATTTCACTATTTGTGTAATCTTATTCAACACGTAGATTTTCTGTGATTGGAATGCAGAAGTAAGCTTGTATTTGTGAGCACAGAAGCACCGACTGTGCTTAGCACTTTTGAAGAATACATCTGTAACCATCAAGACCAAAATTGTTCTTAAGGCGACACTCAGTGTCACCTGAACATATGGACTGGAAACTGTTTTATTTAAAGTGAAATTTCATAGAAGGTGCTCCCAAGCAAGATAATAAAACACCTTGGGTTCAGGGTGACACTTTTCCTAAGCAGCCATACATCTTCTGAACCCTCGTGCCAGAAATAGCATTAAAATCATTGATGATACAAAATTCCTCCTGCGCCGCTAAACAAATGAAGGCTCATCAGGCACATTGAGGATACAGAAGGAAAATGAATTCCCTCTCTTCTCATAATATTTCTAGAAGAGAGTCATCATTAGTAACAGAAATAATATAAGGGAGTGGGCTCCTGACAGTCAAGATTTATGTCCGCTCTGTTTATGTAGGTCTCTGCTCAGCTGGGTTTCTTCTGAGACCTGGCCTCCTTCATAAAAGGTAGTCACTCTTTCTCTGTGGACTATCCAAGCAAAAAACAGTCCCTGTAACTTTCCATAAGTTACTAGTGAACTATACAGCATTTTTTTCTAGAAATTTCAATCTTGCATCATGTATTTTAAATTTTATATTTTAATGCCAACTGAAAAAAATAAATAAATAACAGTTTATCCTCCTATACAGAGCTTGGTACATTTTAAAATCAATATATAGTACATGACATATAGAAATTATTTTCTAGGTTTTATTATCTAGAATACAGTGAGAGCAGTTTTACATTCAAATTAAATAATAATGCATAAACCCTCTGAGAATATATTATAGCTACACCTCCATAATATGTTACATTTAAGTGAGGTAATTGAAAGGGCAAGAGTAAGGTAAAGAATATATCCCAATTTTCAATGCTGTCTTTATTTAATAAACCTTTCATGTTCCCAATTAATCTCCATATTCCCATTATTTTTACATTAATTTTTAGTATTATCAGTACTTTGTTCTAGAGGCTGATGAGGGAAGAGCCTTGTTCTAGGGACAGGGACTACACTTCCCAGAAGGCAGCGCGAACATTCTACATGGGCCTTCTATTCTGGATCTCTGCACTGACTTCTCCGCATTTTCATCTATGACCAGGAAAAATGACTCAAGTCTTACATATTTACCTTTTGGAGATGTGCAGTGACAATTACGTGAGATATCCATGTAAAACAGACAACACAATAAAGAACAGTAGCGCCCGCTATTGAAATTTATCTCCAACATTAAGATTTTTCCAAAAAAGAACTGTCACCTCACAGACTTCAGTGAAACTACTATTCTATACAGAATGACAGCTGCATTAACGACAGAAATTATTTTATCAGTACTGATATATTGTTATTTTAGAGTTTCCTTTATGTATAAGTTTAATAAAAGAAAGATAACCAAAATTATGAGGCTTGAATAATTTAAGATTTTTGCCTCTACATGCCTGAAGTCAAAATGCTAAATTTAATTTTTCTGTAAAAACTTGGTAAAAAGCCCTATAGATAATTTTTCTTTTTACTTTTCTCTAATAGTTTTGTTTCATAACACAAAACGAAGTATCTTTCAGATATACATGATTATAATTAAACAGGGCTGGGCTATTTGGCAGATTACATTTTCTTACTCTTAAGGTCGGTGAGACATGGTATGATAGAAAAATATTTGGTCACTCTTGTGAGCTCCCTTCAACGAGCCTAAATTCTGCAGATTTTTTCAATGACAAAAGAGATAGATCAATTTTTTGTTCCATGACAGTCTTCAGATGGCTCAAAGTATCACCTGATCTCCAGAAAGATATGTTTGATTAGAAACCTGCAGCTTTCAGACCAGCCCCACAACATGGGGAACTAATGGCCTGGGGTCTGAGTGATTCACCCATGGCCAGTGACCAGGTTGTTTAAGGCACCCATGTATGGAGACGGCAATGAAGACTGAAGTTCTCGTACCTAGGACCCTTCGAGGCCCAGTTGAGCAAGCTTGCTCTCAGTGCATACACTAGAGTGCTCACATCTCCTGAACTTTTGTCTGACTTGGCCACAAAGCTAAGTATCATATATTGTACATATGATCTACATCTGCTTATTTATACCCTTTATTATAAGCTGATAAATGTAAAATATTCCTTTGAATTTAGAATCATCAGATCTGATGTGAGCAAGGGACTTGGCTTTGCAGCCAAGTCAGACAAAAGTCCAGCCAATGTGAGGACTCCAATGGCTGCACTGAGAGCAAGCTTGTTCAGCTGAGCCCCCAAACTATGGAGTCTGGGTGTCAGTGCCTGCGGTAGATGCGAATGGATTGAATTGTAAGATGCCTATTTGGATCAGAACTGGTTGTTAATATAAAACAGTTCTTACAATTCCTTAATTTATAGTTTATAAGGGTAAATATGTGATTCTTTTAAATACAAAATGGTAGAATTGTATTATTTATATTTGCATAGTTTGGAATCTTTTCAGACATTTCACATTTCATTTTGTATCACACTCCTTAGCTCCAATCTATGAAACTCCAGCCCCTTTAGTAGCTGTCTACCCCTGCCACCGTGGGAATTCCCAGAAGTTCTCGACTTTAAATTAATACTATTTAAACATTTTACTTTTCCCTAAAACTTCAATATTTTAATATGAGCACATAATGTTACTATAACACAATTTGAATTAGAATATATATGCCTGTATATACATATGCTTAAACATTTGTCCTTAATGTAAAAGTCAGTACAGTTAACCTTGGGATCGATGTCTTTGCAGAGAAACCCTTTTTCATTAACGTTATGACAATGGTTGCTGTATGGGAGTATTCAATGCCTACAGTGACTAAATAGCAACAATAAAAGATTTCTTTGCCAATATTCTTAATCAGTACCAGTTATGAAAGCATTTTTAGTTTACTAAGAATAATAATATTATCAGCACAGATTTTTCAGAAAGAGCTAACGTTGAGTGTAGTAGGCAAAAAATTCAACATTAAAATAAACTAAAACTAATGTACAGAAAAATAATCAAACAGAACAAACAAAGACAAAACCAAGCGGAAAGGAATAGACTAATTTCATTTACCCAAGGGCTATAATAACGAGATGGCTGGATTTTTTTTAAGTCTTCTTCAAACTATCATAGTCTCTCTGAATTATTCAAACTACAATTAGGTGTTTTAAAACTCAGGTTAGATGTATTATGTAAGAATTAAGATTCAGATTTTCTTCTTTCACTCTCTTTTTTTTTCTTGGCCTTCCTGGCACAGTAGGTGTTTTATCTTTCCGATGCTGGGACTAAATTCCATAGCTAAAATCATTTAAAGAAGGGAGGGCTGTTCTGTCTCATAGGTCCTGGACACCATTCAGTCACGATGGGGAAGCCATGGCAGCATCAGTAGTAGCAGGGGCAGAAAGCTGGTGTTGGCAGTGAGGAAACAGGGAGAACAGGAAGTCAAGCTAGTCCCACCCACAGTGACCCACATCTTCCAGTGTGGCTCAGTCTCCTAAAGTTCACAGCTTTCTCACAGTGTCCTCAGAGAGGAACCAAGAGCTCAAACATATGAGCCTCTGGGGGACATTTCACATAAAACCATAACAATAATTTTTCTTAATATTACATTGTTCAAAATACTTATAATTATTTTATAACTGTCTCTGTATATGAACACCTCCTTCTTTTCTAATAACCTCCCAAATTCCTAATCGGTATGCCCAATGTGAAATACACCTATCACAAAAAAAATGCAATTTGGGAATTTTATTGTGCCTGCACAAGACCAACGAAGTCATAACCACATCTTAAATTTAATTCCATCCTCCATTATAGCATCATAGAAAACCTTAGAGTCAATTAAAAACACAGGTTGTTTTCATTTTAAAAGATACTAATTTTTTTGACCAAAGCATAGTAATACTGACTTTTAATACCAATAAATAACTTTAATTTATATATCAAGTTTTCCTTTTATTCTACTGAAATCAATTGACATCACTAATTTTATTATCTATTATGTTTCAAACATATTCTCATCCAAGAGTTTTAAATACATGTATTTCATTCATCCTTACTTGATGCCCTATAGGTAACTCTTCACATTCCATAGCTCTAAGAACATTCCACTGTCTACTATTTTTCATTGTTGAATGGTCTAACTAAATGGATAACCAGATCCATCTGAATCACCAGTGGGCTTTCTCAAGATTAACAGTACTCAACAAATTAAGGACCTGGCAATATTACTGCTAATCTAGATTCAGGATTCCTGTGGAAGCAAACATCGAGGAATGTCTTTGAGGAATTTCTGGAATAAGTTAGCTGAGGTGGCTTGAACCAGTCTAAACATCAGTAACACATTCTGTGGACTGGGTCCTGGATTGAATCAAAGGGAGAAAGTGACTGAACAGAAGTATCCCCCCCTCTCTCCTTTCTGTCTGGGAATGTTTTGTGATCAGCTGACACCACACACTCCCTGAATAATGGAAATTACCTCAAAATGAGAGCATTGCCTTCAAGTTGTTACTATCTGTTATTTTGTCCTAGCAATGAGTACATTGTCAAAGGCAATAAACAATATACAACCAAAAAACATATAAAGAAATGACATCAAGACATGATTCATTCTTAGAATACTTATGTCGGTTTCTATCAATCACGTTTAGTCATATGCTCTAGGATCACAAGTATCCATAATGGGCTTGGAAGACCAACTCTACCCTAGACTTGATATCTCAATATGTTTGAACTGAGATAATATTTGATCACTTTTCTTTCAGGAATTTTGTTTTTCTAAAAGTTCTTCACAACAGCAGTCAGTATCTTTCAGTTAGAGTCCAGAAATTGTTTTAGGAATTGAATGGACTTTAGATTTAAGAAATTATCTAGGAACCCTGTCGCAATAGTATAAGTAGCTCATAGATATGGGATTCTCTCACAGAGTTAATAATGAATTCCTTGGAGTCGTCATCAGGACTAAATTCTGAGTCCATATTCTTTAGAAGAAGATATTTTACAGGCATGCTGCCTACTCAAGGTCCAGTACATGTATATGTTATCCATGGTCGAATCAGTTGCATGGTTAAAATTTGGAAAGAATCCATTCAAAGCAAACATGTGCTCTCTTACTGAGTCATTTTATTTATTGGCTCTTAGTATGACTAGCAGATATCTATTCCTGTTTACTGTTGAAGGTCATTCTTTTTAATTTAAGAAAACAAATAAACAAAAAATAGTAAGTTGGTTACTGAACCAATAGAGTTTTAATGTCTTTCCTATGTTGTTGAAGGGAGCAAGGGGCTCCTTTTCTTCTGTCCTGCCCTGCTAACTTACATCCAAAATAATAACACAGAAACTATATTTATTTAAACACTGCCATTGTCTCCAGCCCCTTATTTGCTAACTCTCACATATTAGTGTGACCCATCTCCATTAATGTGTATCGTCACTTAACTGTGGCTTACTGGCATGAGTCAAAGCACTGTCCGTCTCAGGCAGGAGAACCATGGCATCTTGCCACTCTGCCCTTCTTCCCAACATTCAGTTCTGTCTAATCTGCCTACCTAAGCTGCTGCCCTATCAAAAGGCCAAGGCAGTTTCTTTAATCAACCAATGAAAGCAATATATATACAGAAGGGCCTCCTACACCACTGTGTTAGGAAGAGTTGGAGAGCATATCATTCTATATGATTATTGTATATGAAATTTTATCTGAGACTGAGCTGGACATAGCCTATTAAGTGTTAGATTATAAAGTAATAGAAACAGCTAGGCAAATTCAAATACTTTATATAAATTAATTATACTGCCATTCTGTGCAATACTTTCCGATTTCCCAAAATTTCTTGCATAATCTTAAAAAATGTCTTTCTGTTTCTACTGTAGTAGAATGTGTAAACACTCCAATTTGGGCTTATTGAGATGAAATGCTTTGTAGATTATAGTTGAAAAAGTAAGTATGAGAATTGAAAGCTAATATACTCATATGTCAAATATCACAATTTCCTTTACTTGCTATAGATTTCTCTTATAGCTAAATGATTAAAAATGTGTCTGGTCCTGCACATTGGTCAGTGTGGGTGCAGTGAACAAGACTCAACATTGCGCCTATGTGTCCGGATAGTAAGGGATCATCAAAATCCATGTAAATATAGCAGGAATGCAGTGACTCTGGGTCGGCACAGATGCTTAGGGAAGAAGTTAATTCCAGGAGGATTGTGACTTCAAAAAAAAAGGGGGGGGGGGGTTAATGCCAGGAGCCTTACAAGCAGATGGAGTATTTAAGAACATACTGAGTTGGGTTTTTCATGGATGGTGAAAAGTGACAAACTGGAGAATTAGAGGAAAGGTATTCCAGACAGACTGAAGAATAGGATAGACACAGCAGTCTGTGGTAAGCGGAGAATTTGATATACTGAGATGGATGGGAGAAAGTGATGAAAAATAAGACTGTAAAGATAGATGAAAATTGCGAAGTCTCTAATTTTGCTAATACATTTGGTATTTTTCTACTTTAAAATCAGCAAAAAAAATCATATTTTTAGCTGTAAAGAAACAATAAAATACAGTAAACTTAAATACAGTGAACAATAAATACAGTATCCCAATTGTTATTACTAAATGACACAGGATTTGAGTAACTGGGGAAATGGAGACATCTCTTTCTCCCAGTCCTAGATACTGTGAATCCAATACTGAGATTGTGGTTTGTTTGCTGCCTGGCTGATTCAGGGAGAGCTCTTGCTGCTGCCTGCTCACTGCTCAGAAACCTAGAACAATAACTCTCTAGAGGGCCTTTTATATATGTGTCCTTTCCATTCTCTAGGGACAGCTCTTACCAGTTTCTTGTGCCCTGAAAGTCCTCTACTGAATTCTCTCACCTTGGACTGTAAATTCTAACCTATAAATTTTGAAGAGACATGCTGGACTCACAGTAATGCTTAAAAAAAAACCCTACTTAATATTGCCTTAGGGATGGAGCTGAATTAACATAGTAATGAGAGAAAAAATGGGTGTTTTCTTTTCTGTCACAAAGTTATGAAATTATCTGCCATAGAGAGTAAGAAAGTGATCATATCAGAGGATGAATTCATCAATACCTCATGATAGTGCAGAGCCAGAGAGTAAAAGGAGTGCCAATTCTCAACTGGAATAGAATTGGGATAGTGTGAAGGTTAGCTGAAGTGAGGAACAGGAAGAAAGAACCTGTGTCTGGAGAGCGTCTTCTATGAGAGGGGTTCTACTGGACTCATTCGATCAATCATTAATGACTTTATAAGATAAAAGAAGGAGCAGTGTATTTTCATGACACAGAAATTGACTTGAGATCTACAAATTGTTGAAATATCTTTAGGAAATACTTTAGGAAGAAAAATATGGAGCAGAGAATTTAATTCTGACAAACTGAGTGATAGCTAAATATAAATAAATAAACAAACTTTAAAATCATGTCTGGACTAGATTTAAAACATATTGTCCTGTGGTTTATTTGGAAATACTCAAAATGTGGTATGTTGACAGAACAATGAGAAAACCAGGAGACAGTAATTAGGTAGGTAATTTTAGGGTAAAAGGAGCTTTCCAAAATAACCAGTTTCTTTCTCATCCATATGTCTGAAATGTCCTTAGGCCTATAAGCAGAATCATTCTTGCCAGAGTTCTAAAAGCAAAATATCTCCAGTTTTGACATAACCAGAGACAAGGATGACAGAAGTTACGTTTTTCTCATCTCTTTCCTCCTAAGTAACCCTTGGTGGTATCCCACCCCTCAAAACTCATCCTGCAGCAAAGTTCTGCCTCTTTTCTTCCTTTTAACCCTCCTATAATAAAACACTCTTTTCTAAATCTCATCCTGTGCAGTTATTGAATTTCATTCTTTGAATTTACAAAAAAAGCAAACAGAAATGGAGAACAGCTTAAAGCAATTTCTCTGAAGTCAGGAATGAGACAGGAACATCCACTATTCTCACTCCTTTTCAGAATTGTGTTCAAACTATTTTCTGGAGCAATAAGGCAAGAGAAGGAAATTAAATGGATATAAGCAGGGTAAGAAGAATTGAAACTATCCCTATTTGCATATGACATGCCACTATATATATTATATACTAGAGTTCCTAAAAATTCTGTCAGAGAACTTCTAGAAATGATAAATTCAGAAAAATGGCAGAATACAGAATCAACTTCCATAAATCAAAAGCTTTTCTGTACTCCGGCAACAAACATGAATAGAAGGAGATCATGGACATGCTCGCATTGACATTTGCTAATCAACAAGGGAAGAACATCTACAATGAAAACCTCTGACCTCTAAAGAAAGAGACAAAAAAGGACTTTAGAAAATGGAAGTCTATCACATACTAATGGGTTGGTGATCAAAACTGAAAACCCAAACATGAGCACACACAACTTCAGTCATTTAATATTTGATAAAGATGCCAAAAATCTAAGCTCAGGAAAAAGCAACTTCAACAATTAGTACTGGGGAAACTTGGATGTCCACATGTAAAGAATAAACTTGGACCATATCTACCACCTTGCACAAAAACTAACTCCAAATGGATCAAAGACCTGCACATGAAATCTGAAATACTAAAACTGCTAAAGAACACAGACAGTACTCTACATGATACAGGTATAGGAAAGGATGTTCAGAATAGGGCTCCATTTGTTCAAGAATCAAAGCCAACTGACAAGTGGTACTTCATAAAACTATAAAAGTTTCTGCTTTTAAAATAAAATAAAAGATAATAATAAAAAATAAAAATAAAGAAATTAACCACACAAAGAGAAGCCCAAAGAATAGAAGAGAATCTTTCCCAGGTATACATCTGACAGAAGACTAATACATAGAATAAATAAAGAACTCAAAAAACAAAAAGAACAAAATATTTGAAATATATGTTTTGGATCTGAACAAAGTTCTCAAAAGAAATATCATGGTCAAGAAATATCTCAAAAATATTTATTGCCACTAGAGACTTTTCATTGTATGTGCTGCTAAGCTAATAATAGGATTTTGGTCTCCCAGTTTAAACCTAAGACTGTCTCAACATGTCTTCCAAAATCTCTTAAGGCTAGCGCCTTGATGATGACAGCAAGAAAGAAAAATAGAAAAAAACGCCCAGAAGTAAAGGCATTGTTTCCTAGAAAAGTGACAAAAAAAAATCTATTTCCAACAGAAATTACTATTGTTTCCATCATGATAGAAAATTGGCTATAACAAAGTCTGCTAATGAAAAGCTTGTAAAAAGGATTCTCCACTTAAAATTTCTCTCCATCAGTATCCCATATGGTAGCCTTGTGAAGTCTTCCTTGGGTCATCTGTGCTGGATGGTACAAATATCAATTTCATAATACTGTGCTATTAATCTGCTGTTTCATCTTTTACTTACACTCATTCACGATCAAAATAATGGCCGTCAGTAACATTCTCTAGACATCAATTGTTTCCAGGACCCGAGCTTCTCAAGAAAGACCCCATTATTCTCAAAGACATTCCAGTATTCCTGTACTATGTCTGTCACAAAGATATCATCTGTAGGTGAAACAAGTGACAACAACATAAATCTAAAAATGAGAACTTGATGCATTAAGCTGCCACATGGATTTAAGGCACAAAAGCCATTCATTTAATCTAATAGCTAATTGTGAAAGATCAGGAGAGGGAAATGAACTAAAATCTCCTGCCTTGAAGAGAATATCTAGCTATGGAAGGGCAGCCTTACAGAGGAGACTACACTCACACCTAGCCACTGGTGAGGGCTCAGGCTTCCTGGTCATTTGCATACAGTCACAATGGGTGGGTGAGCACTGTGACCTCAGCCAAGCATAACCACCAGTTTGCATTGCTTACTGCCATGTTCCACAAGCGTGGAAAAGTCCCTGGCATTGACTACACTCGTTGTAAACACTTGTGCTGATAGATGAGCGCAACAAGAAATAAGAACCATGGTAACGATTTTTAAGAGCCGGGAACTGCTAAGATAAAGGGTTCAGTAACTTAGTAGCAAATGGCAGTGGTAAGAGCCAGAGTTCAAAATCCAAGGCTGAGATCGTTTGAATAAGTCTGCCTGTTTTATGAAGACAACCACCTTTTCAATATCATTCTCAGTAGGAACACACTGAAATCAGAAAGTTGAAAGAATAAAGTGGGGTTTTCCACTTACTTTTGGCCAATTTTTCCAGATATAACAGGGAAAATCATTGTCATTCAGTCTATATAAAATGCTAATGTCCTTAAAAATAAGACTATCATAATGCAAATGTGAAGTCCCCTATTTTGTAAAACCCTGATTAGCCAAAGGGGGGGAGGACTTCCTGTATCAGGGTTACATCCAAGGCCAGTGTAGCTGCTTTCCATTTTCAAGGAAGCCACTAGACCAGCAGAGGCCAAGAGAGCTTATCAGGGAGAGTGATAGAGGCCCTGCAATGAGATGCTACAGGCTTTCTTATTTACACTCTCCCACTTTTCGTTATCTCAACTGGCCACTAAATGAGTGATAGCTGAGAATCAAAATGACCTTTTAAATCAGGTCAGTCTAGACCCCCAAAATACTTTCATCTGTAATACATACGAGAAGGTACATTGACGGATGGCATAGAGTCATCCCTTCAAGAAAAACAAGATGAAAAGTACATTTTATAGAAATGGAAGCTTTCCAGTGCTCAAAACTTTTGATCAGCATTTCTCGAAATCTATAGAAATCCAATTAAATTTATGATCTATACAAGTCTCATAAAATAGGCTGTAAGCTAAATAAAAATCACAAATCATATATTGTCACTGTATCTCCATTTACCTCATTTCTTTTTTTACTTATATCTTCTTGTTTTTATTGGCATATAGAATATTTGTATAATATATCCTACTATGATAAACATCGTTTTTGAAGGGAAAAGAGCTATGATAAAAATTGACACATGCAATAAGATTTTTGTTTACCCTTGAATCAGATATTCATTTACTCTCCTATTGAGTTAAATGGGAAAGAAATATCAGTCTTCATATTCACATAAAAGTCTATGAGACTTTTACCACCACGTCCAAGTCTTAAAAAGTACAACTAATGAAGAAGGCACAGAGAAATAATTAATATTGATACTTAATTTTATAATACCATTTGATTGTAGAACACTAAAATGCCTTATTAGTGACACTCATTTTCTTTGGGACATTAAATGACAAAAACGTGCTTAGGTTATAAATGTAAGTAACTTTCTGATCTGGATAATTCACTGCAACACAAACATTAAGATCTATGTTTGGATACCTGGATCCCATGTACTGCCTGAAACAGTAGCAGGCATTTGTTATCCCAGCATGCCTCTGAAGAGATGGGAAGGAAGACAGGCTAATCCTTAGAAGCTCAGAGCACAGCTATCCTGGTATACCCTGGAGCAAAACAAAAGACTCAGTCTCAAACAAGATGGAAGGGGAGGGTCAACGCCAGAGGTTGTCCTTTGACCACCACATTCATGCATGCACACTTGCACATTTACACCCCCCACACACACACACATACATCCCACAGTTTGCTAAACAATTTAGACGTTTCCAAATTATTTTTTTTACTGTTGCATGTGCCAAGATTTATGTATTCTCAAGTCCAGACAATTTTAGGTCTTGTTCATTGCCAGGAAAGTAATGAACTTTGCTATCATAATCTCACAGAGTGAAAAGCATGTGAAGATTCCCTCTTCATAATAAGAGCAGTGGTGTAGTGAACTGTGAGAATGTGAGCCCACTAGATCCTGCTGCTTGGAATCTGTCTATTCATTGGGCAACTGGTCAGTAAGTGTTTGCACATATTTAGTACAATGTTAAGGCCCAAGGAATCTACTGAGGGTACTTTCTCGGGACCTATACAAGCAGTCTTAGACACAAAAGAAAATGTGTACAGTGGAAATATGGGGGCATATGGTGATGACTAGAATGAGTGGATGTCTAGAAATGAGGGAAAATTAACTACATTTTAAAGATTAATGCCTATAGATTAATTCATTTATCTTAATAATATTCACTAAAGTTGAGGTAGTCACATTCAAAGAAAACATATCTTTATATTGACTAGGCATTCATTATTCTCTGGAGTACTAAATATTAATATAATGTAGTAGGTGGCCGCTTGTTCACTTGCTTGCTTGTTCATTTCCCAGCTGCCCAGACTCCCTAAATAATCACACAGAAACTGTATTAATTAAATCACTGCTTGGCCCATTAGCTCTAGCTTTCTATTGGCTAACTCTTACATCTTAATTTAACCCATTTCTGCTAATCTGTGTATTACCACATGGTTGTGGCTATCAAGTAAATTTCCATCTTGCACCAGCAGGCTACACGGCTTCTCTCTGACTCTGCCTTCTTCCTTTTAGCATTCAGTTTAGGTTTCTCCACCCAGTTCTGTTCTACCCTATCAGGCCTAGTTAGTTTCTTTATTAACCAATGGTATTCACAGCATAAAGAGGGGAATCCCACATCATTATAACCCAGGAGTCCTGCTGATTTACTGATAATATTAAATATTAAATGAAAGTTGTCAACCTCTCATATGAAAATTCTCAAGAAGAAATAAGTCTCACAAAACACTAATAATTCCTTATAATAGTCCATAAACCTTCAAGTTTTACACTTAAAGATTTCAATAGTTTATTACCAATGACTGGTAAAACTATAAAAGCCAATGGGTAAAACAATTGAGAAATTTCACATATTTTCTGAAGAGTTTTGTGTATGTATATCAATGCATTGCATAGCAAGACATTTCTATTCACTAACCTCTGTTGCTTTGCACAGCATGAAATATATGTTTTAACCCCAACCATACATTATGGATGAAAAACATGAATTTTAAGAATCAGTCATCTATCATAAGATCATAACAAAAGTAAAATGTAGATTTTTAACCTAACTAGGTCAGTATGATTTTAATTGAAATAATCACTTAAAATAAGGCTTCTTAGTGGATCTTTTTATGTAAGTGCAAAAAAACTGAAACATTATTAACCACAGGATATGCCTCACACACTATCTTTTTTAAAAATTGCACTTATTTTTAATGTGTGTGTGTGTGTGTGCGCGCGCACGCATATGCCTGAATGTCTGTGCAGGCTGTGTATGCATGGGAGTGCACATACTATGACTCACCTTATCTCCTTCCATCTTTATGTTTTTCAGGGGTCAAGCTTAAGTTACCAGAGCAAATTGCACTATTGGGGCCAGAATCTTTACTCATAGGCCATCTTACCGACTCATTATCTTTTCTGTATATTTTTTGTACAAATACAATGATAGAATAAAAAATACATATCTATATGCTATAGTCTTCATAACTGTATAAATATAAAATATTTGTATGCCAGTTGTATGATAGATACTTTAGGAGCATGTATGTTCAATTTACTTTTCTGTATTCTCTAAATTTCTTTAATCAACATTTTGAAATCTTTACAGTATACATAGTGACTAACTCCAGAAACAATGGAAAATAAGTTTGCTGTAAAGTATGTTTAAAAAAACAGGTCATGTCAAAGAAAAAGAAAGGGAAATGTGACATGAGATCGAATTACCAAGGAAAATCTATACCCATTTTAAAAAGCCTAGAAAACAAATTTACTGATTAGAAATTCACGATTATGAAAACCTAAAATGCTGAAAATCTAGAACCAAAGCTATATTGGGCATCTTTAGGTCTCTTAATGCCCAGTGGTTGCCTACTTCTATGTTTGCTTCAGTCAGCATGCCTGAGACTAACAAGAAAATTCTTTTGGTATGTATAGATGTACCAAGACACTACTTTCTCAATGCAAATGTCGAGAAAGCCATCAGATAGCATATGATACATACAACAGAAGTGCCCGAGTTGCTGTACCCTGTGTAACTGATGGCTCCACAATTATATTTGAATGACGACTTGGTATGACTTTCTCTTTTTTCCATTAACTAGGAAAAGTTTATGAATCCATTTTCATGTTGCAACTTGTTATTTGGAACAGCCTTAATCTATGTTAGTAAGCCATGGTCATTCATGCTTGTCTCCAAAATAAATAAATAAATAAATATATAAATACCTCTCTGATTCCCTGGAGGTGAGAGCTCTGTATAGCAATGACAGCAATAGTAGAAAGAAAATTACCATTTTCTCTCATTATGTTGTCTTAGCATCTTAGAGTATTAAGTATTCCATACACCTTGCTACTATATTTGTAAATTAAAAAGACATGAAATTCCCAAAATGGTTAAATGTAGTAAAAGTGAATGTGTCATAAAGTTTTAATTTCTTAGCAAATATGATTCAATTTCATCCATATTACTTTTACTTTTGGATGAAACATTAATTTTCTTATATATTCCAAAGTTAATGAAAATAGCTGCTTAAGAATGGTAAAGCATAATATTTGGATAATGGCCAAAATTATATCTTTGCAGAGAGGCAGAGTGTCTTCGTTTATGTTCTTTTTCTCTGAATCCACACTGAATCCAAAAGTCACATGACCTGCAATTACTACACTGGAAAGAAGTGACTACCCAGCATCAACTCCTATATCATTGCAGGATTACAGCCCACATCTGAATTTTCCTACGGAAAGACTTGACGTTAAAAACAACAAAAGAAGCCGGGCAGTGGTGCCGCACGCCTTTAATCCCAGCATTCGGGAGGCAGAGGCAGGTGGATCTCTGTGAGTTCGAGACCAGCCTGGTCTAGAAGAGCTAGTTCCAGGACAGGAACCAAAAAAGCTACGGAGAAACCCTGTCTCAAAAAAAAAAGAAAAAGAAAAAGAAAACAGAAAAACACTATGTAACATAAAGTCAAAGAACAGTGTTTGACAAATTAATTGCATACCTCTGTCAGTTGTGACTCTTGGAATCATGACATCAAATTGCCAAGGCTAACAGTATCTCTCCCCTGGAGTTGATCATAGCTAGACAGTGACTCCCAGGTTTGTGGTAAGATAAGTCCTGAACACGTTCTACAACCTACTAAGAGCTCCACTGATCCTAACTGTTACATGCATGAAAATTCAATTGTTTCCATATGTTTTCAAATACATGTAACTAAAATCTTGTGCTTTCCTCAGATGACAAGGAGTAATCAGCAGTGCTGCTGTTAAAATAGCTTTTCCTGCAAAGAGGCAGTTCTTCTAAGTCCCGGGTATAAGGCTTTCGACTGCACAACCATCCTTAGAAAAGAATATTTTATAGGTCTGCCCCAAAATCAGATGCACATGGAAGGGATTTGTATTCTGTAAAACACTTCCTCAATGCCGCCCACCAAGAGTGAACAGAATAGGTAACTCAGAAACTAAGAAAATAGTGTGGGGCTTACATTCTTGTTACTCTTAATTGTTAACATTCAATTTCATTTTGGGGTGTGCAAGTAGAGAATGGGTGATGGGAAATCATTACAGAAAACCATAAATTCTTACAGAGAAAGTTCAAGGCCAGAAGAAAAAGATAAACTCTGGGCAGTCAAATATCCAAGGATCTAGTTAGAGGGTTGTTACTCAAATCTGGCTTGCTCCTTGGGTTTGCTTCCTAGAAATAGAAGAATCATTTTTATTTTACAGCATTGTTGGTAAGATTAAGGTCCACAGATGTGCGAAGTTCCTCTCACAGAGGTTTTTTCTTGTCTTTGTCTATCCCTGAGTACTACTGCTGTTCATTCTTCCTGTGTCTTCTCTGTTGTTTATGTTAAATTCAGCAACCTTATGATAATATGGCGCACACTCAGTGATGCCATGAACAGCAGCACATCAGTGAGTAGAGAGGATGCCCACATGGCCCACTCACTCACATACATAGAAAAGAACCCTGAGTCTAAACCTGTTCTTGGTTGTTAATTGTTTTTTTTTGAAATTTTATACATATGTGTATTTGTTATATATATATGTGTGTGTGTGTGTTTTATTATTTTTTATTGAAAAAAAATTCCTGCTTCCTCCCAACCTCCCATTTCCCTCCCCCTCCTCCCGCCCCTCTCCCCCTCCCCCCACTCCTCTCCCCCTCCCTCTCCAGTCTGAAGAGCAGTCAGGGTTCCCTGCCCTGTGGAAAGTCCAGGGTCTTCTCCCCTCCATCCAGGTCTAGGAAGGTGAACATCCAAACTGGCTAGGCTCCCACAAAGCCAGAACATGAAGTAGGAACAAAACCCCATGAGTGAGGTAACCCAGACCCAAAAAGAGGATCATGGAATGTACTCACTCGTAATTGGTTTCTAGCCATAAATATAGGTCACTGAGTTTATAATTTGTGATCCTAAAGAAGCTAAATAAGAAGGTGAACCCAAAGAAAAACATATAGTTATTATCCCTGCTATGGGAAATAGACAAGATTGCTGGGCAAAAAATTGGGACCTTGGGGGTGGGGTGGGATAGGGGTAAGGGGAGATGGGGAGAGAAAAGTGAGAAGGGGAGGATGGGGGGAACTTGGGGAAACGGGATGATTGGGGATAAAACAAGGTTAGATAGAGGAGCAGGGAATCACATAACTTAATTAAGGGAACCACCTTAGGGTTGGTAAGAGACATGAACCTAGAGTGGCCCCCAGGTGCCCAGGGCAATGTCCCCAGTTAGTTCCTTGGGCAGCTGAGGATAGGGAACCTGAAATGACCCTATCCTATAGCCATACTGATGAATATCTTGCATATCACCATAGAACCTTCATCTAGCGATGGATGGAGATAGAGACAGAGACCCACACTGGAGCATCAGACTAAGCTCCCAAAGTCCCAATGAGGAGCAGAAGGAGGGAGAACATGAGCATGGAAGTCAGGACCACGAGAGGTGCACCCATCCACCTAGACAGTGGGGCTGATCTATTGGGAGCTAACCAAGGCCAGCTGGACTGTGACTGAAAAAGCATGGGATAAAACCGGACTCTCTGAGCATGGCGGACAATGAGGGCTGATATGAAGCCAAGGACAATAGCATGGGGTTTTGTTCCTACTTCATGTTTTGGTTGTTAATTGTATCATCAAAATCCTTCTGCTTACCATTACCAAATTGAAGCCTAAGAAGTCATCAAGTCCTCAGATTCCATTAGATCTATAGCAATACCTCTTGATTTGTAGCCCACTCTGGCATAGAACTCTATGAGCAGCCTACACTGCCTTCAAACTCATGATCCACTTGTCCCCAGACTTGGACTGCTTGAAGAAAATGTGTGAGTTCTTGACTTGGCATTTAATGCCATCCAATAACAACTTTTCCTTGACATATTTTTCACCTGTATGTCTTTAATATTTTCATCTTCATTATTACCATTAAAAGATTGTTAACATTAAGTGGTTTTTGAAACCATTAAAAATTACTTCTACCATATAAATACTTTGAGTGTCATGAAAAATAATCCATTTGACCAAATTAGTAAAGAACTTTACCTCATCTTATGGTTATTCTGCCCAACAGCTAGCCCATCTACAGATACAACATGTTCTTTAATCCTGATCTACAATTGTTTTTGACTGTTTCTCACATTGAAGCTTATGCATTAGTGTATCCTTCTCTCTGCTTCTCAAGTCTCACACCATTTGTGATGCTGATATGTCTTGAGGGATTGAGCCTTCATTGTATTCTACTTATACAGACTGTATGACCTCAATGAAAGAAATCTTTTTAGGTATGTGTGTAACTGCCTGTCTGTCTCCTCCACTGGGGATTACAAGAACCTAAAAGGAAGAGGCCAGCAAGCTGAGTTAGGGTTTCCTCAGGCTTTTGAATAACATTCTATTTAAAAAGAAAACTTCAAAGGATACAATGGCTTTCCATTGCACCTGGACAAATTCTTCTATGTATCTTATTTTTCTCTCTCATTTGTTCAAACACCACTGTTTTCATTCCTGCCTCTTTAAGATCCGCTCCTAATTATTGACAAATGATGACTCCTTTTAATATTTAAAATCCAGCTTAACAATTTTCCTTTATGAGTGGAGTGGTCTATTAACTATCCATTGGCTATTGTTATGAGGTATCATACAACCTGTCATTTGAGAAATTCATTAATATAGGACAGAAAAGCAAAAGTTGGATCAATACATTCTAGGCATGATAAAAATCCAGATCTCCTAGTATGTGTTTTATATAATGATTTGGTGAATGAAGAGCAGATCAGACTATGTCAGACCTAAACAAGAAGAAAACAGCATCACTGGCAGGTACTTATATATACAATCAACTACAATTTGAATATTCTTTATATACCTGTCTCAAGGTACCCCAAGTCATTGTAGCTACTTAAAGCAATGACAAAAAAAAAACAGTTTGCTCACAAAATAGCAATTTATTTATTTTCTCGTAAATGTCTGCTTCACAGCAGTCATTGAGGTCTCTGGAGGTCTACAGCATGAAAGGAACAGAGACTTACCCATTTATATAGCTGGTCAATCTCCAGCTTCAGGCCTTTGAGAACGGCATCTAGAGATAATCTTCCTAAGTGACTACATGGCATCCTCACAGCATGGAAACTAACCCCTAAGGATAAGTTCACCACAAAAGGAGAGGTAGGCACAGTGTTGCTCTATAGTTCTACCTCAGAAATCACGCATCACTATTCCTTGGTAGTGACAGGCACTCAGATGTCATCTCTTGGGAACATGTCAACTGCACACTGCGAAAAGGAGAAGTGCAGTGGGTGCTGTGGTATGCAATCATTTGGAAAATTAAATCACACAGGAGATTGCATTTTGTATTAAGTTAAAGATGACATATGCAGGCATAAACTTATCTTTTGAGAAAAATTCCCAGTACACATTATCTCATGTCCATTGTTATAGCAATGTCAGGATAGTGGCTTTCAGTTTAGATACTGTTCTGTGGGAGTAGGATTAAATGCCTAGAATTGGACTGAGATATTTCATAACCAAGTACAGATATCTTCAAAATCTAGTAGACACATGGCTTAAACATGGTGTCTTGTCAAAGAGACAATTCCTGGTTCCCAGAGACCAGAAATCAGTAGTTCTGAGAAGGGTTCAAGGTATCTGAGGAGAGTGTAAGTGGTAGTGGGATGATTATTTAGGTCCCACACATTGATAAATGACAGCTCTTCATGCAATTTCATTGCATATGCTAAGATAGGAAACAGCATCAACAAGATGCAGATAATCCCAGTCTTTCTAGCACATAGAAGGGCAATGAGAGGAAGGGAGATGTTTATTTCTCATCTTCCTGTCCTCAGACATTGAGCAAGTCAACTTGCATTTTCCAGATGAGATGTTGGATATGGAAACTAATACTTGTTGAATATGGGTAGGCATGGGTAATCACTATGCACGCTCTTTCAAGTTCAATGTAATTCTATCTGTACATTTCATAAAGGGCAAAACTAAAGCATACAGTTAGAAAGCCAAGGAAAGGCAGCACCATGATCGGTTCCTTGGATTCTAAACACATCACACCTTTATCAGGGAAATATTGCACGAAGCCTCACATTTCTTTCACATCCTCTGTCACTTAAGTGAATAATTCACTGAAATCGAACATCTTGGTCCAGAGGGTCTTTGTCTTTGACACACTTGCCACAACAAGCTTCATCCTGAAGTCTTTTCAGCTCTGCACAGAGGCTTCGCCAATTGCTCTGTGAAATGTTCTCCTAGATAAAATCACTCCTCTCTATGAAAAAGATTGGCACCACTTTGAGGTAACCCTGTGCCCACACCTGAAAACGAACCAGTTAACCTTTTATCTGAGCACAGATAGCAGTTTCTCTCGTACCCTTTCTCAGTACGTTCACCACTCCTCCATCCTCGCCATCAGTTCTTACTTTAGCAAACAACTTTGATTCTTTGTAGTTCAGGAACCCTCGAGAGTTCAGTCGTGATTGGAGTGAACTGCCACCCAGAGCAGCCCAGAGGCTCTTAGAAGACATATGATGTCGGAGCTAGGATAATGGGCATGTTAACTACCCCTTCTCCTCGCGTCCAGGCTCCATCTCAACTATCAAGTTTAATCATCAGAAAGTGGAATACCTTGGCCATTTCATCTTATCCCCCGCAAAAGGGTTTCATGGAGTAGAATTTAATGTTATGTTCTTAGCCAGTAAAGTGAATCAATACCAGGACGGTCCATTTGAGCAGTGTTTTTATTTCTTGTGACATTGTCTATTATTCAGCACCTCTTATACAGGGAACCACATGATAAATTTCTTCTAAAGTTTGGTCCTTGGAAAAGTTTGTCTCTACAGATGAATGTGTTTATTTTCTTTGTCAGACAAGAAAAAGGAAAATGTGTAAACCAAGGGCTCTCTGTTCTTGCTTTCCCTGCAGGAAAACTTAGAGTCAATATGAAGGTTCAGCTGCAGTAATTCACTCACACCAAGGGCCTGACGTTATTTACTCGGTCAGCCTGCTCCTTCTAAAAACTTCTAACATCTTATGTCTTTATGCTCACTATTACTTTAGAATTCAAAACATTTTTCAATTTAAAACTCATTAGAAAGCATGCAACACAAAATACAAATAGCAAATATTCTAAAACACACATTAAGAGTGGACAGTCCCTCTCTCTAGAATTCTGGACAGTTCCATGAACACTGCAGTAACAGCGTTTCTTATGAGTTCTATCCTGTAGATATTGGAAACACACAGAGCTTCTTTTATTATTCAAAATTACCCCCTTCTGCTAATATCAACACATTAGGGAAATAATACCATTGTCAAGTGATGCTGTCAATCATTTGCCAGTCCTCCAGGTTATGGTAAATAGTGTTTTCTGTCACATCTGGACTACTTTTAACTTTTCTATTTCTGTAGCTTAATTCATTCCGCTTGTAGCATTAGGATTATACTTGCCTTCACATTCTATATCAGGATTCTGGGCAAGATTTCTCATGGTATCTAAACCTACATTTCCATAATGTATTGGCTTATGCCTAGTATTGCAATGATTATTAACCTAAAGAAAAATTTCATTTAGTGAGTAAAGAATATGGAATGTAATGAACAAAGAAAAAAGATCTGTAAAAATGACACTGAAATATGTCTGTCTAAGTTAAGAAACAGGTAAATTTGTTTATACCTGATCATGTTTGAGAGCATTACTCTTTGGTCATTTGACTGAATCTCCGTATGGAACCCAGAACTACAGCACCAGGTTAGTCCTAAAACCACAAGTGTTGAGAAGAAGAATTTACATGTTTGGTTAGGAGTTTATCTTTTTGTAATTTTAGTTTATGATTTCTCTAACACACGGAAATTGTTTAGATCTTCATGATGTCTTTTGTCCTACCTGTTAGCATTCAGGGATTTACGCTGGCCTACTCTCAGGATCCTAACAGAATATGTCATCTGCTGCAGCCACCAAGAGCACTATCTGTGTGCATGTTCTTGTTCATATTCAGGCATTTACAGTGGCCAGCTCTAAGGGCACTGGCAGGGTATATCATCAGCTACCATTAATCCTTGAACACATGCACTACATCCCTTTATAAAAGACAAGTCCCTCCCACCTCTTGCTATCTCTCCTTCTAGCTCTTGCCCCCTTCCCTGCTCTTCAACAAACCTCACACATGAGTTCTGTTGTATGGTGTGACTTTCTTTCCATCCGCCCCTAAATTGCAACACTACCCCCTGAAAATACATCCACCTATGTTATCCATTTGTGTTCCATGAACACTAACAAAACAAGCCACATAAAACACAGTTAATTATTTTTTCTTGTCTCCAAACTTAGAAAGGAACTCATCATATTGCACAATGACTTATATATGTGTAACCACCCATTAGAGGAAAATCATCCAGCTAGTTAGTGTCCTGAAGTGTATCTCATTCCAGGATCTCTTCCAGATAAGGCTGGCTATGACTTAGGAACCAAAATCTTCACTGGACATTCTGCATTCCTGGTGAAGCAGTGAACTTATCATCTGATGGCTTAAGTTGCTTAGTAGAACTTTATAAAGAAACACTTTACAAATAACCTTGAAGAACACACACACACACACGGACTTGGGCTTTAACAGTTTCTGTCTGACTGTGACTCTGGAGCATCTTCACTGTGTTCTTATCTCTAGGAACATCAGGCACATCACCTACAGAGGCACTAGGTTGCTGTCTCCTAATGACAAGCAGTTACCGCCACGGAATAAGGAATGCTGCTCACTTGAAAATTCTCATTAACAGAAAATCAATTCATGTCAGTGACGGCAGTATTTAGCATTTTCCCTTCCTGGTTGCATATGAGTTCCATGCAAATGGGAAGTGTCTGTTAGCACGCATCTTTAGTCAACTACTAATTCTTTCAGAAAAGATACTGAACATACTGTCTGGGGTACTTAGTAAGCCCTACAAAGGGGTTTGATTAACACGGGTGAATAACAACATGTATGCTTGTATATTCCTGAAAAGCTAACTCTTACTCTAAAATTGCAGGTATTTTTGCAATTTAGATACCCTGAACTCATAATTTCCAACTCCCCTAAATCTGTGTGACTCTCCCATCTTTTTGGGTCTCACATGTGAAAATTACTGTGCAGTTTCATTGTAAGTCCTGCTATGTACAAATAGCACTGCTTTCTGGTTATATTGCCATTATGATTTTCATTTTTAGTATTTATAATAAAATTCATTATAAATCAACATCATTAATACTAAAACTCTAGAACAACTACTTCTAACATCTGAACACAAGCATGTACTTTTTAAAAACAAGGCTATTATATGCAAGTTTAGGGTATTCTTCCTAGCATTCCATATTGTAGAGTATTTGTATATGTGACTTGATTGGAATGCTGGGAAGAAAGGGGGTGAATGATGTCATATTTCACAATGAAAAACATAACTAAGGCAACTTATAAAAGGAAACAATTAGGGCTTTGAATGTAGTCTAAGATGTTTAGTCCATGATCATCATGGCAAGGAGCATGACAGTGACATGGTGCTAGAGCAAAGGCTGAGACCTAACATCTTATCCACAAGTTGCAGGAAGAGAGAAGGAAACAGTACCTGGCATGGCCTTTTGAAGCTTCATATCCCACACTAAGTAACACATCTCTTCCAACAAGGCCACACCTCTTAATCCTTCCCAAAAAGCTTTACTAACTGGAGACCAAGCATTCAAACCTATGAGTTCTTTCTCAGACTACCACAGATGGGCTCTCTTTGTCCATCTGCTCCAGACACCTTTTGAGACATATGATTGTCTGCTAGCTATGAATGACACCATCAATGGTCACCAACTTCCTTTGAGAAAATAGACAGCAGGTGCCTCACATTCTGGATCAGGTGGCGGTGGGCCTTCGTTGAGGAACAAAGCCTCCTCCATTCAAGAGAAAACTAATCCTTTTATTACAACTTAAAGAAGACCAGCCTAAAGTCAAAAAGTACAAAGAAATATAAAAGATATAAAAATGGTAATAATAACTGTCTCCTTGTCGAGATGTTCATTGTATATTCCTCTAAAAGTCCCTTAAAGGTGACTGCCCGCAGACCTTCATTGCAGGGGCTGTTAGGTAAGATAGGAAATTAGGAATTTTAAAGGCAGGAGGATTTAAAGAGGCATGCTGTAGAATCTCCCATCCACTCTAGCCTCCCGTTGTGGATTAAAATAAACTAGCCCTAGCCTTTCAGTAATGAAGACCTCAAACTGCTTCAGAGTAATGACAAGGCTAGAGGTGAAGTCTTTGCTTCTTGTCATTTCATTTAAAGAGCCATAAAACTGCATTCTTCATCACTAACCAGGGCCTTAGGTATGAGAGCAGAGCACCATCCTTCCAGGCTGCCCAAAGGGAAGGCTATCCCTTGTGTGATTTAACCTTATAGTCACTGAGAGCTGCTCTATATAGCCCCAGCCTCAAGATGTGCTGAGATAGAAAGGCTAAAAGCTCAATGAATGGAGTGCCCTCAGTTTACCCTTTGACTCTGTGACCAGTTTAAAGGTTTCCATCCATCTATCCCCATCTGTCTGTCCAGTCCTGGTCTTTCCCTTCTCCTTTATGACCCTTGTAATCAACCCTTAACCTCATTTCTGCAGCTCAACTAGACAAAAGCTGGATTTCAGTCCATGATCTAGCACAGTTTGATGTTAAAGCTTCATCTTCAGCTAATATCCAGCCTGGTTATTTACCTGACTGATTCAGAGACCCCACAGCCTATCAGCACCCACTTCTTTCTCTCAGGACACTTAGAAGTTCTTTGAACACCGCAGTGGCTTCGTCAATGCAGTATAGCCATTTTGTAGCCTGCATACAGGCATACTTATTTATATTCAGTGTGTGATGTTTTATATGTATTATGAGAGTTATTATCAGTAACAAAGATTAGAACAAAAAACGCCACCATTGCTTTAGGTAGGTGAAGCACAATTAAATGAAACATGATTAATAAAATCTCAGAGAGAGAAATTGCAGTTCAACGTGAAGATCTGAAAAACAAAACAGTCAGTGACTGGCTCTTACCTCAAGCTGATTCTAAAATGGAGATCCTTTCTGCAGTCTCAGAATGAGACTTCGTCTGAGAGCTGTCTCTGCATCCCACCCACCCCCTGCTTATATTCCTCTCTAGAGCTGGAATTAAAGGTGTGTACCACTGGGATTAGAGGCATGCACCACCCGATTTCTATGGCAACTAGTGTGGCTACTGGCATTAAAGGTGTGTTTTACCATAACCTGGTCTGTAAGGCTGACCAGAGGGACTGTTTTACTTTCAGATCTTCCGGCAGTCTTTATTTATTAAAAGATAATTAAATGCCACTACAGTAGGGATGTAAGAAAATCAGAACTACTTAGTAAAGTGTTCTACCTTATAGATTTATTGTTATTAAACCAATTCCAGAATTGCACGAAGATATATCTATGTTTGTGATCTAGTCCACTCACATAAACTGTTGTGAACAAATACACAGGCTGCCTCCTTGATTTCTGCACATTTGACCTTTATTATGAGCAAGACGATGTTTTCTGAAGCAGTGCTTAATTGGTTAAAATTAAATTTATAAAAATAATTTTTTGTTTCAAGAAATATAAAGTGAGCAAAAAAAATTTTCTCAAGTCGAGCTCTTAGGGAGAACTTCCTTGAGCGATTACAACAGTCTGTAAATCACACACATGAAGCCCTGTAAGAATCTTAGGTTGTGGAAGCTAAGAGAGTAGTAGGTGTCTATGCTGTTGAAAGTCCTTACACTTGAATGTGTATATCCGTTATGGTCACGGCATAAAAGCACTTATACAGATGTTTGTTAAATAAGATTCAGAGCTTCCTCTATATTCATAAAAGGAAATTATTATTATCTGCACTTATAGACTGGGAAATTTGGGCTCAGAAAAGCTAAGAAATTTGACCCAGCTCACACAATCAACTTGACCTGTGTTTTTAAATGCCCCCCCCCTTCCAAAGAGTCTAACTTCGTAGCTTAAGAACTACCTTTCTTTACTCTTTCATCTCATGTATTTATGTTGAAACACATTGTACTAAATCCAGCTCACTGTGTACTCAAGGATGAAATGACCTTGAAATTCTCATCTTCTTGCCTCCCCTTCAGAGTTCTGGGATCTCAGGTGTGCATCGCCATGGCCAGGTTTGGCAGTGTGCAGTGGAACGCAGAACCTTGGGCATGCCAGGCAAGCTCTCCACCAATGGAGCTGTGTTCTCAGCCTCTCCACCTATGTTTCTTGGTTAGGTCTCTAGTTAACCCTTTATTTCCATGGGAGCAGAGAAATTACAATCTTTGGGCTATTGAGCCATTTTAGGAGCAGGATGTGACTTGAAATCAAAAGTGGGCAGATGCCAATCCTTACCAGCACACCAAACAGTCCTAAAGCAGAAACCTTGGCTTTCACAGTTCATTGAAAGGGGCCACTTGGCCTGGCTTTCCGTACCTACCCTCCAATTCAGGTTTTCTTTTCTTTCTTTCTTCTTCTTCTTCTTCTTTTAAACCATGCCTCATAAAATATTTTGGATGGATTATAGTGGTCCAATGCCTCACCAGCAGCCTCTGGTGTGTGTAAACCACCTCTCTGTGGGTGGCTATTATATTTATATTGGTTTAAACTGTTCCACTGCCAATCCATTATGCTGAAATTCCCCCTTGCTGAGGGCAGCTGTGTTATTCTTTTCTTTGACTGAAGCCCAAGAGCTATCTGTCCAGCTCCTTGGGAACTGTCCCTTTAGGAGTAAACATCTTGAAAGACAATACCTCTTCTCCCACTGCCGCTTGCTAACTCAGGAGAGTTTCCCTTCTGGCTTCAGCCAGATTGCATTGCTCATTTTCCTGGGAGAGCGAAATTGGAGTGCTGTGAGAAAGAGATGTGGTGCCTATTTATGCTGAGAAGCAAAGGAATGCCCTGGGAATAACACTGGGGCCACTCTTTCCACAGGCAAACAGTCAAAGCACAGTAAGGAACCGAGGTCCAGATGGCCGGGGTATGTCCTGATGACCATCTTGCAAAGGAAAGGCCACAAAGGCCCCCTCCCAGAGTCTCTGAGCAAGCAGTCAGGGATGCTTATGTTTTGACCACGAATTCTTAACAAAAAGAACACAAAACCTACGGCTAAAAGTTCACAGCTGAGCATCACTAATACAGATTTGCATGGTGAGTTGGCTCAGCTGGTGTTGTGATAGACCTGGGACCTAAGCTTACAAATTTAATTTTTCCCTAGAGTTCCAGAGTTATCACTGGAACTTGAAGCTGATGATGGTTGATCACCCATCCCGCTGTCCTGTAATGCCCATATTTGTTCAAGGGGAAATAAGGAAGAAAAATTACATATAGCAAGCCTTCTAACAGCAGCACAGAGGAGGCAAGGAAGCCTTTAGGAGATGTTTAGTTAGCTTCAACATTCTTAATTTCTAAGTAGAATTAAATAGAAAATAATACATCATATTTACTAGTAGACAGGTACAAATCTTAAGGAAACTTGGGTCTTCTCCCGTTTCGCTGAGCCATTGTTTAAGAGAATTTAAACGGTTTCTACTCTCTTTGAAACACACGTTTCCTCTTGAAATCTCTGTGTACCTTTCTGTTAGATATCAGGCTGAGAATATCCTTTCTCACTTTGAAAACACCAGGAATATGAGCCATGTATCACACTCTGCTTCAGGAGAGGGGACCCTGGCTGAGGTCCCAGAGTTATCCACATACCATCTCCTGTAGGTGGGCTTTTCCATCCTGCCAGTCCCCAAATAACCACAACAATACTTACTATTAACTGCAACTACTTGGACAATAACTCAGGTTTATTACTAGCTAACTCTTATGTCTTAAATTAACCCATATTTCTTACCTATGCTCTGTCATGTGGCTTGGTACCTTATCTCAGCTCATCAAATTCGTCTTCTCTCTGCATCTTCTCTAGATTCCTCAGACTCCACCGTTCTTCTCAGCACCCTCCTGGTCTGGTTCTCCTGGCCTATCTCTTCCTTCTCAGCTATAGACTACTCAGCTCTTTATTAAACATTGAGAGTAATCCATATTTGCAGTGTACAAAGATTATTCCTTAGCAATGTCCTATTAAGATAAGGGAAATTTTCTTTTTCTCTGGGTAAGGCCAATTATCTATGATAATGGTCACCTGATACTTGTTTAAGGCTGAAGCATGGTGCTGTCAAGCCCTCTTACTCGAGTTCCAGTGGACCTCTCCTTAATGACAGCCGTGGCCTCTACCTCCTGTTTTCCTTGTAACACTGGGAAGAAAAAGATCACAGCTGTGACTCCTTAGGCCTCCTGGTCAAGAATATAATACTTCCGGCACTGGGTGGAAATATCATTTTCTGACCTGCCTCAAAGATCAGAACATATCATATTATTGTCTCCTACCTTTAACAGTTAATCCTTATGGGACTATGAATCACCCACTCGGAAAAATTGATTCGTCGAAAAATATGCCAATAAGGTGATGTTTGATTCCCTTCAGTATTCTGTGAATATATTTTATTACCCTTGGTTAATAAGGAAACTGCTTGACCTCTGACAGGGCAGAATATAGCAAGGTGGGAAAACTAAACTGAATACAGGGAGAATGAAGGTGGAGTTAGGCAGATGCCATGTAACTGCTAAAGGAGAAAGATGTGGGAACCTTACCAGTAGGCCACAGCCTCATGGTGATACATAGATGAATAGAAATGGGTCAGTTAAAGATGCAAGAACTACCTATAAATACCACTGAGCCATCAGTGTTGTTGTGAGTAATATAGTTTCTTTATGATTATCCAGGGCTGGGCGGCCAGGAACTAAAAACACTGTCTCCGTTCACAGGTGAGGTAGAAAAATAAATATCTCCTTAATGTGATAATGTATTTGTCCTGCCCAGAGTCCCTTCCCTCAATGAAGATCCTTCCTCATGACTATGCCATTAAATCTTTCCACTTTTTATCGACTTTGGGCTCGAAAACTTTTATTTTCTTTCTATTATTTTTCCTTGGATTATTAGGTCCAAAGTAGGCCCTAGAAATATGAACGCTGCTGCCAGTCACCTAAATGGCAGTCAGGGCTCAGCTCAGAGCAGACTCTGACAGGGGGGCACAGAAGGAATGCTACATAAACTCAGCATTCCTCAGAATTGTGAAGGTGTTATCAGGAAACGCTGGAGCTACCTGTATTCTCCCAGCACTGTCAAAGACTTCTGCAAGGGCCTCTGGTTCTTTGTTAACCTAAACAAGCTTGCAACAGACCAAGGTCCCTATGTGAGCCCCAGGCTGTTCTGAATTGCCTCTCACTCCCACCTCCTACTGCTCTAAGTCTCAGCTTCTTCTGGCTAGCACATCTTCCTCCTGCTGCTACCTGCTTCTCACAAACTTGGCAAGGCTCTTTCTGCCATTTTGCTGTTCTCTCTGTGCAACCCACCCCAGATAGCACTGGCAGTTTGATTCTTAATAAAATTGTGTTTTTACCTACAGGGTAATCTAGCTTGTGATAAACCTCAAATCTCTTCGGGCTAGATGAATGAAAGGGAAAAAATAGAGGTGAAAAGGGAAGGCCAGGACTGCTCCTAGCTGTGGTGGAGGAGAGAGTTTATTGTAGATAAAAAGGGAGACACAGGCAGAGGCAGGGACATCTGGGAGAGTCCACAGTGGATATCACCCTGACTGACCTTGGCCATGTGGCATGTGGGGAGAGGGAAAAGAAACAGAGAGGACGAGAGAGGGACAAGGCTCAGCAGCCAGAAGACCACAGGTACAAGAGAGGAGGGTAACCCAAATAGGAAGAACCTCTGGGGAAAGGAAGCCCAGGTCCTGAGCTAGAGATTCAGGATAAAGGGCGGGTGTATGACAGCTATATCCTGTATCCCATAGGGGCTGAGGGAAGCTGAGAGAACCTGGAGGCCCGGTCTTATCTGATGTGTTAACCAGGCACACCAGTTGCTTGTCCCAACGTCTGAGACTTAACAGTTTCTTAGTTTCACAGTGCCCTCACTTACAAGGATACTAAGCAAAGGCATATGTTCCTTGAGGCTTTGGGTTTTCTCACTCTTTGAAGTGCTTCCCACCCCAGCCTTGGGCCATGCAGCTTGTTGCCAGCCTCTGTTGCTATGTATGCTACTTTCTCCGACCCAAGTCTAAAGTCATGGCTTTATCTTTCTCTCTTCTCCATATCCTTCTGTAGCCAGTGTGCCTGCACTGTTGTTCCTCCCAAACTCTAGCTGAACTGTCCTCAAATGTCTGACCCCCTTCTTACATTCTTTTATTAATGAAACTAAGAAACAAAAGGGAACCAAAAGCCCCCTGTTAACCGAAGTCTCCTCTTGACTATATGAAGGGTAAAATTCTTTTCATCTGGTGTTGTGGTCAGATAAATATCCAGTGTTTAGCATCACACTATGGCATAATACTAAACCAACAATTAAAGGTGGCTTAAAGAAAAAAATGTGTACTTTTGTAAAAGAAAGTTCTAGATTGAGAGGTTTTGATTTTAATGAGATTTCCCCAATATCATTGAATCTGGGAAATAAAAGAAGAGTCTGTAAATACTTTATAGCCCACAGGACAAGGGGCAAGGCTTTCTTGATGCCTAAGGCATGATTCTTCCCATCTAATAATCCATTCTCCTGTGCAAACTGCCCTCTGATTCAGGCATGGAGTACTGGGGCAGCTTTGGATTATCAGTGTCAACACTACCCTATTATAGTAAAGTCTCTAAAGCAACAAAAGCTGACATCAAAAGCAACTTCTCAAAAGTTCACTAGATAAAAATATAAGCTGAATCTCACTGAAGAAAGTATATGTATAGATAATAAAATTTGTCCCCTTAAAATGTTGAATTCCTGCATGTAACAGATTGCCACCAAATCTGGGGAGAGTGGTTTATGTGCCCCAATTCAAGTTCTTGTGTTTAAAGTACTTGTCAAAATTGAGTAAGTATCAGAACTGCCTGGGCAGCTTGTTTGCTGTGGCTCCTTTAGACTCAGTCTTGACATTTCAGTCCCCAGACAGCTAGTGGCTCCAGGAGAGCCTCTGTCCACAGCATAGCATTCTTGCTGATGCCAGACCTGCAGCTAGAGAAACACTGCATGGAATGCACAGCAGCCCACATTCCTGCCCAGCTAAAACTAAGGCGGACCAAATAGGTCATGTTTCATTATAACTAAAATAAAGAAAAACAGAATATCTTAAAGTGTCATACCAATTAGCAATATCAGAAATAAAATAATGTAATATGATAGACAAAATAACCTTGAAGTTTGAAATATAAAGACTGACCCTTAAAATCTGATAGACGATACCAAAAACAGTGGAAGCATTGTCCATCTGGACAAGAGGATTTTGCATCCCAGTGCAGAGTGGAGGCAGCTTCATGGAGCCGAGAGTTGCTGGCAAGACAGGTGTGGCTCCTGGATAGTGCCCAGAGCCAGGATCACTGGGAGCCAAGTTCAATGAGAATTACTTTGGAAATTTTTCCTTAGGGGCACAGAATTTAAACTTACAGCACTATGGAAAGATTAGCACTGTTGAAATTGAACTCCCTCGGTGAGAGTCGTAGCAGAACAGTATCTCTTGTTAAACCTGCCGTCGGATTCCAGCTAACTCAATCTCAATTTCTTTGCTTTTTAAAGCCCCCTGAAGCTTTATAAAATGCCGCTGATACGCTTTCTCTTATGACACAGATCAGCACTGTCATATGGGAAAGTATTTCCAACTCTATCTCCGAGATATTTCCAATATCAGTGCTGCTTTCTTATCATATTTCAAATCAATGCAACCTTCAGTCCCGGAATCAAGTGCTTCACTGGGCAACCTCACAGTGATGACAGGCCACTTTCACACCCAAAACAAAGGTGGAACACAGCCGAAGTCCAGGAGCTCCTGTATTTTATTTTTCACTCTTCTTCTCTTTAATCATCTTTCTCTCGTCATCTCTGTCTGACCCTTTGTGCTTCATGTGTATCTTATGTGATTTTCAAACAACTAGCTCCCTTTTCTTTGTCTTTTCAGGAATGCCGATTTGCTTGTCAATAGTGGCTTCTTTTTCTGCTTTGCTGTTTATATCATCAAGTTCATGCAATAGTTCCTTAAATGCTTTCTATTACCCACCTTTATTTGGTAGGAACTCAGATGATCACCCATAAAAGAGAGAGCGCAAGAGAGAAAACAAAAAAAAACTTTGATAATTGTAAATGCTGAGAAGACTTTTGAACTTATCTCAAAATCAAGGTGCCTTTGACCCTCCTCTGTGTATGTCCCTGGAAACCTGGAGAGATGCTTCTTCACACAGCTAATCGATTCACCAAAAGAGAACCAAGTGAACTTCCCTTCTCTTACTGAGAGTTGCCCAGCAGAGAAGACAAAGCTCCCAAGAAAGGAGACTGAAGATCAACCACATCAGTGCAGTCTCCTCACAACACCACTGTCCTTTATCTCAGTCCAGAGAGAGTCGCCTGTGTTCTGCTCTCCTGTAAAGTGCCGGGAGACTCTGTTTCAGGGCATTTCACATCTTCCAGGTTTACTGAGTTTACTATTCCCCTGAAAATCACTATACCCCCGCCCCGCCAGATCTTCCGTCCTCCTACGAAAAGGGGGATACAGGCCTATGAGTGCCCGGTAACGAGCTGGTCTTCACCCTGAGTTTCTGTATCCATGCACATGATAAATTTCTAGTTTTGCCCAATTAAGCCATCTTCATCAGTTGATTCACCCCTATGCTGTCTTTCCTGGATTCCATGTATTTATCTTTACTCAGGGTTAACATGTTTCTCGTGTCCCGTTTGTTAAGGGGTGAACTATGAAATGGTTTCCCCTTCCCCAGTACCTCCATTCGCGCTCCGTGTCATTCCTAACATCACTCTATCTGTAGACAGCTCCTTTAAAAGTAATTAAAGTGCAACAAGTCCTGTGCCTGGACCCAGCACAATGAGAATATGTTCTTAAAGATGAAGAAACTAGGGTAATGTAGAGACACTAAAGCAGAAGGGATGAGCTTATGAGGCACAGCAGGAAGGCAGACTTCTGTCACCTGTGCTGAGAAGTTATTAAGAAAATATTCCGACTTCCCCTGAACCAGTCTATGGTATTTGTATTTTTAAGGTAACTCCAGAAAACTGACGCATGCATATCCATTTGCCGTCTTCTTCTTCTTCTTTCTTATTAGCACACATGCCCAGTTATTTTCCTTGATACTCACCTCAGTAGCCATGGTCTTGCTTAAGAACGCTTTTATTTAATCATGAATTTCCCCCCTCTCTTGGACACTACACAAAATATTCAAAGCTCATTAAGGCATCGTTCTACAACTGTTTGGCTTCCTTGGATTGTAGTTTCGTCTTCTGTCCAATGGATATCAGTAAGTATTGGTCATTTACAGGATCACTGCAAAGTCCATCCAGGATTTGGTACAGGCTAGACCAAGGCAGTATTGACAGTGATTGTTCTTACTAGTCTTCCATTCAGCGACTATCTCCTGAGCGCTCTACCTCTGACAAAAGTTTTTATTTTCCTACAGAACACCCAAACAAGTCTGTATAATCAGACAGAAAATCACAGCAACCAGCAAGTAAAGAAATAATATTTTTTGAGCAAATTGAATGCATTTCCTTTTTAAAGATTATAAATAGTCATGGAATAAACACTTTAAATTGCCTGATGAGGGAATTTCTGGAACTGTTATAGTTCTGAAAGCGGAGAAGGAGGAGGAGAAGCATGAGGCAGAGACGCAACCGAAGTATCTGGAGTAATTGGTACAAGGATCCACACGGCCATGAGTTTAGCAATTTTAGGAAGTAGAAAGAACATCCCTCACTGTAACAGGTTGGAAATATATTTTTTGGAAAAATAAGATTAGCAATTTCTGTGAAAGGGAGTTCATGTGGGATTTTATGAGTCCCTGGGACTTTAAGAGCCGACCGACTTCCTAATGTCAGACTTGAGTACCATTTAGAGTGACTTCACTGTCACCAGGATAAATGGAACTCTCTCTGGATCTTTCCCTCTCTTGCTTTCTCCCTCTTGCTCTCTCCTGATTATTCTAATGCTGTTCGAAAGACCATCTTCAATCTCTCTCCCTTTCTCCATTGTTGCCTGGTCCAATCGACACAGTCACTACCACGCTGTTCAGACCAACCTCTGTAACCAGGGCTCTCACAGCCCTTTCTAGGTTCAAAAGAATTCAAGCACTTTTCCAAGTGGAGTAGAGTGCTGGAATAAAGAGTCACAGTTCTGTCCCGACAGGCCTTCTGGAAGTTCCTACTGAGAAGGCAGTGGGTACACCATGAGTACTTGGTTTGTGAGCTGCCAGGAGGAACTCAAGAGGAGAGACCAGGCACCACAGAACTGTCTAGCTCTGCAGCATAGCTATGCTGGTCGGTTCTATTCTTTCATTCTAGTCTGTCTGAGTATGGCATAACCTTTCATAAGAGTTCTTTAGTACAATTTTTATTATGTCTTACAAAATGTCTTCCTACATTGGTATTGATATACGAGTGGGTCATAAACTTGGGAGTTTCCCCAAACACAAGCACAGTGCATTTCCTGCCTGATTCTCTTACTTGTCACTGCAGGATCTGAGGATGAGGAAGGCGGTCCGTGCTGGAAACAGAGATGCCATGCACCAGATTGCGTGCAAGGGGGCCTCTGGAGGGGAAGTGCTCCTACCTCTGCATGCTGAGAGTTTCCCCACAATAACAAAAGCACGCTTTAAATAGGAATCTCCAACAAGTACCGTTTTGGAATCCACCTTGAAGAGACACTTTACAGAAGGGTTGAGTATGTCACCTGTGCCAGATTCCCTGAAACTGGAGTCACAGGGTTGGTAAGACATCGAGCATGGATGCTGAGAACCAAACGCAGTTCCCCTAGAAGACTAGAAAGCCAGAGTCAGCTCTACAAGTCCTGCTATTCATGCTTAGGATGAATCTCCTGTCTCCGGAGTATGCATCTAGTGGAGTATCTCTGCAAAACACAGACATCTCTTCTTCTTTTTTTTTTGGTTTTTCGAGACAGGGTTTCTCTGTGGCTTTGGAGCCTGTCCTGGAACTAGCTCTTGTAGACCAGGCTGGCCTCGAACTCACAGAGATCCGCCTGCCTCTGCCTCCCGAGTGCTGGGATTAAAGGCGTGTGCCACCATCGCCCGGCACATCTCTTCTTTTTAACTGTTAGCCTTTCCTCCAATCCAAAGCCATAAATGGCAACAGCTGTTGAGACACCATTTTTCCAGCAAAGATACAGTGCTTGGTTTTTGACTATTGCAGATGGTAGAAAAAAAAGCTGAAAACTACAACTCTGGCATTTTAGTATTAACAACAGTATTGCTATGAGCATTCAAGAAATGAACATGTGTGATGGTTTATAGACCTCATTGCATGGGTCTATCTAGGAGATGTGTTGCCATGCACACAAAAGGTTCACTTATGTTTAAACTTAGTATAAGCTACAGCATTCATATCAGGTTGAGGCACACTGCAAAAAGATTGATACAGCTTTAATTCTTCAAGATGCTACATTCAAACTATAAAGGCCACAAAAAATCAATTTTAGTAATATATTATTTTATGTCAATGTCTCATTTAGGAATGTAGACCTCAAAAATAATTTTGAATGACGCCTGTACTGGTTATTTTTCTCATTGCTGTTTTTGACAAAAGAAACTTAAGGGAGTAAGAACTTATGCTGACTCACAGTTTGAGGGCACCCCACCATGATATGGGGATGTGGTGGCAGGGGTGGCTCTAGCTATGGTAGCACGAACCTGATGGTAGGCACTGGTCGTGAGGTGTCTCTAGTCAGAACACAGAGAAGCACTCACTGGGCTTCCCTCTTTTCCCTTTTATCTCAATCCTAAACTCCAGAACATGAGATGATGACACACGCATGGTCTTCCCTCCTGAGACAAAACCCTCTGGGAGCACCCTGATGAATATGCCCAGAGTTGGGTCTTCTAGGTGATTCTAAAACCAGAGAAGATAGCAATGAAGATGAACCACCAAAAGTTAACCACAGCATTGTGTAATAGCAGACCCTGACATGACTTAAATGATGACCTTTTAATGAACATTGAACATGTCTTGTGAACTATCTATAGTTCATTAGGACTACATAGGAGCAGGTGGGATAAGTGTGCTGTCACATAATGTTACAGATGCAAACAGGGTCTCACGGGATATTAGAAAGGCTGCAGGCTTTATCAGTTAGGGAAGTGTTCTTAAGTATTTGGGGTGCATATGAGTCCCTTCAGAACCCTATTTTAGATGAAAATTATAAACACAAGAATGTACACCGTGGATGGTGATTCTGATCAAAGAAATCTAAATCTATACTAAGGTATGACATTGCATTTTCAGGCAACCTTAGAAAATCTCAAAGCAGCTTAAAGATACTCCAGATTATAATAAAGCTCTCTTAAAGAATATTTTAGCATGGTTTTTACAGGATAAACTGGGCACAGAGAGGACCAATAAAACTCGCTGTAATCACTCAAGCAGGAAATGATGGAAGACTGAAGTAGGATTCTCCCAGGCAGAGAAGGGAGAAGATGAATTAAGGGATTGGAGAACAATTTGCTTCCAGTGTAACACGGAAAATGAGGTCAGAAGCGAGACATGCGAAAGTGTGGGTGCCATCAACAGGGCACCTACGGTGTTGCTATTTGATAAGGTAAGAGACACTAAAGGGCAAATGAAAAGTGAATGCTTTACTATTGCAGTGCACAGGATGACCATGCTATAGGAGCTGGATCTTCCTATTGTGGTGCACAGGATGACCGTGCTATAGGAGCTGGATCTTTCTATGGCAGTGTACAGAATGAGCATGCTATAGGAACAGGATCTATTCTTGTCAGTCTCTCTCCACCCATCTGTCACTCTGGCTTATAATAAGCACAGCATAAACTACTGAGGTATTGGAAATGGACTGATGATACAGAAATAGCAAAACTATTATTGATTCCAAGGCATTTTATTCTCTGGTACACGGAACAGCCTGAAAAAGATCCATGTTTAATTTTTATTACAAGCTGGAAGATCATCTCATTAGAGTGAAGTTGAACTCTCTGTTCTTCAAGGCTTTCAGAAAACCTAACAATCAGCTGTTTCCTCTTAGAGAATCTGGCTTTCTGCTAGTGCTGCTGTTAGACTAAGAATTTCATCATTGCAGCCCTCCTGGGATTAAATGAGAAAATCTCAGATTTCTTGGAGATTAATATTAAGGATTCTAAAGCGAGAATTAAACCCTGTAGGTCAATTAGAGCCCTTTACATGAGAACTGCAGTGGGCACTTATGAGAGATTCAGTCATGCCAATACCCACTGCCCACATCCATGCAGATGAACCCTTACCCCTTGCTACTTGGGACCATATTTGGAGGAGGCTTTAAGAATCGTGAGTACTTCACAGGAGATTGTACAGTTCTCGTCATACAATGAGGGCTTTCTTATTTCTCAGAGTTCTTCAGGAAATTCTCCATTGAAATCCTCTTGGCAGGTTTTATTATTAAACATTATACTCATGTACAAAACCTCATGGACTTGCTAAAATCACAATTCAGTTGTTCAGAATGAGGCAAGACAAAGAGCACCTGTCATATAACGAGTTACATACCTGTGCATCTTTCCATTAGACCCCTTAACAGAATCTAATGGTGGATTCCTTACACCTGTAGAGACGAGTGGGCAAGAGTGAAAACATGATCTCTCTGCATTGTCTGTCTTTCACTAAGATGAGATCTAAAATCAAGCTTCCACGATGCTAGAGGTATGCTTTTTCTACAATTTCTGGAAATCTCTGCTCGTGCTTTACACTGCTGTCGAATTCATGTTTTCCCATTGTGGTCAGGATCTCTGCTTGAATTTCAGCTGAATTCCTGTAGGATTCAGAACAGAACTGCCTCCCATGTACTCGCAGAAGCAAGTTCATGCTTGTGCACACACATTGCTCACACCTAGGGTGCTGGCTCCCTTGAACACAGTCCATGTCCCTGTCTCAGAAAACTCCCTCCATGAGTCTGGGTGCCTCACTGATCCGAAAGCCAACAAGTTCACAAGCTACTTCAAGAAGACCTTCTGACATTATCAAGCTCCGCTAAATAGTCACTCACAACATGTTCTCCTCAGAGTTTCCTAATCTTCCTTAAACTCTGTCCAATGTAACACAGTAGAAAAGACCTACCCTGAGCATCCTGTTTAATACACAGCTGTGGCCCCTCCCTCTCTTCTCCATTGTGTCACTGAAAGTTGCTTTTGTATATATGTGTGATGGCTAACCTTCATCGTTAACATGACTGCATTTAGATACCTATATCTTGGTGTATCTATGGAGGTGTTTCTAGGAAGGGGTAAGTGAATAAGGCCGACCTAAGCTGGATGTAGGCCGCACTGTCCATGTGGTGAGATCCTGAAATGGATGCAAACAAGGCCGAGAGCTGAGCAGTGATGTATGTCTCTGCTTTCTCAGGATGGTGGGTGTCAAGTGAGCACTTACCTCAGCTTCCTGCCATGATGAATTTTATCCTTTCCCATGGAAAATTCACATCCTCTCTTTTTCTGCAGATGCTAGCTCTGAATCTATAGATTTGGGTATGTAACCTGTAACAGCTGAAGAAGCCAGGAAAATAAGAAGGAATCATGGTAGCACGGGAGAGGTGCTTACGAGACTGGGGTAGAGCAGAGAGGTTCTGAGGGGTGTCAGGTGTGGAGGGAGGCTCTCACTGAGTAGATAGGCTAATGCATAGGCAGAGGGCTGAGGAAGACATAAACAACGTTAAGGATGTTTGAAAAGCCCATAGAGAAACATATTATTTTATATACCTACTTATAATACATACATTATCTATATATACATATGGGTTAGAGTTTCTATTGCTTTCTAAAACACGGATATCTAAAGCAACTTGGGGAGGACAGGGTTTACTGCAGCTTACGGTTCTACATCATGATCCATCACTGAAGGACAACAGGGCAAGAACTCAAGGCAGGAACCTGGAAGCAGGGCCTGAAGCCACAGAGGAATGTCACTGACTGCTGAGGCCTGTTTGGTATGAGGGAAGTCATGCCTGGTACTGTAAACCTAGCCAACTATCCAAGGCTAGAGACATCATGAACTTTAAAAAGGCTATTGCCTTTTTCCTAAGCCAATATGGTTTCTAACTGAATTCTAAATAGCTGTCCTTACTCCTCATCAAAGAAACTGCTTTTGGCGGCACACAGAGGCTAGTGTAGAGAAGCGGAACTACTCCAAAGGCAAAGAATATGCTACTCTGGGGTTCTCAGCCCCAGCAGTCACAGCTACAAGGTAACAGCTGCATGCACTGCTAGAGGGAAATTGCCTGGGAGGGGTGAAGGATGCAGAAGACTAGAGTACCTGCAGCTAGAGTCTTTTAGAAATGACAAGGAGGAGACACCCTCAAAATCTCAGCAATACAGCTTCTAAACCAGACTTTGGAAATACCAGCCATGTATGATGACATGCTATAGGGTCCATGTGTGTAGGGACATTCGTGTAACACTGATTAAAGAGGATGAGGTCATGAGCTTGAGGGAAAGGTATGGGAGGGACTAGAGGAAAGGAGAGGGAGTGGGTAGAAATGGTGTAAATTCCCGTATGAAATTCTCAAACATTTTAAACTAAAAAAGCCCAATTTTAAATAAAAATAAACCTTTGCTCCTTCATTTGCTTCATAAAAGGTTGTTTGAATACATCTGTGTGCGAGCACACATGTGTATGTACGTGCAATTATAATCATACGTATGTGCATGTGTTCACAAAGGTGAGAGGAGGGCCTGACTACAAACTGCTGATGTCACAGGTGACTGTAAGCTGACAAGTATGGCTTCTGAGAAGCAAAGCCGTTGTCTGACAGTGCAGTGAACATTTTTAGGTGCTGAGTCATCTCTCCACAACCCCCCTTACAATGATTTTTGGCCAGACATTTGCTCATTCCAACAAGAAAAGAAACTAATACATCATGTGGTTCCTTAATCATGTGCTGTGGGTTTCCACCTATGCCATCAAAGGCCGGGGAGGAGGGAGTGCTGTTTCCAATAGTCTTCTCCCCATGGCTCAGAACAGTACTTAGAATATGGCGCAATCCCAACCTGTTCTGAAAGAATGATCTGTAGGACTTGGGGGCAGGGGTGGGGGGGGGCTGATGACCATGATCATCAAACCAGTGTGAGGGATTAAAGACATATATATTCACAGGTCTGATTGGAAACCTCCCGACTCAGAGTTTCTGGGAATGCTACCATATAAATCTGATTTTTAGATTGTTCTCCAGAGACTGTGATAACCACTGAAATTTTATGACTATGAAACTTAAAACCTAGTTCTCAGAGCTCCTGAGAAACAATGTCCATGAACCCTTGAATAACTTGAGAAAAATTAGAGGGGCCTGAGATTCCCAATATAGTTAAGACCAAAATCAGAAAACGGTTTTATGACTATTATTATGATCTTGCCCTACCTCGAGGCTGCTCCAGCAGAGGAAGTATGAGTTACAATGGGGGCTGAGACATTTAGACTTAATAACGTGCTCAGAAACCTCAAGCTCGGCTCTCCTGTCTCTCCCAGGAGACACAGGATAAACCCTAACCAATGGGAGCTGTGGAAGTAACCTTTGCAAGAGGCAGCAGGAGGAGGAAAGCCTTGGGCTTTATGTCCCACAAGGAAAATCTGCAGCTTCGATTCATGGAGGACTGAAGGAAAATAAATATAACTGGATCTGGAATGGATACAAGCCCCAAATGAACTCAGAGAGCCACAGGGTCTGACCCCAGGTCTGCCTCTAATTGCATATGTATGTTGGAAAACATTGTCACATAGCTCTAAGCCTCAGTCTCTCTTCTGTGAAGGAAAGTTTTTCTCGTTCCAAGCACCCAATGAGACCATGGCGTGGCCCCTTCTCAAAACGTAAAACAACCCTAAATGTTCCTCTTCTAAAAATGACAGAAGTTTGGAGAATAGTGTAGAAGTGGAGGTCAAAACAAATCTGTGGCAGTTACTTATGGGAAATCCAAACTAATAAACTGAGGATGGAGTTCAGAATCCCGGAAATCATGGGAGGACTCACTCTTTCCCACTCTACCTCGTGAAGTGCGTCGGTTGGGTCGTTTATAGGCTTGGAAGTTGCTATTTGCCTTAGGAGAAGAGCTATTGGCTGCAGGAAGAAGGGAGAGGGATCTCAGTGTGAAGGTGCCCCGACCACTGCGACTGAGCAACACTTGATGCTGAGAGATCTGTTCTCTCTGCAAACAGGCTGCTGCCCTGAACACCCTCTCGCTTATTTTCTCTCTGAGCAAACCGGAGGCGCAGGAGTGCGTGTCCACGGTGCTCCTTTGCCCTCGTGATGTGTACGAATGTATGCAGCCAAGCTCCTCTCAAGTAGATTAAGTGAACGGAAAAGTTTAACAAAGTCTCAGTCATTTTGCTAAGATCTCACTGGCAAACAGCCATGAAAAAAAAAAGTTTTCGGGAAGGGAAAAAAAGTTGACGCTTGCAGTCTGCCGCGGGGCACCTCCAAAGCAGCAAAGGAGACCACAGACCTGGCTGGGGATTACCGCGTCTTAACCAGCTTCCCCGGGGAATGCTGGACCCGATATCATCTAGAAATTGGAAGGAAAATGGTGAGGGCTGACACTCCTAAACAGGTACACAGTGTTTTCATATTCAAAGCTCTTTAATGTTACCCTTAGGAGCCTTGCGAGATAAAAGAAGAAGTGATTATATCCCCAGTTTGCGAAAGGGAGAATCAAAGCGGAAGGGTCAGGCAATTTGCACAGAAAATAATTGGAGTCAGTGTCCAACCAACATCAGGCCTCAGGGGTTCCTAGAACTGAAGCCAGAGCTCAGGAAAATGAGACCCAGAGCTGGGGTCTGAAAAGCTTATATCAAAGAAACAAGGACCCAAGCACACGCTCATAATTAAAAATGATTGGACAAAACTCAGACATGCTGAAGAACAAAGGAGGCTGATTCATAGCTAAAATAGCAAGTAAGTGGCACTTCATTGAACATTAAATTAATTCCTGAGAGTTTATTCTGACGGTGCATTGCCATTTATGGATATCAGCTATGCATTGATAAGAAACTAAAGATTAGAATCAAGAAACATCTAGATGCCTGAATGTATCTCTGAAGAATAGGTGCAGAATTTTGGAGGATCTAAAATTAATTTGAATTAATAAAATTTAGATATGAAATTTCTCCCTCCGTACCTACCTTTTTGTTTCTACCTTTCATTTAGCATTATTTTATCCAAAGGATGGGCAACAACATTAATTTTTTCAAAAATACATTTATTTGCTTGTTTGTAACTCAAAGACCGTCAGAAATTTGCAGAATATATTGTAAGAGCTCCCATTTCTATCCCTGGGTGACTTTACCATGAACATGGATGTTTGTATTCAGTCTGCATACACGCACAGAGAAGCAGAGGGTCAACTGGTGTGACTGGGGGTACAGAGAGAAGTGATATGGCCACACAGCAATGAATGTTGGCCATCAACAGACTCTGAAGAAAAAAGGGGAAGCACAGGACTGTCAACATTTCAGTGAAACTGACTTCCAGAGTTCTGGTCTCCAGGACTATAAGACAGCACATCCACAGTGATTCATTCTTCCCAGTACGTCAGAAACATTTGCAGCATCTGTAGTCCCATTGTAGCCTTAACTGTCCTGTCGTGGGATATAACTTAGAGATAGTCTCTAGGATTAAAAATTGAAACTTGGACACAGGATGAGGGTGTCACCATTCTCCCTCCTATAGTCTTTGCATCCATCAACTTGGTGTGTCTGAAAGTTCCTTCACTCTGTCCCTACAGCTCACTTCATCCCACTCCTTGTATTTATATTACATAATTTAGTGGCTTAGGACATAGCCTGATACTGCTAAAGTGTTTCTATTTCAGCATTACAGGCTTTGAGTCCAGTCCTCCATCTAATTTTCTGACCGGTGAAGTAATGTCACTTCATAGGACTCTTGAACTAATTATATGATCTTTTGCATGCGAAGTTCTTAGAGTACGTTTTGTAGATGATGACCCATTATGTTAAGTAGCATCTTCTCCATCTCCACCAACATCCCCAACATCAGATAGGTGGTTAGAGGGAGCATGGGAACATCAATTTTGAATGATAAAACAGTAGAAGCAATGGCTCACACACTAATCCCAGATTGTCCATGGCTGTGTGCACTGTTGCTTTCTTCTTGGATCTCCTGGAAGCACTCAAGTGCTCAGCTCACTGGGAATGAATAGTGCAAGATGACCTTGTGTGATAATACTCTGCCCACAGCAGAGTTTCTTCACAGTGCCTGTCCAGGGCTTCTGTGTATCACAGCCTCAGGCTTAAGTTCAAATTATCCACCTGTCACTTCTACCACATTGTACTGATCAAAATACCCACCTAAATTGTCAAGATACATCTTACTTCTGTGTGTGAGTCACTTTTCATGGGGGTGTTTATTAGTGAAAAAAAAATAATTCAGGGCCATTACTTTTGACCTACCAGAATGAGCCTTGGGAAAGATTTCTAGGCTTGAACTTTAGCAGATGCACTACCCTGGGCAAATCTTGTGACTTTAAGTACAGTGACAGCACCTCTGGACCTATCACATGCCCAACACTGTGCTGGAATCTTCCAGGAAAGACAGGAAAATGCCCTCTGTCCTTAGGAAGCTTTCCTTAAAGGGTTGCCATGATGACGAAGAGACAATAGCTTGAAACTTCATTAGACAATGCTTGGAGGTATCTGGTATCTAGTTATCACTTAGGAAATAAATGGTAACTCTCGGAATTCACCAGAATATCCTGATTTCATTTATAGATGAGAATGGAAGGCATGCGATCTGTATAAGTCTGCTTGTGTTTCATAACAGAATGCATAGATTAGACGGCCTGGGTAGAGGAAACACAGTCCTCACAACTTTAGAAGCTGGGAAGTGGAAGATTAAGGTCCCAGTCAAGAGGCTTTTATTTCAAGACTTGTTCTTGTGGCTTCCAGATAGTTACCATCTCATTAGTTACATGTGCAGGTGACCTTGTTATGTGTGAACAAGGAGAGAAGGAGAAAGAAGGAGGGAGAGGAGAGTGGAAAGGAGAAGTGGAGGGAGGGAAGAGAAGAGAAGAGAAGAGAAGAGAAGAGAAGAGAAGAGAAGAGAAGAGAAGAGAAGAGAAGAGAAGAGAAG
>JABTXL010000001.1:16993274-17010026 GCA_025134845.1 Neodon shergylaensis
AGAGAAGAGAAGAGAAGAGAAGAGAAGAGAAGAGAAGAGAAGAGAAGGAGAGAGGGAAGGAGGGAACACTCTGGTATTGCTTTATGAGTCCAGCAGGCAGACTACCACGACCTCACTTAGAACCCCATTAAATATAAACTCCCCCCTAAAGAAAACAGCTGAAAATATCTTCATGTTAGGGTTAGGGCTTCAACACACGCATTCTGCAGGTACGTGGAATTCATTCTGTAACGCCACCCAAAGCCTTTCCTCATGCGGGCTCATAGGGAGATGCTCGGGTGCACTCAATCTGCAGGCTTACAGTGATGTTACAGCACTGACGCTGAGCCGTGTTCTAAGTAAATATTTATAATCAGAACTGGAAGTGTGCAGTTCACCCCAGTTTTGTTCTAAAAAAATGCAATAACATGCATGGGGTGCAATTACCGCAGCCGTAAATACACAATGTCCCGAGTCACCCTGGAACAAGGATGGGTGCTCAAATGCCTTTCACTGCCCGAGAAATGAAGAAGCCTAGATAATAACTTCGGCCTTAGACACAGCTTTACTTTTTTGTTCAAAGGCTTTATTGTAAATCCTCCATGTCAGAACGAACAGTATAAATGGAGAAGTGAACCCGGACTCCAACCACCTGGCTTATGGACCTAGCATTAGCACTAACAGGCTCTGTGACCCGAAGTAAGCTACTTAACCTCACATAGTCTTGGCGCACAGGGAGACAGCAGGGATGCTTAGTGCTACACACAGTGTCCCATAGTGCTCTACGGTAACAGAGCCCTAACATCTGAAGAGCCTTCAGCATCCATCTCAGCCCAGCGCCCCTCCCTTTTCTTTAACTCTTATGACGTCATTTGACGAAATGATTCATAGATTTAAAAATGTGAAATTAGTAATGGTCATTAGACATGATGCTAGAGACTTGTTCCTAAAGGCAGTTACAAATAAACAGGATCTTGTTGCCCTTCAGAATACAGATTCATACATCAGATGTGGACCTTTCTAAACCGGGCCTGGATTGTCCCGACACAGCCTATCCCCAGATCACACTCTCTGAAGTAACGGATTAGGTTAGAACAGGAAAAGTCACTCCAGATTTTTTTTCATTTACTGAAGGAAACTTCTCCTAGCTCAGGCAATGAGTAGCTACCCAACAAGAAAAAACGAGGCTTTGTCATCATATAAGTCGCCATCCTTTTCACATACCAGATGCTTTTCCTCACAAAGGAGCAACTTTTGGAGCTACGCTAGAGAAACACGCTGGCCTAGGTTGACGTAGGTAAAGGGTGGGGGCCTCCAACTCGCGTGGAGTCCCCAGCAAATCTCCGGGAGGGCTCACTGCAGCTCCTTTTCCTTCCCCGTTCTCCTCTTCATTTTCTCACTCTGCATTGCTGTTTCCAGGTGAGATGGGAAATCGAAGGACCAAAAGGCCAATAATCAGAAAGGATTTTCTTGCAGTATTTGCAGTTCAGATGGAATTGGAAAGTAACGGAAAAAAAAATCTCAGGAGCCAAGTAAATCCTGAGACCATCCAATTTGCAGAGCCCCAAGCAGCTAGGAATCTTACGGTTGGTGGGTATCTGAAGTCTCAGGCCTCGAAAGGCTCCCTGTCACTCATTTCAATACCAGAGACTTCTAGTCCCTGTAGCTCCCGGTTCGCCCAACAAGGAGGGTAATTAGTCTGCTATGGGCCCTGTCAGAGCTATTACACTCAGAGGCTCCCACCTCCCTGAAGAACCACATTATTAGAGGTTGCAAGATAATCCAGAGCCGAATAGTTTGAAAAGCCACATGAAAACCGCAAAGATGAATTAAATTACATTCTGGAGACTAAAGAATAAATTGGAAATGAGGCGATTTCTTATTCAAGAAGTCTTCTTCACTGTTCTCCTGGAATGTAAACACGGGGCTCTCTGCAGAGGCTGGGGTCACCTGATGCCTAGAGAAAGCAGCTTGAATTTTATTACCTCGGTGATCCTTGGCAGCATGCACACTTCAGGAGGCACAAACCCTGCTCCCTTTACTTTGTCTCCTGTGCGGGTTTCTAGCTTTCATAACATTTTAATTAAATTTGGACTTGTCTTTCTCCCTCACCTTACTCTCTGCATCAAAGGAGAGGCTTGTCACGGGCCGCCTGGCTGGGGGCCCTGTGATTCTTCCATTCCAGAAGCGGGCTCCTTTGTCATACAAGGCAAGGAAGGGGCAGTTAATTCAGAGTGGGGGTAACCTGCAGCGTGTCTGAGAAATAGCATCACCTAACTTCAGGGTGTCTTATATATAAAGATAATGAATTCTATAACGCAAATTTACAGACAGGTCAAATAAGAAATGGCTTTGCATTTGATAGTACACTGGGCATTTGGCAGTCGTCACAGAATAAATAATTGATCTTGCGTAGTCACTTGCTATGTAAATGGTAGGCTACGTATATAACACATTGAGCTCTGAGAATAAAATGGACATCTGAGGCCAGGTGAATCTCTCTCTAGACATATTACAGCCACTGCTCCCCAGGGAGCTAACTGATCGCTTCACTCCTCACTAAGGAGGGGAATTAGGATTTAACTGGAAAGGGCATGATATTTTTTTCTTCCTGATGAAGTAAGATTTACAAAGAAGCAACTGAGTAACTTGAGTGCCTATTGAAAGTGTTGGCTTCGGCACACCTTGGGTGGATAGTGATGACTCAAAACCCAGGATGACTGGAAGACATTAAAAACTTGGTAAAATAGCTAAATGTTTCCATTTTAATGCCTGTTTTTGCAAATAGATTTTGGCCACCTGAAACCATAGGTAACCTGGTCACTCAGCCAGATTTCATGATTCCTTGTACAACAGTTATTTATGGATTTTGCATTGACATTTATGATCAGTTTTGGTATCAAATCTATTGAAACATAATTTACCCAAATCGCTTCAGCATTCAACTATTTACAAAAAGAAAGAAAGAAAAAGAAAACAGAAGTTGTCCCTGAAACAGCCAAATCTTCAAGTCTCTGTAAAAATCTTCACTGCTCCTGAGCAAGGTGGAAGGCCACAGTTTTCAGCTGCTACAAACTGACTGAAGTATTTTAAAAATGCATTTAAAAATTATTCGCCACTCACCTGTAGATGTCCCAAATGGAGACAAAGCCCAGGGATGAGTGTGGAAGAACTACAAAGGCAGCCTCTGAGGACGTTTTCACCATGAGGAAAGCATTTTGGCATTGTGAACCAAATATCTTTGGGGCCAAAGATGCAGGAGAAAAAGGTGGTTTGGGTGTGCCTCTGTTGGTTACAGTTGAGCCAGAGAACCAGAAACAATGCAAGGCACATGGTTTTGCACCAGGAGTGAGCACTTTAGGATACTGGAGGATCAAATCCAAAGTCAGAAAAGGAAGACCATGGGCTACAAGCAAAGCTGTCAGTAATAAGCATCCATCAGGAACGAGGGAGAAGTAGCGAGCAATTGTAAGCACAGCTGCTGTTTGGAGTCTCTGATCTCAGCGCATAAGCCACTCCCCCATTGCTTCCTTGCCATGAGTTGTTCAGCCTACCTATATGCATAACTAGACATGAAAATCTAGTCTATAATTCAGGCTAAGCAAATTATCACAAAAACCCACCAGATAACTGATATTAATGTTCATCTAGATATGTCACTCTGGAAACTCTGTGTCTTTTCCCGGGAGATTTTGATAATTATGTAAATGCTAGAGTCATAGAACTAGCGCAACAGCATTTTGAAGCACAAACACTTTGAAGCTGAAAGACAGTTCTGCATTTATATCAATGGGAATCAAGCAGGAAAAAGTATGAAGTGAAAAATGGGAAAACTGGGAGATTCTTTAATTGGGGAGGGGTCAGGTGGTCAATACAGAAGGAAGAAGGGGGAGGGGAAAATAACACTAAGGATATTTGAAACATCCATAAAGAATCATCCTATTTCTATTTACCTAAAATTATAAATTGCATACTTGTGTGTGTGTGCGCGCGCGCGTGCACGCGTGCTTGCATGTGTGTGTGTCTCTTTGTGTGTATGTGCTAGCAGCAATAGCATGAAGTGAGGAGCCACTAGGAGTGGTTCCTCTGTGAAACTGACGGCACTGGAAGACTCTGAGCAGGTGACACCATGCCCTGTGCACAATTCACAAGCCTGATGTGGATTCAGTCTTGGCTACAGTCACCATGAATTGTAACTAGCTGTCTTGGCCGGTCCCAGAATAACTCAAAGCAGTTTGGCCCACATGGTTTCCAAACATACTACAAAGAGACAAAACAGTAGAATGATCAGTGGAGCTTTACCACTAGGCCTGGGGCTAGGACTATGGATGTGTCTCTTTTGCTGAAAGTAAATCAAGCCTACTTTATTATGAATGAAGTCCCCATCTGCCTAGATGAGACCCCACTACAGCCCCAAAGTACTGTTGACTATCCACCTGGGCTCTCATTACCTAGAACCATTCTGTGGTCAGTAAATACCTCAATATTGTGCTCTGTCACCGTGTATATCCGTGATTCCCCTCCTCTTACACACTTGGTTTGTCTTCAGGCGCTAGGACTGGGTAGCTCACACATGAGGTGTGGGCTAAGCAGTAGCCTTATGGCAGATGGAACCAGAGGCTAGATGTACAGGAAGAAATTCAGCTGGACTGAAGCCATGAGGCTTTGAAAATTAATGCAGATGGGACCTTGATTACACTCCTCAGCTACCAACTCAACTCCAGGGGCACCTGAGTCTTCACATTCAGATACTGTGTCTCTGGTGTGCCCTAAGGCATCAGGTTACTATATCAGAGAATGACCATGGCACAACCCAGCATAAGGTCTGAAAGCCTACATCAGAGGGAAAAGCACCAAAACCAGACTGTCAGGGTGGGTCTAATAGTACAACCAGAATTGCAAGAGAGTAGCAAACATAAAACATAAAACAGATAGGCAACATAGTCTAAAACCTAACTACCAAGTACAAAGGTTTGAATAGAGAAGCAACTCAAAAGGCAACAAACTAGCCCAGGAAGGTACCAGAATCCTTGTCATACTTTCTGATATCTTCCCTTTGCATATGACTGGCTCTAAAGTGAAATTCAGCTTGCCTGAAGCTCTCCTGCCTCCCTTGTGAAATCCTAACCAGAGTTTAACTTTGATCCCAGATATTACTTATGTAGAGTGAAATTAGAAGTTCTTAAGAGAAATTTTACAGATGAGCAAGAAATAATATAATAATCCCAGTAGAGAAGTAACTGTTAACATTTGGAAAAAATATCTTTTGTCAAATTTAATAGGTTACAAAAATATTTCTCCATAACTTCAAATTAGTGTAATGCTACTCTTCTTTCTTCCCCTTAGGAAAAGTACACCATAATCAAACACCAAAAAAAATGCAGTTGGAAATAAGCAAAATATTACTACATTATTAATTTAGTAAGAATGATATGGAAAATCATTTAAGTAAGTAGGCAAGAGAGAGAGAAACCCCAAGATATGAAAAGGTTTATTAAAATGATGATTAGCAAAATTTCACTTAGAATTCAACCAATCTGTGTATACGACCTTGATTGTGGGTCTGTCTTTTTGTGGGGTTTTAACGAGAAATGTCCTGTATAGGCTTAGATATTAGAACACTGGCTTCCCAATTGGTGGTGCTGTTTGGAAAAGTGGTGGGATTTTTAGAATGCAGAGCCTTGTGGAGGAAGCAATTCCCTAGGGATGGGGCGAGGAATTTAAAGTTTATACCTTCACCTGACTTCCTGTTCTGTCTCACTGCTTTCTGTGCAAGGGTGAAAACGTGGTCAGCTATCTTCAGACTCCTACAGCTGATATTTCTCCTGCCTGCTGCCATGATTTCCCCACTGCAAGGGACTCTCTAGAATTGTAAGTTAGTCTAAGCCTTTCCCTAAATTGCTTTCTCTCAGAGTACTTATTATAGATATACCTAATGTCTATCTGTCTGTCTACCTATTCATCTATCTATCTATCCATCTTTCTTGCTATTTTGTTTTTGCTTTTACTTTTTGTTTTTTGTTTGTTTGTTTGTTTTTTGTTTTTTTTTTCAAGACAGGGCTTCTCTGTAGCTTTGGAGCCTGTCCTGGAACTAGCTCTTCTAGACCAGACTGCCTTCGAACTCACAGAGATCCACCTACCTCTGCCTCCAGAGTGCTGGGATTAAAGGCGTGCCCCACAACTACCTGACTTATCTATTTCTTATATGCATCTATTTTTCTTCTTGGCTCTCCCAGCTATAAATGTCATCAAAATAGAAAAGAGGTTATGCTGGATATAATTAAAAGATAAAGAGAAATGTCAGAGAGCAATGTTGGATGAACGAAAGCAGAAGGGGAAAAATGAGGACAAAGAAAGAGCAGGAAATAAACACAACATGAGAAAGAAATAGATGCAAATGGCATGGATGAAAAGATGGACAAAAGCTTAGAGAAGAGAAATAGGAGGAAAACACCAGAGTCACAGTGTGACTTAGCACACTGGCGGACCCTACTCTAATCAGGGGATGTTCTGAAAGTCTGAAGCAAGAACTGGACCTTAACAGGAGAAAAGAAATGGGAAGAGAGGCTCAATGTGTACAAAGATTAAGGTTAAGACACCCTACAATAAGTTAAATATTGGTAAATAAACGTCTACTTACTGACTTCTTAGATTTTTGATTTAATGAGCAAGATGCCAGAAGAAGCTTCCGGAAGCCTTTCCTTTCCCCAGACTTGCCTATTCCATGAGTTGCCTATTTCTGTTATCTTCCACCCCCTCTCTCCATCAGATCCCCCGCTTCATTGATCAAAACTTACCTACTCAACATTTTCTGTCTTCCAAGGCCCACATACTCCAGCTCTTGTCCAATAAGGCTACTCTTTAGAAGACCAGTGCTCTTTCTATAAGTACATCCACCCAATCACTATTTTAAAAACTCATCCTAAGCTTCCCCTGCATCCTCAGAATCCTGAACATGTGACCTCCATTGCATTGCTTGATACTTACTCTCATTATGCTTCAGTCACAAGGACCTTTTGCTTCCTTAAACATATCTAGCAACTGTTTCAGACCTGCTCAAACTCGTTCTCCAACTCCTACGCCCCGTGAAACTTTCTCCCAGATGTTTCCTTTTCCATTTACTAACTCTTAAGTTTCACCCTTATACTGGGTCATTTTGTTTATTAACTTGACAGAAGCTAGACTCATCAGAGGAAAGAACCTCAGGTAAGGAAATGTCTCGTTGAGATCCATTTGTAAGGCATTTTCTCATTTAGTAATCAATGGGACTCAACCCATGAGGTGGGTGCCATCCCTGGGCTGCTGGTTCTGGGTTCTTTAAGAAGGTAGGTTGAGCTAGCCATGGGGTGCAAGCCAGTAAGAAGCTCCATTCCATGGCCACTGCATCAGCTCCTGTTTCCAGGATCCTGCCCTGTTTTTGAATTCCTGTCCTGACTTCCTACAGGAGTGAACGGCCATGGGAAGTAAAACCCTTTCCTCCCCAGCTTACTCCTTGGTCATGGTGCTTCAACACAGCAATAGACACCGTAACTAAGATAATCGTCCAGGAGGCATTCCCTTTGAAGAGAGAACAAGCTGTGGTAAATCAGGGCACACTCCTTTCCCACACACCTACCAAAGTATCAGAACAGACCCTTAGAGGTTAGATGCCTCACTATCATACACTTGAGCTCCTAGAACCTAGACATGTAAGATCAAGGGTAGATGCTTCCAGTTTTGTCTAGCTAGTTGTTGCTATGATGCAAAGCTTACCAGAACCTGGGAAATTCATCATCTTCGTTATTCACAGAGGTAAAGAACAAGCTAATAAACACTCGAAGCATTACAGGTACATGGCCCATGTCACAGAGCATGGAAATGGCCATAAAGGGGATGCAGCAAACATGAAGGAGCGTGGTTATATGCCTGAAGAGCTTTAATCAGGGTCATGAAAATTCAAATTTTATATACATTCCAGGTATAACAGCATTTTACCCTTCTTCAAATTTTCTTTCCATTTTCTAAATAAAAAGAAACAAACTATTCCAATTTGGGGGGGGGGGGTCTATACAAAACAGGCAGGAAGCTAGTTTTCGTTTGACACCTGACCTGACATGTTATATAATGGCTTAATGATTTTTGCATTCTTAGTTCCCTTCCTTTACTTCTATCACTTTTCTTAATCTTAACAACAAGCAAAAAACTCACAACAATAATAAATACTGCTCCCTAGATGGAGAACATTCTATTTATAACATTCAGACTCGAGGATTGCTTAAATCTCTTCACATGGCTTTCCACTTCTCTTAATGTCAGAGTTCCTTAGCGTGCCTCGAAAGACTCCCCTGCATTCAGCTCACACCCTCAGTCTTCTTGGCTGCACAGCCTTTCCCATCCTTCCCCTAAGCATTTCTGCTCTGCCCACAGTTACCCACTGTACGTTGCCCTTATTTTCACCCTGACTTTCTCTACATAGTGGTTACTGTCAATTTACTGGGAACTCCTGGCACACATATTGGTAATTAGCCATTCCAGGTTCCTGGTCAACTCTTTCTATTTCATGTGCCAGACAACATCACCTCCTCTGACCAGGCAGGGTTCATCTACCACTGAAAGAGCTAGAAATGCCCTTTCCAGTTTGCCCTAACCGTTAGGGCATTTCCATGTGATCCAGTTGTAACCAATGAGATTCATTAAGAAAACAATTCTCCAGATTTTAATGTTGTTGCTATTTGGCTGCACTGTTTAGTTAAAAAGTTAGGTAGTAAAAGTCTTAAGATAAAGATCAGCATTTAAGGTGGCTTGGCCGCTCCCTCAGAGGACCCAGGTTTAGTTCCTAGCTTCTAAATGCTGAGCCACAGCCAACTGTTCCATGGGATCTAGTGCCCTCTTCTGGCCTCCTTGGGTACCAGGCACACATGTGCACTTAGATTCTCAGAGGAACACAGAAACAAAACTTGTGCAACCACTTTGGAAAGCAGTGTGGAGGTTTCTCAGGAAATTCGGGATCAACCTACCCCAGGACCCAGCAATACCACTCTTGGGAATATACCCAAGACATGCCCTATCATACAACAAAAGTATATGCTCAATTATGTTCATAGCAGCATTGTTTGTAATAGCCAGAACCTGGAAACAACCTAGATGCCCTTCAATGGAAGAATGGATGAAGAAAGTATGAAACATATACATATTAGAGTACTATTCAGCAGTAAAAAACAATGACTTCTTGAAGTTTGCATGCAAATGGACAGAAATAGAAAACACTACCCTGAGTGAGGTAAGCCAGACCCAAAAAGAAGAACATGGAATGTACTCATTCATATTTGGTTTCTAGCCATAAATAAAGTACATGGAGCCTATAATTCGTGATCCTAGAGAAGCTAAATAAGAAGGTGAACACAAAGACAAACATATAGTCATCCTCCTGGATATTAACCTTCATCAGGCGATGAAAGGAGACAGAGACAGAGTCCCACATTGGAGCACCGGACTACAACCCCAAGGTCCAAATCAGGAACAGAAGGAGAGAGAGCACGAGCAAGGAACTCAGGACCACGAGGGGTGCACCCACACACTGAGACAATGGGGATGTTCTACCAGGAACTCACCAAGGCCAGCTGGCCTGGGTCTGAAAAAGCCTGGGATAAAACCGGACTCGCTGAACATAGTGGACAGTGAGGACTGCTGAGAAGTCAAGAACAATGGCACTGGGTTTTGATCCTACTGCACATACTGGCTTTGTGGGAGCCTAGGCTGCTTGGATGTTCACCTTACTAGACCTGGAAGGAGGTGGGAGGTTCTTGGACTTCCCATAGGGCAGGGAACCCAGTCTGCTCTTCAGGCAGATGAGAGAGGGGGAGTTGATTGGGGGAGGGGGAGGGATATGGGAGGCGGTGGCAGGGAAGAGACAGAAATCTTAAATAAATAAATAAATAAATAAATAAATAAATAAATAAATAAATAAATAAAAACAGACAAGCAAAACAATCCAAATCAGCTTTTTTTTGTGTGTGTGATATTTTTTATTTTATTTTTTTTTATTAAAGATTTCTGTCTCTTCCCCACCTCCGCCTCCCCTTTCCCCCCCCCCCCCCCCATCCAATCCCCCCCCCCCCTCACCCCCAAAACCAGTCAGGGGTCCCTGCCCTGTGGGAAGTCCAAGGACCACCCCCCTCCATCCAGGTCTAGTAAGGTGATTATCCAAACTGCCTAGGTTCCCACAAAGCCAATAGGTGCAGTAGGATCAAAAACCCATTGCCATTGTTCTTGAGGTCTCAGTAGTCCTCATTGTCCGCTATGTTCAGCGAGACCAGTTTTATCCCAGGCTTTTTCAGACCCAGGCCAGCTGCAAACTTGTGCAACCACTTTGGAAAGCAGTGTGGAGGTTTCTCAGGAAATTCGGGATCAACCTACCCCTGGACCCAGCTTTTTTTTTTAAACAAGTGAAATGACTATATAAAACACACATATAAGGATTTTTGTTTAGAGGATATTATGTTATTTATGCTTCCGAGGAACCATAAGTAAATATGTTTTGCCTTGCTAAAAGGGATTGCAAATGTTCTGTCTTCATAGATCTTAAGGCGAAAAGTTAGAGAACTCAAACTTACCTCTGGATTTCATCCCAGACTGAGCTGACCCTCCACTGCAATTAATTAATGAGTAACTAATGGTGATAAGACCTAGTTATTCACTTTAGGGTGTTAAATGTGATTATATATATATCCAAAATGAAGAAATTTTATGGTAATATTAAGTGATCATTTTTGAAATAACAGTTATGGAAGTGAGACTATTAATAAAGGAAACGTAGAACACATCACTGGACTGGAGTTGCTGTGTACATACAGCTGGAGATGAAGCTCAGCAATACCTCACCTCCTGCCTTGCACATGTGAGATCTTGGATGCAATCCTTGGGACTGTGAAAGCAAACCAAACAAATGTAACTATGCATGAAACATATGAGGAAAGGTATTTATGAATTGCCTGAGTTTGGAGAAAGATATTTTGACGAGGTAAAATGTGGACAGAAACTCTTTGCACTTGGCTCATCTTTGTTTAACAAGATAAAAATGTTAGGGTCACTGGAAAACTGAATATCAGTTTTCATCCAAGGCGGTTACTGTTATTTGGTACCTATGATTTCAACTGTCTAGAGACCATCCTGAAGGCTGACCTGAATGTGGCAGGTGCTCTATACATGTTACCCATATGGGATCTTGGTAGCCACTTCCAGTAACTGGTTCACAGCTGGACTCTACCCAGAAAGCCGGGAACTTTCTCTGCAGAACTCAGCTCTCTGCTGGCATCTGGAAGACTACAAAATTATAACATCCTGGGAAATAAGGGTGGGATTTCTTAGCTCAAACTCGGGACACGTTTCAAGATCATCTTAGTTCCAGAATTTTCTTTGGAATATTGTATGAGTCTCAAACAATGCAATCACATAGACAGACAGCTCTTCCCTCCTCACTGGCCTGTAACAGAGTCCCCAGAGTGCATTCCTACAACCCTTTGACATTCTGTTCTCCTCTACTGGATTGTGTGTTCCAGAAATCCTTCCTAAGACTAAGATTAATTCTGAAAGCGCAAAGCATATGTATATATTTTTTCTGTTTGATTGAAAAGTGTATCTCTAGAGAAATGAATAAAATGATATGGGGTAATGCTAAAAAATTATGTACTTCTGAGTAAATTTCCCCAAATAAAACTGATTGCTAAAGTAGATGGTCTGAAAATACCAAGAAAAAAAATATGTCATTCTTCCACTAGATTCTGATTTTAAAATAAGAGAGCAATAATAAAGTAAAAAGGTACAAATATTCTTCCAAAAGTTTATAGTAATCACAAATGATCTCAATAAGCAATAAAATATATTGAACAAAAAATTGTAAAGTAACCTCTTGAAGAATTCCAACAAATTCACTGTGATAAAACCATATTTCCCATTAGGACAAGAACAGACTGATGCAATAAAGGACATAGAACTGAACAGAAAATGTTATGGTTAACACAAGCTGAGGTGCATGACAAAGGAAACTAAAGGTTTTTCTGTTTTTTTTCTTATCAACTAAACCTAAATGAAAACTAAAGATTATTTCCATTTTACTTTTCCTGTTAAATTTATAAAAATAACACAAAATTAAGGAAAGGAGGAAGAGAGGAAATCTGGAGGAAGGTAGACTAAAAAAATGTAATTTAATAAACCAAGAAAGAGCGATGTTGCTTGATTATATTTTTTCCATTTATTTTATTGTAGCAGAATAATACTTGACAAAAAAAAGAGTGTAGAAGATATTCAATTCAAATAATGGAAAAAGTTATTTGGGCTTTCTTTCTTTTAGAGTTTTTTTGGGCATTCGTTCAAAACACAGACCTATGACTTTAAGGCATTTGTTAAACAATATTTTATGTCTTATATCCTATACAGATTGTAAAACATAATAATTTACATTTTTTTTTGGCTGTTAGGTCTGGCCTATTAGTCCATCTTCTCATTCTGTGAACTTGAAACCATGCTTTATTTCTGGTAGGTACCCCTTCATCTCAGCTTTAGACTCTTCCAATAAAATGTCTAGGTATCCGGACACATCTTTGCCTCCTATTTAGTACACATTATTGTGGTTGGGGTAAGTGCCCTCAAATAAAGATCCATATGTGAAGATAGCCACCAGCCAAGGGTGCTATTGCAGGGTAATAGGATGTTGGGAATATGAGGCTAAATAGAAGAACGCTATGTTATTAATGGTGTGCCCTGGAACTGTCACAGGCTCAAAAATAACAGGGTCAACCTGCCATGCCCTCTGTAGACAGCTATACCATAACATCTCTGCCGGAAATGCCAGCACTAACTACTCTGAAGCAAACTTAAGTGAAATTATTTTTTTAAAAATCCCTCATGATAAGTGATTTTCTAGGGTACAAAACAGTGATAGAAAGCTTACTCACAGAGATCTCTCTACTCTGATTTTAACTTTCATTTAGGTGTGTAGTATTTCATCCTTGGGTTGCTTGCATTTATATTTTGCCTTGTACTTTTAACACCAAAGTTAGTACATCCCTTACTCTGCATCCTCAAAGCATCTAGAAGGTTCATACAAACACTTCTGTCACAAGTATTTACTGATGAGACAAATAAGTAAGAACAAAAAGTATTATCTGCATCAGCAACATTCAGAGAGTCGAATTCTCTCCTTAAAGTTTTATGAGAAAGTCAGCTGAGCTTGGGCTATGTCCTGTGGACAGGCTCATACTTAGCTAAAAATTATTTTAAAACGGATTCTTAAAATATTAATGCCTATTTTTTCATAAAGGCCACTGGTGAGAAATAAACACAGTCTGCTTTTGAGAAACACATCTATCATACCTGAAGGTCAAATGTAGAGTAAAGCGACCAAACAAAATATCATCAAAGAAGATTAACTCATTGCTCTTGTCTCTGTCTTCACTGATGCTCGAAAGGTTTTACTTCATTAAGACAATAAACTCTGGTTAGCACATGGAAGTATAGTGTGACAAGCTTACTTCTTTTGTAATACAACCCGGCCGAAATTCAGACTACTCACAAAATGTGAACAGACAGTGGCCAAATGATGGGCTCTTTATTTAATAATCAACCATGGAATTAGAAGAAAAAATATATTAATTTGATAATTGTTCATTGTGAGAAGGCATTAGTCAGTTTGGTCTCCAGGAGAGCCAGAGACTTAAAGGTCAAATGCAGAGGATTTAGTCTGCTGGAAACAATAATGACATTCTAAATGATAGCTGGACGACCTATAAGAGTTAATGCATTTCTTATGTAAGCACTTTCGCCCATTGTTAGCGATAGAAACAATCCTAACAACGTATAACTAGCAGAGCGGAAAACTTTAAAGATGTGTCTCTTCCAGGAAGCACTAAAGGTTAATTAAGTGACAATCTATTGTGCTGGGGGGAGGGAGCTTTTCTAGGAAACAATATTAGGTGCTAAGTTATTATCATAAGATTACCAAATAATGCCAGCAACTCACCGAGACCCCTGAACCACTTCTTGCTGAATTCTCCATTCCTGATGAGCAGTTGCTCTGCAGGCAGCCCTGGCTCTTCACACCGGGATTTATGAGCTTAGATCAGCACATTGGAATTACACTAGGCAGCAACTGGAGCAGATGTTGGGATAAACAAAGGGCAAAGACCCTGGTGACACAATTACTCTGAACCTTTGGCATATACGGGATCCAAAGTGAGGACGGGAAAACACAGATCTTAGAAAGTAGACTATCGCTGACAGAGGAGGGCTGCAGGGGCAGTGAAGCCCAAGTGTGAGAAACTTGACCTAGGAACTGACAGGATGAGCTTGGTGGCCATTGTGCTGTTGAATGAGGATTCCAGGACCCTGTGTGCTGCTGTGTTGTTTGGCTATGTGCTGGGATGGTGGATGCCTTGAAGCATTTTCCCATTCGTTTCTCATGTATTTGCAACATGCGACTTTCATTTATAAATTCCTTTGTCCTACTTAATTGTTGGGATTTAGGTAGCTTGCTATATGTGTTCATCTCTTCTCTTTTTCTATCCTTTACAATATTTCTTATTATTTTGGGTAAAATTTTAAGTCTAGCCTCGTGAATCGTGTTTTTATTTCATTATTTTGGAGTTTGTGTTCTATATCTGAACAGATCACTCTCCCAACGTCTTCTGAAGGCAGCTCTTATCAATCCAGTTGCACTGAAGTCTAGTGATAATGTTTTATTAAATGTTACATTGAGGCTGAAATCCCCACAGCAGGCATCCCAGAATCATTACCAGTCTGAATATTTTTCTGTGCAAGGATGATAATGATAAACACGCAGCCTCAGTCGGAGACTTTACCACTTATTACTTAATCCACAAACCCCCTGCAGGTGTGTGCTGGTGTCTTCAAATGCCCACCCAAGGATTGTACAAAAGCTTAAAGCAAAACTACATAAAGAATTTTTTAAAGGTCTTATTATACAACCTAAGCGTTTTGCTTCTGGAAGATTGTTATCTTACTAACGAGAAGCCAATCGCGCTTACCACTAAGTATTCTCTCCAAGTATTTTGAAAATTCGTTATAAATTATTTGTCTTATTTCAGTTAAGAACCCCTGACATACTTCAAATTGTCGTTTGCTAAAATGTTTACATGAGAACAATGGGGTTGTAGAATTGTTTTTGAAAAGCATCTCTGGATAGCATAAGTTCTGCAGTTGTGGCTGCCTGAGCATTTCCAAGTCATGAGGAAGACCTGTGCGCCAGGCTCCAAAGGCCAAACAGACTCAAACAGCACTCTGAGACAACAACAGTGGGGACACAGAGAAGTGGGACCATGAGGCGCATACACCCTGAGCAGTGCTTGGTATCTCAGCTGTAAAGCAATATGTAACCCGATTCTCATAATTCCATGCCAACTTGTCAAGATTGTTTTTAAGTAATAGGCAGATAGGATTTTAAGACCAAAACAACGAGTGATTATATCTAGCACAGATGTCCAAGGCAAGAGGTACAGTCCCATTCTCACTGATGCCAAAGATGGGTTAAACACACAAATGAGTCTGGGAAAAGCGACCTTGAGCAAAGAGTTAGAAGTAAGTGATATCTGATTTTAACTCAGCCTTTAGGTGATGATTAAAAAAATTGAAAAACCACTGCTTCAAACAGACATTTTTTTTTAAATATGTATGCTGCTTTAGACAAGGGTGTTTAAAAGATCACCAGTACAGAGAAAGTCACAGTAAGTCCTCCATGCAAAGGGAGGTGACCCGGGCAATGAACTGATTGCCCTCAATCGTTCTTGTGGAAAATTCGTGTGAAAGTATGGTAGTGTAGCTGCTCCTTTGCTGAAGTTGCATGTGCCATATGGAGCCATAAAACACAGTGCTTGTCCCCAAAGAACAGATAAATTGCAAGAGACGATTTCTTGGGAACAAAGGAGGGCCGAGTACACTCTGACAAAACTGCAAGGACACAAGTACAGAAACATGTTTCCCTTGCCTGGAGCAGCCACAAGCAGCTTCAGGAGGTGCATTTGGCTTGGCTGAAAAGCCGTGAGGAAGAAGGTTGTGTTTCTCCTTTTGCTTCTTAAGTTTTCTTGTGAAAAATAAGTAAATACGTACTAAATATAGACGTTGGAGAATGTAAAGAGGAAAAGCATAGAAACAGCTCTGATTTTTGTACATAACCATTAGAAACATTTTGGTATGTATATGCACACTTTGAAATTCTGTTCTGTGGGATATGAAGCATCCTGCCTTTAGAATGAGAGGGTACGCATTAATGCTGTGGAAATATGTCCACAAAGTATTGCTAGGTGAAGACAGGAAATTATCAAGTTGACTGTTTGTATATGTCTGCAAGGACATAAATCATGTTATGTTTATCTGCATGTATTTTAATTTATTTTTTCTGACATAGTATTTTTATTAATTATTTGGGAATTTCACATAATGCCCCTGACCACACTCACTTCCCAGTCCTCCTAGATCTAACCTCCCACCCTTATACCATCCCCCCCACACACACACATCAAAAAAGTAAGAAAAAAATAAGAAAAAAAAGTCCATTTTGTGTTGTCTTTATACTCATCGCAGCCTGATCAAGTTCCCAGTCACCAGTTCCTTAAAGAAAACTGAGCCCCTCCCCCAGCCCAAAGTCATCAACTGGGAAGAGCTACACATAGACATCCCTATCACAATTTTAAAGAGCTCTCTCTCCAATGGCTTCCTGTCTAGATAGTTTTTGAGGCGTGGTGTGGGGGCCTTCAGTGTCTTGCCTTCTCAACTGGATGTCTG